>CM055113.1:15585970-15969821 GCA_029204225.1 Diphasiastrum complanatum
GCTAATGTCATGTCCTCCAATGGCCTCTACATTTCCCTTGAATTTACCGAGTCTTTGGGAGATATTTCTTTTGGAATTCCAAAAATTCCTCCTCCGTAGGCAAAGTTTTTTTATAGGCTTTAAATTTTTTAATTATGACATCCAAGGCCTCATTGCCAAATTGCCAATTGCCATCTTTATCATAATCTATCTCACTTTCAAGGTTATTATATGTGTAATCAACAATGTAAAAAAATTATGATAAATTTTGTGCAAAAATTGAGAGAATTTCATCCTCTCTCAAATTCAAAACATCTTCTTTATCATTAAAAAAAATATAATTGTCATTATTTATAAAGTATACGGAAATATGGAGTAGAGTTAATTGATTAAAAGGAGATAGAGAATTACAGAGAATTATAGAACGAGAGAGAGTTTTCTGATAATTTGAAAAAATAGATGTTTCAACTTCAATCCCTATATCAGTATCTACATCATCTACATCAACTGGCGCAGATGCAGATGCTTCAATCATGAGAACAATAGAAGATCCAACAAACTCATCATCTGGAATTTCAGTAGATATACAAAAGACAAAAGCCATTCCTTTGATTAGAAGACGACATGTTCTTTTATTGATACCACAATATATATTTCTTTTGATATGATCATGCAAGTTAGCGTATACTGTATCATGTTTATGCTTAGAGGATGATTGAGAATACACAAGGTCCTAAAAATGAACGAAACAAAAACTATCTATATCCTGAACAAGAGTACTAATAATCTGAGAAAAATTATCAAGAACAAAAAGTAAATCATAACGATTCTCATAAACTAGATTATCGATATTAAAATGACCTGAATTCTGATCCTGGGATCTCCCTACTTGTGCTTTGTTCCGACATTGGATCCTAATGACGCGCACTAAGCAAACATCATGTATCCATCTTGGAGGTATTCCAATCACAGAAGGCCAGCGAAATACACCACCACCAGGGTGACCATCATGCCAAAGGATTTCGACGTTGTATTTAGGTTACAAGACACTTATGACAAATTTGCTGAGTACTTCAGACCAGTTCCATTCTCTCTCCTAAACAAGATGTAGAATAAAAAAATGAAAGCAATCTCAACCATCCCAGCTTGTTTTTCGAGTACAGAACGTGAGTGTTTCAAAGAAGATGAGGTGTCTTGACCCTCCTAATAAAGCAAGAGATTTTTTTAAGCCTTCTCCTCTGCATGACATTCTAATTGCTAGACAACCTCCTCCTAAGTCTCCTTCTTCTTCTTCTTAATCTCAATCTCCATCTTCTCCTCCTAAAACTTCCTCTTCTAATAAAACTCCTCCTCCATCTAAATCTCAATCTCCTAGCTTCACACATATTAGTTCTCCCCCTCCAGTTTAAAAAAAAGATTTAGATGATTTTGTAAATCTAAAGGTCGAATCAATTTTAAATGACAATTCTTTAAGTGGTTTATCTATATTACTTCTTTCACCCCATGCACTTGCCTTTGTAAATACTCCTAAATATGTACAGTATGACCAATTCTGAAACACATATCTTAATGCTTTAGGTCCTCTATACAGTTTTAAGATGTCTAAGACAAATATTGGTCTCTCCCTTTCGAAATTAGATACAAGTGAATTAGAAAGTAGAGATAAAATGCTAGGGGACAATGTAGGAAGGGGGGCAATTTAGTATTGGATGGAGTTTTTTCAAACCCCATTGTTTATAGATGTTGCATTGTTTCCGCTTAAATTCATGGCTACTTTTGATTTTCCTGATTTCAAAAGTCTGCATGATGATATGCTCCAATACATCAGATTAGGGACTCCAATCCTCGTGCTCCTATACATAACAAAGTAAGTGTATTATTTTCAAATTGTTTTAAGTTGAGTATTTTTTATGAATTTTGATTTTACATTCATTCTCATAAATTTATTGTTTTCTAATTGCAATGAACATTGGAGCATATATGTGTTGTCCTTATATGTCAATGATGAGGGTGTGTGTAATCCAGTTTGTATAAAGATGAACTCTATTACACACACCCACAAAATTGAGAGGAGCCATATCAAGAAAATACTGGAACTCTTTCCAATACCAAGTGCAACAACGTACACGAAACTAAAAATGGTTGATGCGGAAGTAGAAAAATTTCAATATCGGTTCGGCGTGCCCTTGTAGTTTTCTTTGAGATTTTTTTCATATCGTGCGCATTGATCCGATATTTTTTTGATATCGGTTCGACGTGCGCTTGTTTCCTTTGTAGATTTTATTATCACCTCGTGCGCGTCGATCCGATGTTACATAAAGTTGAAATTTTGTTACTAACTTTCATTTATATTTGAATACTACAGTCCTCCCAACAAGTTGATTCTGTCAGCTATGGTTGGTATACGATATACAATGCCAAATTCTTTTTCAATTGGCTTGCACTAAAAGATAAACTTTCTAATCTGGAAGAGGTAATATATTCCTGATAATTTCTAATTACTAATCTTTGGTTAATAACATTTAATTGTGTTTTTGTTTTTTTTCATAATCACATTTCTAATAACTAATCTTTGATTGATAACATTTAGTTGTGTTTTTTTTTTTTCAATTTAGATGTCCGAAGGTCTCCCCAATGGAGATAATGCACTTCGGGTAGGAGACGATAAAACTTGTGATCGAAAATTCATATTCAGTTTTAGTGGCTGAGTGTTCTCCACCCAAGCTACTTCCATCTAGAGAAATGGATTTAGAGATCATAGAAAAACATGACTCTCAACTTGTGGAATGATTCTCAAGTTGATACAGATAAAAAGTTGGCCTCTCTTGATGAGGATGAGACACATGTATAGAAAAATTTTATACAAATACTAGTTGTGAGTGCCCATCGTTGACGGGCAATGGAGGCCGATCTAGGTGGTAGCCGATGATTTGGATAATGGCCGATCTCGTGTCTTTGAAAAAAATTGAGTCCATGAAAAAATTCAAGTCCATGGAAAAAGACTCGAATAATTTTTGTTCGCGTGTCGAGTGTCGAGTGTCGAGTTTTGAGTTTTGAGTTTCGCGATAGTTTTGAGTGATTTTTGAGTGTCAAGTTTCGCAACAGTTTCAGACTCAAATATTTTTTATTCATGACAGTTTATTATTCATGATAGTGTTTTGTTTGTGACAGTTTCATGACAGTTTTGAGTGACAAGTTTGAGTGTCAAATTCGCGACAGTTTCGCGATAGTTTCGAGTGTCGAGTTTCGCGACAGTTTCAAGTGTTGATTGTCTTGATCGCAACAATTTCAAACTCGAATGATTTTTGTTCACAACAGTTTATTGTTCGCGATAGTGTCTGGTTCGTGACAGTTTCGCGACAGTTTTGAGTGTCACGTTTCGCGACAGTTTTGAGTGTCGATTGTCTTGATCGCGACAGTTTCAGACTCGAATGATTTTTGTTCGCGATAGTGTCTTGTTCGTGACAGTTTCGAGTGTCGAGTTTGCGACTTTTTCGAGTTTCGAGTGTCGAGTTCGCGACAGTTTCACGATAGTTTTGAGTTTTCAGTTTCGAGCGTCATGTTCGTCATAGTTTTGAGTGTCGATTGTCTTGATCGTGACAATTTCATACTCGAATGATTTTTGTTCGCGACAGTTTATTATTCGTGACAGTGTCTTGTTCATGACAGTTTTGAATTGAACTTTGCACCCTTGATAGGGCGACATATAGTTGTCCATGGCTAAACACTGGTATAGGCAAATACAATCCAACAAACTCCATTGTCTGGCCTTGAGCTTTGTTTATAGTCATGGAAAATGTTGGTCTGATGGGGAATTGCACTCGCTGAAATTCAAAAGGCAAATATGAATTAGTGGGTACCAAAGGAATGCGCAAAATGAAAACTCTTGCGCCTACCTCACATCTTTGTAATTATTGTTTGTCCAAAATCAAGTTTTAGAATTCCCTAAAAGCTGAAAGTACATTTAAATCTATGAGAATTCTTAGCATCAGTATTGGGAGAGGTCGACAAAGTCCAAGAATGGAACTGACAATTTTTGCCAAAAATTGGCATGCCCAAACACCTGTAGGATTTTTTAGGTCAGGAAATAATATCTCTACATATTCTCAACTTAAGATGCATTGTTAGTTAATTTTAAGATACACATACACATGCACGTATGTATGTATGTATGTGTACGTCTATATGTATGTATGTGTAGGTAAACGATCATTGAACAAAATTTGCTAAAATCGAGTGAAAATTACATCACTAGATTATGTTAGAATTGTTGAATGTTCAATTTCACCATGCAAATAGTTGTTCTAACTATTTCAATTGGAATATAAATAAGGACCCGAAGATTCAAATATAGAAAAATTTGAGATCCTCCAAATATTCGAGTTCGTCCAAAAAATCGAATCTAGAATATTTCGAGTTTATCCAAAAATTCGGGTTTGTCCAAAAATTTACTTTCGTCCAAAAATTCGAGTTCATTCCAAAATCGAGTTGACTGAAAAAATATTCGAATCCGTCCAAAAATTCGAGTCTAGAAAAATTTGAACCTCTGGAAATTTGAGTTGACTGAAAAAATTCGAGTTCCTTGAAAAAATTTGAACCTTCAAAATTCGAGTCATTCCCAGAAATTCAAGTCTCAAAAAATTCGAGTCGAGTGAAAATTCGAGTTCGTCCAAAAATTCAAGTTCGTTCCAAAAGTCGAGTTCGTCCCAGAATTTGACTTCGTCTAAAAATTCGTTGAGTTCGTCCAAATATTCAGGTTATTCTCCATTTTCCTCGTCTTTGAGGTGCCTTACTACCTCCCACCACCGCTCTAGAAAATTTTATTAATTATCACCCTATCTTGAGCTTTTTTTGATACTATAACTTTTTCGTTTTTAATAAACTCTGTCTCTTTTTATTCTCAGATTCAAGGTTTAGAACTACTCCCAGTCCCAACTCCTCCCGAGTACCTCCACTCGGTGTTTGAGAGAGTCTGAATAATCCAAGATTGAAATCGGTAGCTTTCTCAAAAAAATTAATATGAAATTTTTTTTGTTAGATTTTTTATGCCTTAATCTCGAGTTTTGTAGATGAAAACTGGCAACTATGAGTACCTTCATCGTTAGGATCCAACCCACATCCGACTCAATTTTCTGACCCAATGGTAAAAAAATCCAACTCCTTGGTCGGGTCAGATCGGGTCAAAAGTTTTCGAACCTTGGTCGGGTCAAAAATTTTCAACCCTCAGTCGGATCGGGTCGAGTAAAAAATTTTCGACCCTTGGTCAGGTCGGGTCGGGTCGGAACATAAAATCATCCTACCTGATGAGTTAGAGTTCTGAAGTGATTTTCAAATCCGTTTTGGGACAATATAGGGATACTATCCACGACTAACAACAATGTATATCTGTCCTAATTTGATTGTCACAAAGGCTTATTAAAACCAAAAGCGCCAGTAGATGTAAAAGCGATCACATGATTCTGTTTGAGCTTTGTGAACAAAAATTAGCTACAATTTGGTCCATTTGCAATAAAGAGATGAAAACATTACCATGGTAAACAACATTCAACTTCAGCTATCATACACAACGCGTTTGTAATAACTTAGTTTTTTTATTTTAAGACAAAAATCAACGTCCTCTCATCCAGAATACGTTTATGAATTACGAAGAAATTTCTGTAATAGTTCTCTATTCTTTAAACATAAAAATAGTGGAAACTAGATTTCAGAAAGAATTCACAATTTGATGGATGAAAATTAGGTGAACATTGTAATAGTAGACAGTTATTGAACAAGTTGATCCTACAGTTGATAAGCGGTAGCCCCATAATCACAATATCCTTAGTATCGGGAGCCACGGGGACTATGCCTTGTTCAATGAGGCAAGGTAGATACAACATAAGAGCAAGACATAAAGATGTCGAAGGATAGAAGACATATATTGAAACCTTAAAGTTGTTATCTGTATTTTGAGACCATAAAACATAGAAATTGCTGATAGTACATAGCGGAGAAGGAGCATAACTCCATCTCTTCTTTTATATAAAAGATATGTACATCTCAAAATTGCTAAGACAAAAATTGCTACTATCAATCTCGCTATAACACCTCCTCTCGACTGATGATTTTTGCCAGTAGGTGTAGCGGAAAAGCCTGCACATAGAACACCAAAAAGTAAGTCTGACAGTAAGTCTATAGGGCTTCTAGTTGTGCTTACAACTCAAGTATGTATGTAGCTCAAAACTCCTTAATTTGTGCTTCGTGATAGCCTTCATGCGAGAGTTTCTCATGTCTGTTGCTGCCTTTTGAAAACAACTTCAGCCAGGTTTGGGTTTTTTTTTTCTTTTACAGATTTGGATTTTTTATTTGAATCATTTTTTGCCAATTCTGGCTCACAAACAGGCATCAGAGACCAAGCATTTAGTGTTTTGAACGATTCATGATATGTCAAGGCCAAATGAGTATCCATTTTTGGTCAAGCCAAGATCATTCATCGAAGATGCCATATATTCATATAATATGTAAAATCTTCTAGGATAGCACCAAATTATCCTATCCTATGCTTGAGAGCTGGACATGTACTACTCTTTTTTCTCTTAAACCTTTATAAAATATTGTGATGATCCTACACATCAATCCTGCAGATCAAACCTGAATTGTAAGCTTGCCTACTTAAGATGAGAGAAATTCCCAAAGTATAACCAAATCTCATCTCATTCAGCAAAGCACTTATAGTATTCAATGGAATATGCTAAAATCAAATAAAAAAACAGTTATATTAAAGCAACCATTACAAAATATCTGCTTTTAAAAAAAAAAAGTATCAATTACACGAAAATTGAGCAATTGAATATCTCACAAACCAGAATTGCTCTGGATCTGTAGAATGTTGTTTGCCGCCTAACGGATTTCAACCGCGATGGAGAGAGAGGGCTGCTATATGCAAGAGAGAGAGAGAGAGAGAGAGAGAGAGAGAGAGAGAGAGAGAGAGAGAGAGAGAGAGAGAGAGAGAGAGAGAGAGAGAGAGAGAGAGAGAGAGAGAGAGAGAGAGAGAGAGAGAGAGAGAGAGAGTTGTGTCTACATGATCTTGGCTACTGCCACAACAACCATTCTAAGCTACCTAGTTGACTATTCAAATGCACAGGAGGTCGAACAAAAATTTGTCCCACCTACAACGTCCGTAGGCTTCAATGCATTAGATTGACCTGTGGAAATCTGACACAGACTCTATGTCAAAATCATTCACTCAGTAGTCCCTTCAAGATTATTAGAAAAGTGCTGAAACTAATTCAACCAGCCAAGGCTCGCGCCGCTTGGTATCAAGATGAGCATGAGCACGGAAAAAAGAATAAAAAGCTCCTAGCTGATACCATCGTGTCAATAACTCCAAATCAGGATTTTCGAAAAAACCTACAACATCAGCACCTGATAATCTCAACAAAGATGAGCTGAACTGTTTGAAACAACTTGACTTGAATATTTATATATTTCACAAACTATTTTTTTCGTTTCTTTTAACTTCATAAATAACAATCCGCCATCACAATAGGATGAATCAACTCACAAGGAAAACCAAAGAAATGACCATAAGTGTCAACTTAGATCAGATATTGAACTAATGAGAAAATGTGAGGATTAGACGAGGTGTTGAACCATGCCTACCGGTGAATGCAATCCTAGTGAGACCTATTCTCAGTATCATCAGAACTGAAGCTCGCAAATGATCGCAATCTGTCGTGCAATCACTTGTCAAGAGAGGCCCTACTCTCTTAGTGCCAACAAAAAAGGCTCTAGACAGTACGAAAGGCCTGTCATTTTCATCACCCCGTCACAAAAGACCCTCTACTGAAGCCATATGAAAGTAGTAACTATAGGCATTGTGTGTGTCCCGGTTCTCTACACCACCATAATGCAAATTATCTCTGGGCATGTTTGCTTGCACAAAAATCCACTCAAAAAAGGAATATTAACATACTGTCCAGAAACGTGGACAATAGATTTCAGGTACTTCCAAAAGAACATGGTCGAAGAAGGGGGCCGGACAGGCAGAGAAGAAGAAGAAGATGGAGATGACAGCGTAGCAGGGAAAGAAGGGGGACAGACAGAGAAGAAGAAAATAGATATGGAGATGGCAGCGTAGGAGGGAGAGAGAGCGAGAGAGAGATTTTGGAAGGGGGAGAGAAGAAGAAGAAGATGGAGATGACAGCATAGGGGAGAGAGAGAGAGAGAGAGAGAGAGAGAGAGAGAGAGAGAGAGAGAGAGAGAGAGAGAGAGAGAGAGAGAGAGAGAGAGAGAGAGAGAGAGAGAGAGAGAGAGAGAGAGAGAGAGAGAGAGAGAGAGAGAGAGAGAGAGAGAGAGAGAGAGAGAGAGAGATTGAGATTTTGGAAGGAGGATCGTGAGAGAGGAAAAGAGAGAGGTTACTGATTTGGATTGTAGGAGAGAGAGAGAGAGATTGGTCGAGAGAGAGAGAGAGAGCAAATGAATTTACACATGCAAATGAATTTACAGAATTACAACCATCTGATTGATCTGATCTTGCTGGATTTTGGTTCTTGCTATCTATTTTGTGCCAAAAAGCATGAAAAACCAAGCAATTTTGACCAAAACATAGTCTAGAATCCTAAATCATTAGAGAGAACCGGCATGCATCATTAATTTCATCATTAATGAACTCTAAAACGAAAGTGCACTTGCTAGAATCTTCAGCTCTACCAACGATTTGATCTACACAAGAAAAAACTCCAAAAAAGCATCACAAATTGGCCTTCATGGACAATTCTCCATAAAACCACAAAGAATCCCAAGAGTAATGGATCTTAGCAGCATGCAAATTGAAACTGGGACAGTACACCCACTTGCAACCTTGCTATCCACCATTGGAAGATAATTCCCATGGATCCCATCCAAAATTTCGACGAAAGTTAGCCCTTCTCCATATTCTCCAATCTTCGTAAGCCTTGCTTGGATACCACTATAAGGGAAGCTCCCTAAGATCCTGCTTACAAGACAAAACACAATGGAAAACACACTATGGAGCAACCACTCAACCAAGTAGAAGCAACCAATCAACTCTAGAAGCTTCACCCCCAAGCCAAGGAACAAAAAGCATGAATGTAAAGTGAAACCTTGGCAATCAATCCATGATCACAATGGGGAGTAGGGCGAGTTTGGCCTCAATATATAGAGCCAAAAGCATCATGGGCACATAGCCATGCATAGCCCTAAGTTCTCTATACATAGATTCACCTAGAATAGAGTCCTAAGCATGGACCACCTATTCACAGAATTGCTATTGATAAATGTACACATGCATACACTGTCTCATACCTTGTGTAACTCTATTTAGTGTGTTTTGGGCCTCAAAAGGATATCAGTTACTTTCGGGTCACATCCGGTATGACGTGGCATAACTAACAGCTTGATTTACTGGAGTACCGTGTATCCAAGACTAGGAGTATACTGAATCCTACTTACTGGTCATGACACAACACATTTTATAGTAGTCTTTTGTACAATATAGGAAAAAAAGATTTATATTTGCTATTTTTGAAGTAAAAAAAAGCATAATGACCATAAAATAGAGTCCATGAGAGAGAGAGAGAGAGAGAGAGAGAGAGAGAGAGAGAGAGAGAGAGAGAGAGAGAGAGAGAGAGAGAGAGAGAGAGAGAGAGAGAGAGAGAGAGAGAGAGAGAGAGAGAGAGAGAGAGAGAGAGAGAGAGAGAGAGAGAGAGAGAGAGAGCCTGATCCTCAAATGGGCAAAGTTTTCACCTGATATTGAAGATGATAATAGAGTACAAATGGTGCCTAGTTATATTTGGGAAAGCTCCTAGCCCCTTAATCTTATTGGCTACTTGATTGAGGCAAGGATTCTAATCCAAACCCTTCAACTAACCTTCAAGAAAATCTAATGGTTATAATATTAGCACAAAGTAACTCACAGGAATAATGTGAGTCCCATTTTGGCCAAAATGAAATCCTTATTGTAACTTGAGTTTGTCATTATGGGCCTCTATATTTATACCTAGGGTCCAAGTGCCCAGTCGGTAAGCCTAATCGAACACTACTTTATTAGTGGGACCCACTAAGTGTCCAACAAGAACTTTACAACTATTTTTTCATAACAAAAATAAAATGGTAGTAAGACACTTGCCTACCTTCTAAATATAGGCTTATTTTGACTATGGAAAATCGTTCATGGAGTTGTAAATGTGCTAGCCTACAAAAAATTTAAATGATAATAATTTCTTCTATTGTTTTTTAACTAATTTATTTTGGAGCCAATTTCGTGTGCTACTGGTCAAATCGTCTTTAAAAGAAAAAAACTAATTTTATCGTTTTGATAGTTTTTACAACTTCATGAACATTTTTTCATACTCAAAATAAACTTATATTTAAAGGGTAACAAAGCATCTTGTGATGAACCTTTAAAAAATGGTTAGTCAAATTTTTCACTATGTATCAACCCACAATTTTTGTCCATAAAAAGAGTAGCACGTAATGTGCTACACTTTTGTTGGGTCATGGGCAGAAAAAAAAAAAAAACTCTCAAAATATCAATTCCTTTGACTTTTGAACAATTGGAAATATATTCAAATTTTCTATGAAAATAAAAATGAAAATAATTATTTTTTCAATGTTATTTATTCAAAGTTCAAATTTTAATGCTATTCTGTTATATATATATATATATATTTTTTGTTGTTAATATTCAAAAGGATTATATTTTATTTTATTTGAAATGTTTATTGAATGTATTGAAATTTTTAAATATTATATATACAAATTTTAGAAAAATTTTATATTTTATATGTATGATTATAAAGCTTTCTAGAAATAATAGTATGTTTTAATTTTAGTAAATCTCAATAATAATTGATTTACGATAGTTTAAGCTTATAATAAATGAGATAAGTTCTAAAATTTAACTTTGAATGTATATATATTTATTATATTTCAATAATTAGTCTATTCGTTTTGTAGCAAATAGAGTAATTAAAAGAAATAAAAAAATCAAAATATTCTGAATTAGTATTCTTTTGTCAAATATCTATTTTTTGAGTAATCTGTAAGATTTTAAATTTTAAAAAAAATTCTACATTTCAATTTTTTCCGTATAGACAAATTTGAAAATATAAAAAATTTGGTTTGATAATCTATGTTGTGTTCATTTTTGTGGTTTTTTTTATAATGATTTTTAATCAATTCAATAGTATGTAATTATTATGCATTTTAATTTGTTTCATATATAATTTCTTTTCTTGAAAAATGAGTATTTAGATCATTTTTGTTCTCTTTAGTCTCTATGTTCTTTTGCTAGATGCACTAATCTTAGTTCAATGTCTAAACATATCTAAAATATAGATTCTTATATCAAAATCAAATATTCTCTAGTACTCCTCCTTCATGTAAGCATCTAAATATAACATATTACAAAGAATTTTTGAGATATTATGTTTTATAGGGGACATGCTTCGATTAAATCAAAAAACTTGCATAATTGACTTTGATGCTCTGTCCATAACAATCGTTCTTCTTGTATTGATTGTCTTGGACCTTTGTTGAGCTTCCACCCACACTAGAGAACAACTAGTCTTCATTTGTTGAATGTCTTAGATTTTTGTGTATCTTCGGCCACATTCTCCTATTGGTGAACTCACATTGATGTATGCCATTGCAAGTCATACTTTTTTGGCCTATTTGGTGTGGATCCAATCCTGTGATTCTCAACATATCTTATCCCACATAAATTCACTTTTGACTTATCTTAAAAGAAAGAGACACACTTTCTTAGGTGGAACACTTATAGAATTTTGTGCAACTTCCTCTCACATTCTCTCAGTAAAGACACGTTTGTAAGAGCTATTCTTCCTCTATTGGATGTCTTGGATTTATGTGTACCTTCCGCCTACATTCTCCTACAGGTGAAGGCATACTCATTTATGCCAGGGCCATCTTTGACTTATTTGGCATGGATCTTTACTTATTTCTCAAAAGTTCAACAAGCAGGCTCTACAAGGCCCACACCCCCCCTGAGTTAGGAAGCAAAAAACCCCTCCACCAGCTTACTCCGAAAAAATGAACAAAATCTATTGAAACTTGGAAAAAGGGCCAATCTTTTGCATAAAAGGTATGTGTAAAAAAAAGGTAAAGAATTTTACACACACCTTTGGACGTAAAAACAATTTCTGAGATTTTATGAAAAAAAAATCCAGCAGCCTTCTAGGCAAAATTTTTGCTAAAAAAGATTTTCTATTAAATATGAGATTTTTAGCACAAATTTTGCTTGAGGAGATTTTTTTAGTAAAACTACAACAAAAAAAATTAGCATGCACCTTTTCCATGGAAGGTGCAACCATTTGCTATGAAATCTTTTTTGGCACAGATTTCACTTAAGAAGGCTCAAATGCACCTTCTACATAGAAGCTACAATAAGAAACAATTTGCTATGAGCCTAATAATCATATTGGCACCAATCTCTTATCTCAGATTCCTTAGAGATCTCTAATCGTTTTTGTGACTCTAGTTTGCTTATATTAAACCCAAATGTTCTCTGACAATTTAGTCTAATCTTTAAATCATGAAGGAGATGGCTGAGTGGATGGAAAGAGCGAAAGAATGAAAGAACATAGAGAGAGATATATGAAAAATTTACTATTTTGGACAGATGAATCCATACATGAATATAACTAGACTTGCTCTTCTCTTTGTTATTCTCATTTGTTTATTCAATGTAGCTTCTCCTCAATGTACATTAACTCTCCTACTTATATTTAGTTTCACTAAAATGTTACTCTAGCTCCATTATTCAAGTTGAATTGGATGTCTTCTCCATGCATTTTTTGCCCATGAGTACATCCACCTTTGGGTACTTATATCTAACGAATGCAACCATCAGCATTCTATATGTTGCATTAAGAATGATATCTAAATATACATGTTTTGAAATATCGTGACTAAACAAATTGTGCTGCACCTCTCTTGAAAACATGAGAATGTTCAAATGTAAGAAGCTAAGTTGTTAGCTATCATTGACCAAATCAAGGCCCACTAAACTGGCTGGCTACTAAGTTCCTCACCATTGTCACCAATTCTAATAAAATATATACAACAAAAACATTTGGTTAAAAACACAAACTTGGCCCACTAATCAACGTGGTGTTCAGCAAAGTGCAATGTACCCTGAGTCCTTTGGAACGTTGCCTGCAATTTTTTATTTGATTGAAGCTAATCTTGAATTACGTTAGCTAGTGTACTTCGGCAGATTTGTATTTTTTTTATAGTAGGTTGATTTCTATCTTGATGTTGGTTATGTTGAAGGAGACGATGGCGCAAGCCAGCACAAAGCTGTGGCTGTCATTGAGTTTGCCCAACGATGCCATTTCCTACACACTTGTCCCATACACACTTGTTTCATAAGTAATTAGGGCCTTAGGTTCTTCTCCTCATAAGAAGCAAATGCACATTATCTCTTGTCCCTTGGGACGAGCCCTTTTGGGTTCAGGTAGATAAGTGGATGGCTAGGAGTTGAGGGTGGGATGCCAGGTTTTCTTCAGGTTATGGGAAACTATGAATTAGAACTACCATTATAACAAAGATCATGAATCAAGAAACAAGAGATACATGTAAATGGAGAGGAACATAGGAGAGATACAATAACAACATAATGTCTCTTGAAAAAGTTGCATTATGACAACCAAAGTAGGCTGTTTATATAACATTAAAGTGGACCTGTGCAGGCCGAGAAGATGATTGCATGGATTGCCACATTGGAATAGCACACATTGTGTTTTGGTCATCTGATTCCAACACTTGATCTATCTATCTATCTATATATAGAGAATGGAGAGACAGCTGATCTAATTTTTAGTAATTAAAAGAACATCCTTACTTTGATTTCTTCTAGTTAGTTGTCCTTGTCCACTTTTGCTTTTTTGTATTCCGTTACATATTCACTCTCTGGTTCTGATTTCGCAAAAGTGCGAAATACGCGAAAAGTGCGACAAGTGCCAAAAATGCCTATCATGCAAATTTGGCTTTGTGGAAAAAGCGAAGAGAAAGAGAGAATGCCGAAGAGAGAGAATGTCCTGAAGACTTCGCGAAAATCCGAAGGCTTCGCAAAAATGCCGAAACGAGAGAATCTCCCGAAGGCTTCGCAAAAATCTCAAAGGTTTCCAAAGTTCACCAATTTCCAACGCCTTTGCATGAGAACTTGAAGCAAAAGTGGGATCTTAGTTTTCACGAGAGAGATTTGATCAAAATATTGTTGATGCTGCCAGGAGCTGGGCTTCATATAGCGAGGTTATGGATGGATCTATTAAGCCAATCACCCGTGTATCTTTGTTTATGGATTGCCCATTGCACCCGAGGGCCCAGTTATATGCCCCCGGAGGACTCAGCACATTAATCGCATAAGCACTGCAGTTATATGCCACACCATAGGCCACAGCCCAGCCTTGTGCTGCTCCTGATCCTGTAAGCCCCCGGTTGATAAAGTCCAGAGTCCCATACTCTATGTCCATCTGCACATTGTCGTAAAGCAGTCCTGTGGCGAAGAGGGCATGCGGCTGGGCGTGGTTCTTCCCCGAGCTTCTGCAGTTGTAAAAGACATTGGGACCCTGCACTCCGTTGTTGGTAAGCAGGGCAATCTGGTAGTCTCCTGCCACATGCGTGTCTCGTACCAGAATCTGCTGAGCAGGACTTTCCAGAGCGATATCAAAGGGCTTGGGACCAAGGGACTTAGCTGGAATCGTTCTGATGAGGTTTAGCCTCTCCACTGTGATCTTGCTGCCACTGAGCCACACAGTAGCTTGAGCTCCACTGATGTTGGCCCGGGCCGTTAGATTGCCACCGAAATCCACCACGACCATGTTACTGAACCATGCATCTTCTACGTTGACGCTGTGAAGGAAGCTCCCCGAGCCATAGGGCATGGTGGCGTCTTTCACAGCCATCAAATCTTGAATGCCCACATTGGAGATTCTTTTCTCAACTGGCAGTTGAATGAGCTGAACTCCTGCAACATGTTCTCCACCAAGATACTGCTGATCTATTCGAAATGGAACTGGAACATCCAAGATAAGAACGTTGTCATAAATATTTTTGACTACACGCTCGATAGTGGTCAATGTGCCGTGACGATTTCCCCATAGTTCAGTCATATTCATCATGGCAATCCATGAGTCTGTCCAGGGCCAGAAGACCTGCACCTTATCTCCAACTTGAAAGCCGTCTGAACAATCAACGATCAGTATTCTTGAACCCGACGGCACAGTTTCACTGATGATGGCCGGACGCCCAACTCCTTGAATCTGGCCATACGTTCCGATTTTAAACAAGATAGTTGCTGGAAGATCATGCGCATTCAGCACCGTGCCTGTCTCTGATACGCCGCTACCTTGAAGTACTACACCGCTAGCTTCAATCACAATGCTTCTGCTACCGACGTTGAATGTGCCTGGAGTGAGCTTTACCGTTCCTCGCAGGCCATTCTCGTCTAAAGGCATGGCCGAAACCTCGTCGATAGCCTCCTGAATCTGATCAGTATCGTCCCCACCTGAGGGACACAGTGTCTTGATCACTGGAGCACAAGGGAAGGGAGCGTCGCTGCCTTTATACCCCACAGATGAGAAATCCATAAGCATGTCCCCATTTGGCATGGGCTTGTAGACCAGATTTCCCAAAGGATCACTCCAGACAAAGTATTCATCAACAGATTGGGATAGTGTGCGGCAATCTGTCATCAATATATTGCCCATCATCACTGCAGCGAGCAAAAATGCATTCCACATTTGGATCAGATTCATGTTACTATCCATTTGTCCAAACCCAATATCTAAACTACAATTTAGGATATGAATGCAACCATAAGAATAAACTGTGGATCAAATCTGCCAACCACACTACCTAAACACCTAGCTGAGGTAATTTGAGGTGCTGAGCAATTTTCTCAAGTCTCAGGGTGATTTCACACATTGAGTGCCAATACTGACACTCAAGCACACTTACTACAAGATGTGAGTTGCTTTGCCCAATCTTTCACACTTACTACAAGATGTGAGTTGCTTTGCCCAATCTTTCAGACTCGTTAAAAAGCAGAATGTGAAGAGCAAAAGAAGCAAGAATGTGAAGCAAATGTGCAGAGCAAAAGAGGTAAAGATGATTCTATTAGTGTAGTCAGAAATCTAGGAAAATGGCTTGGCCTTAATGAGAACATCTGAGTAGGTAGCCGGCATGAGCACGGCCTAGGGTGTAGTGGGTGGTATATGATGGTAGATACTAAGATGCTCTGCAGCTCGGTAGGTAGTGACCACCCATTACACCCGATAGCGGGCCCGCTCACACCTGCTACTTGGCACTTCATCATGTGACGGTTTGTTGTCTCAAGAACACGCTGAGCTGTTGAGAGCAGTGAGTCGCAGTAAGAAAATGTTGACTCGTTACAACTTACAACCTGTATGCTACTAGGTTTTCGTTGTTGAACCTTTCTTATAGCAGAAATATGACATTCAATGGCCTGTGGCCTTTTCCGTTGAAGGAAACGTAAACTTAGCAAAAGTACGTACTAGGTAGGTAGTTTAATGTAAGAACGTACTTGGCACCAAAATACGGCTGTGAACATTTGATGCATGTACGCTATAACTCCTCACACCAATTATGTACTACATTTCAGGGTCCTGGGGGGCCCTAAATGGACTAGGTAGTGGGCGTGAGCAGGCCCGCTACCGGCTGTAACATTTAGCCATGACCTTCAGAAAGCTAAATGGGCTATTAGGATTTCCCTCAGTCAATAGGCTTATACCTTGTTCGTTAAAAATTTTTAACAGCCGAAACAAGTATTTACAAAGTCCAGTTCTTGCTTATTAATTAGACAGTTATAGTTACTAGAGCATTTCAAGAAGAGATATAGGATTAGAACAAATTAGTACACCATGTTAGAAGAATTAGACTTCTTAGCAAAATTATTAAAAGCAAAGATAAGCATCATATAAAAGAATTCAATATGAAAACTTGCATTTGTCAAAGACAAATGTTAAAAGAATTAAACTTCTTAGCAAACATTAAAATCAAAGATAAGCATCATATAAAAGAAATATCTAGCTTTGCAATAGTCAAAATTACCTTTCGAAAAAAAACTCATAGATTACTTTGACAATGTAGAAATCTAACATCTACTTCACTAAGAAGATGCAAACTCAATAAGATCTTGATCAAACATCTAATATATGATAAAATGAAGTTGTTGTTGGAACTTAATCTTACTCATACTCATCCTAAATGCCCTCCCTCATTTCCATGTAAATCGCTCTCTCAAAGTAGTCTACAGAAATGAATTGTTCATCGCAACAATTTGCATTTCTCCCTCGCAACCCGACAAGCGAAAAACCCGACAGAATTTCTACTTCACTTTCGGGTCATTTTGAGTACTAAGTACTTTGCGAAAAGGCAACAAATATTCACTTGAGCTTTTAGGGCATTTCTGACAATTCCAAAAGTGCAACTAAAGGATTATAAAACGACCTCCAAATAGACTGCCAATCTAAGGAAATGCTAACGGAAGTCGGTCTATACCACAATTACAGCTCAAGCTCCATTGGGCATGGAGTCGAAAATAAGGCCTTCATGACCACTGGCACTTCCAGTGGCAATCGGCAAGGCAGAATTCTAACCGTCTACCGACAATTATCAGATAGCCTACGGAACTCTGAAATGGACAAGAATCGTTCCACTATGGAAAGCCATGACCTTTACAAAGCTAAATGGGCTATTAGGATTTCCCTCAATCAATAGGCTTATACCTTGTTCGTTAGAAATTTTTAATGGCCGAAACAAGTATTTACAAAGTCCAGTTCTTGCTTATCAATTAGACGGTTATAGTTACTAGAGCATTTCAAAAAGAGACATAGGATCAGTGACTTCCCCACATGCGGCAAAATAGGCTTTGTAAATGTCAGGCGGTTAGCTTACCAAACAAATACCAAACCTACAACAAATGGTTTACAATTTTCCTAAATAAGGTGGTTGATTGAGAAGCCACACGTAGAGCTCGGCACATTAAGAAGAGGTAACAAAATCGCAGGCAAAGAATGGAAAGGAAGGAGGAGGTCAAGGCATGAAGGGAGCCGCTGGCAGATCCACAGGCAAATTCACAAGTAGGGAGCAAACCAGCGATGCACGAAGTTCCCACAGTAGGGCAGCGATGTATAGGTGGAGGAGGGCCGCAGATAGTAAGAAAGGAGGCTGCTGGTAGAGAGTAGAGTGACCGTAGGCAGAGATAAAGGCAATAAACAAGCCAGCGATGGACAGGCAGGCCGACTGGCCACAGAACAGGCCAGTGAGCATGAACAGGAGGGCCGTAGGATATTGGTGAGGGCACTCAGGTAAGTCTCAGGGCAGGGATCTTTCCAGCGGGAGACAAGGCATCGATCAGGTTCTTCTACGTAGGCAGAAGCTGAGCGCACATGGAGAAGGCAAAGAGCGTAGATCGGATCGCAGGCAGCAAGGCCGAGAAATAGGTCGCAGGCAGAGGTAGCGACAGCAGGTGACGGCGTAAATAGATTTAGGATTATGATAAAGCCTCCATGGACAGCAGGTTAGGAAACGAGTAGGCCGCAACCTGCAGTGAGCAGGTTTAGACAACAAAGCAAGATCCAGGTAGAGAAGATAGCCACAGACAACAATGCACAAATCTGCGAATTAACTTAATGGTAGCAATTTGGAGGTCAACATATGTTGCTTTCCAATTATGATCTACAGAGGAATGGATTGGAAATGCCTTATAGATCAAAAACTACTCTTTCTCAAGGAAATCTTGAATGAACAAGAAACTTTGAAGTGGAACAGGCTTATGATCTCTGGGTGATCAGCAATGGAGAAGCTTCCACAATGGCTTAAAGCAATAATTTATAGTTCATTGATTTGTTTCATAGATCAATAACCTTCAAAGAACATAAGAACACTATCCTAACAAGACAACAATCCTTGAGCAGGGAACAGTCACAAATGATTCACGAACTTCTCAGACTTAAAAACACAATTAATTACAAATAGAATCACAAGAAAGTGATTCAAACAACTGTAAGACATGGAATTTGATAAAAAGCTTTTATCTAGTTCGTTTTATGATGCATATTGACAGCTTCACGCTCCAATAACAACTACTCTAATTAGTCAGTTAAACAGCCGTTAACGATCTTGTAATTGTAAAGTTAGAATAATACAAGATCATTCAGCTGCTATATAAGTAAATGACTGATTGGAGAAGAAATACATGTGGATACAAGTTGATTGATGATGAATGATGTGAGAAATACTCCATCAGAGATCTAATGACCAAGACTAGTCTTCTAGTAGTTGACTCCTCAGAGTTAGTGGTTAGAGAGAGAGAGAGAGAGAGAGAGAGAGAGAGAATAAATATTCAAAGCGATAGCTATTGTTTTTTTTCTATAAGTAGAATCACGCGCTTATCAACGCTATTGTATTGTGATCTGATCGTTGTTACTAAAACATTAATACACAGATTCGCTATTGTTTTATCTCCTTGCATTCTTGTTGAATGTCAATTCACTATCACTCGTCTTCCACAATATCACAAACAAGGAAATGTATGGTTGTCCTTGACGCCTAACTGTCTTTACATTTTTTTATATCTAAATATCAGTATCGGTAAATTGCATGGTTGTCTCGGACACCTAACAATATCGCAAATTGTCTGAACGGTTGTCTAAGACACCTAAATTGATACTCTTATTAGAGTAGCTCTATATTCTTCGTTCTCCAAGTAATCCAAGATCCTAATAACAATTCATTATAGACTTTTTTTGTGGGAACATTGAGCATCACTTCCGCAGCCACGTGTCTCATCAGTGGTATCAGAATAGGTTTTGGATTACTAGAGTACGAAATATACAGAAGAACCTAATACGTTTTTGTTTTCCCAGAGCTAGTTTATTTTCTATTTGAAATTGATCTATGTTACTCAATCATAATGAAAGGTTCAACCTCAGAGACCCGTTTGATCAACAAGTTCAACGGAGATAATTTTCACATGTGAAAATTCAAGATGAGGATGTTCTTAATCGAGGAGCTATGGGGATACATAAATGGTGCGATAGCCACACCGGCGGAACCTGAACTGCTCCCAGCTTGGGAAGCAAAGGATCGCAAAGCACTTGCCATTGTATCCTTGAATCTGAAGGACACTCAAATTGCTCATGTATCAAACAGTACCACCTCCAAAGAAGCATCAGATAGCCTCACAAGTATCTACGAGACCTCAGACGTATTGACTCGTCTCTTCTTGAGAAAGAAGGTCCTCACACTCAAAATGAGCGAAGGCACCTCGGTCAGTGGTCATCTGAATGAGTTCAAACATTTGTTGAATCAATTTGTTGCCATAGGTTCCCCTATTTCAGAAGAAGACTCAACGATGTCTCTTCTCGCTAGGCTTTCCATATAAATCCTTTCTAAGGTGAACTAAATTCTGAAGGATTAGTTACTATTATAAGAAATTCTACTTCCATATGGATGTGAATTCGACTTGGAATCTATTGAAATTTCAGTTGATTCAGATTCAATGAAGGAATGACTAAATTCATGGAATTTAGACTTTTTGAGCCCAGACGGTTTCTCTATTTGATACTCAATTATTAAAAGTAATATTTGTGTCACTTAGGATAAAATATTTTATGATCTGGAAAAAAATTATGGTTTGTAATAGTGTCGGACATTCATTATTGACTTTTTTGTAATAGTGTTAGACGCTCATTACTAACATGCTTATGACCTTTTAATATTTTAAACATTGTTTCTCGAGGAACTTTTTAATTGAAATTATGGAATTTCTTTTAGAAAAAAAGAGATGAAGTGATAAGGTTGCATAAATTTCTTAGAGGAATCCAGTATTGTCCAAAAGTTGGACTATCCAAGGAAAATAGAGGAGCTCTCTAGGGATTGTTGAGAATAATCTTGAACTAGAGGAGCTTTGGAAATTGAATTGTAAATTATTCGTGTCTATTGATAGTAGAGATAAAGATTAAATCTAAGTTTCACTGATCGAGTTTACCAATACCATTATGTTATGGATTGGAACAGATTCAAATAAAACTCTAATCTTAATCTTGTGACCAAAGATGTTTGTATAAGTCGACTTAATCTTAAGTAGGAGTACTATGATCTATTGTAGGTTGACTGAGTTGAAGAAAATTTTGTTAGTGACAGTTTGATGGTTAAAAAAACTTGAGGATGTGGAATTGTTCACGTCAGGGATTTCTCAGATGTATTATGTACTCATGCAAAATAGAGTTCTTTTGTAGCCGAGTTGCAAGATTCCTAGTGAGTTATGTGACTAACATATGTAGATTTTTGGAGAACTCCTTCGGATTATAGCATATGTTTATATTGAATCATAGTGAAATATTTTGTTTATGTATGTTTCAATCTTGTGGATCTACTATGTATTTCCTAGGTATTGACTTTATATTGTATACTTAAACTTGGAATAGTTACTTGTTGGTTAATGGTTCTTTCTTTGTGAAAGAATAATTTATAAACTTAGTGATGGTTTAGAAGAGGTTCTAAATGTGGTGTTATTACTAGTTCGCCTGCACCTAGACATTTGAAAATTCTAAATCATTAGCAACTAACCTGAATAGTTGGATTACTCTTGAATGAAGGTAATTAAGTGAATAGTGTAAAGAAGATTCACCAGGAACTGTTTGTTTTAATCTATATTGCTTATAAGACACATGATTTGTAAATAACTATGATTCATTAGTAAAAGTTATGTGTATAAAATATAGAAAAGTATTGGCATATAGTATTTCTCAAATGGGAAATAGACTCTAAGTATTGATTGTTCTCAATGAGCTCATATTGGATGACAAAGTTTAATGAATATAAAAAACAACCATTGAACAATTGGAGTTCAACAAAACTTTGTAATCTCTAGATTTTGTTCATATAGGATTGTATACAGTTTTTGTAGTTGAAGATGAATCTAAAATAGTTTTGGTATGTCTTTTGTCCTTAACTACCTGATTGATCGCATAGTTTAGATAACTCATATCTTGCTAAAAATCAAGTTGGAAGAATAATCTTGAAATCAGTAATTTTTCTTGAGGTAAAAGATTTTGGAATGATTCTTATATTTTCTGAGTTGTGTGTTGGACATACACTCCAGTATCTTTTAATGATTAATTGTGATTTAGAATTTTGCTAATTATAGTTGACGAATCATAAAATTCTAAATATTTATGATTGATGGATCATCTCTTGTTGATCTTCGTAGCTCTCCCTGGTTAGATGATCCTGGAAAGTCATCTATATCACGGCTCTCCATCAATCTCTCAAACCACTTAGGGAGATTTCTGTCAGGTGATTGGCTTCCTGGTGAAAATGTATCCCACGGTACATCCTTCTCCTTGCGTTTGTCACCTGCAATTTCAATCCTTCTTGCACCAAAAGGTTTGTCCCTACCTCTCCAACCTGTTTCTTGAGGTTGAGTAGTAGTATCTTGAGATGTATCCTCATGTTCATCACTCGGAAGGTCAATGAATGGATCATCATCAGGTGGTATCCTTACTATGCCATTTTTCCTACTGGATGTGTCTATCTTCTCAGCATCTTCGTCTTCATACATCTTGGATTCATCCTCTACTCCTTTCAAGAAGGACGACCTATGGTATATTGATAGTGGAGCCTCTTCACATACGTGTAGCTCCAAGGACTCTTTCTCTTCTATTGCACCTTATGATGGAGTGAAGAAATCAATATACACTGCAAATGATTTTGAATGTCCTATTGAAGGCATAGGGAACATTCCCTTGAAGCTTGCATCCTCTAAAGTTCTTTCTCTCTCTAGAGTTCTTTATGTACCTAAGCTTACCAAGAATCTTATTAGTGTTGGCCAATTGCTTGATAATGGCCTTGATGTAAAATTCAATGTTGATACTTGCACTATCAAGAAGAATGATGAGATACTTGCATTAGGATCTAGATTTGGTGGCATCTATAAACTAGATCCAAATGAGTATGTGAATGCTTGTAATGTTGCTCTTGTGAACAAGCTCTCTATGGAGGAATTATGGCATAGGAGGTTGGGACATCCCAACTACAAATCCATGCTCTCTATGATCAAAGAATCCAAAGCTATTGGCTTGCCAAAGTCATTCTCCAAGAAGATCAAGCCTTGTGAGGCTTGTGCTATTGCTAAATCTCACAAAAAGCCATTTACAAGATCTATCAAAAGCAAGCATCCATTGGAGTTAATCCACTCGGATGTGCATTTCTCATCAACTACAAGCAAGGGAGGAGCCACTTGTTTTGTTACTTTCATTGATGATTACACAAGATTCACTTGGATATATCTTCTTGCTTCAAAATCTATGGTGTTTGATCATTTCCTTATTTTCAAAGCTTATGTAAAGAAGCAATTCTCATTCAAGATTAAAGCTCTTAGAAGTGATGGAGGTGGTGAATATATCTCCAATAAATTTCAAGACTTTTGTGAGCTTGAAGGCATTAAAAGAGAGTTTTCTTGTGCCCTCTCTCCATCTCAAAATGGAGTGGCCGAGAGAAAGAATAGATCTCTATGTGAATGTGCAAAATCTATGAGAATTGAGGCATCTTTGCCCAAAGATTTTTGGGGAGAAGCCATTAATTGTGCAAATTATCTTTGCAATAGGCTCCCACATATAGCTCTTGGAGGAAAGTCACCATATGAAATCTTATTTTTGAAGAAGCCTAAGGTTGATCACCTTAGAGATTTTGGATGGTTATGCTTTGTCCATATTCCCTTGGAAACAAGGAAGAAGGAAGATCCTAGTGCATGCAAAGGGATCATGGTTGGATACTCATCCACCAAGAAGGCCTATAGAGTCTTTATACTCTCTACTTCTCAAGTTATTGAAATTAGAGATGTTGTCTTTCATGAAGATCAACACTCATCATTTGAAGAGGCCGAGATCAAGAAATCTATGGATGCATCATCAATTATTGATTTTGAAGACAATCATGATGTGATGGGGTCGAGATTTGAAGAAGACTCTCCTCGGATTTTTTCACCAAGAAGATCCATGAGAGATAGATCCGAGCCTAAGAGGCTCTCATATGTTGACAAAGGCAAACAAGTGGATCTTGATTCCACTAATTATGCTTTTTATGTCTCTCATGAAGAGCCAAAGAATGTACAAGAGGCACTCAATACCAAGGAGTGGTATGATGCCATGAAGCAAGAGTATGATGCATTGATCACCAACAATACTTGGGAGCTTGTGGATCCTCCTTCCAACAAGCATGTGATTGGTTGCAAGTGGGTATTGCGGATCAAGTTCAATCATGATGGCACCATCAACAAGCATAAAGCAAGATTATGTGCCAAAGGATTTGCTCAAATCCATGGTCTTGATTATGAGGAGACCTTTGCACCCGTTGCAAAGATGGTGACAATAAGAATTCTTATTTCTCTTGCTTGTTTTTTCAAGTGGAAGGTGTTCCAATTAGATGTATCCAATGCTTTTCTAAATGGTTATCTTGAGGAGGAGATCTATATGGAACAACCTCAAGGATTCATCAAGGATGAGTCCAAAGTGTGCTTGCTCTTCAAAAGTCTTTATGGACTCGAGCAAGCACCAAGATCATGGTATTCAAGACTTAACTCTTTCCTTATCTCACTAGGATTTACTCTTAGTGACTATGATCCTTCCATGTATCTAAAGTTTGCTGATAGCAATATTGTCATTCTTCTAATTTATGTTGATGACATTATTCTTTGTGGAAGTTGTATCAAGCTAGTTGATGAAACTAAGCTAGCACTTGGATGTGAGTTTAAAATGCAAGATCTAGGAGAGATACATTACATCCTAGGCCTAGAAATTGATTTTTATGAAAATCATGTCTTTATATGCCAATCTAGATATGCTCACTCTATGCTGAAAAAATTCCATATGGAAAATTCTAAGAGCATAGATACTCCAATGGAGAAAATTGTAAAAGATCCTAATAAAGGTGATGAAAGATCCTTTGAGGACATCACACTTTTTAGGAGTCTTGTAGGCTCCTTGATTTGGCTTATCATTACTAGGCCCGATCTTAGTTTTTGTGTGCACAAATTGAGTCAATTTATGCAAGAACCTAAGATCCATCATTGGAAGATGGCCAAGAGGATTTTAAGATATGTATCTTCATCTTGTGATTATGGTCTACTCTATAAAAGTGAAGATCTATCCATTATTGGCTACTCGGATTCGGACTTTGCAAGTGACAAAATGGATCGAAAGTCTATTAGTGCATACACTATCTTTCTTGGAGGCAATCTAATATCTTGGCTTTCCAGAAAGCAAGATACTATATCTCTCTCTTCATGTGAGGCCGAGTACAAAGCACTCACTACAACTACCAAAGAAGTGCTTTGGATCAAGAGGTTATTAATGGAACTAAAGTGCATCAAGGAGGATGATCTACCAATGATCAAGTGTGATAACATCTCGGCCCAAGCTCTTGCCAATAATCCCATATTTTATGCAAGAAGCAAGCACATAGAAGTGGCACACCATTTTGTGAGAGAAAAGCTTATTGGAGGAGAAATCTATTTGGAGCATGTCAACTCGTCCTCTTGTATTGCCGATCTACTCACCAAGCCTTTGAGCAAAAGTGCTTTCATCAAGCATAGATCTAATCTTGGAGTTATATCAAGATCAATGCTCAAATCTTCATAGATAATCTTTTAGGAGGAGTGTGAAGAATTGAAAAATATTATCTATGTTAGATATAGGGGTCTTATATTTTTTACATCAAGCATCTAGATGTAGGATGTTGATAGGAATAAATTTGGCATAGATGGCAAATTATGCATTTCCACTTGTAATGCCACTATTGAGCCAAAATATGTAAGAGGCTAAACACTTGCTAATTAGAGTGTAGACAAGTGTAAAGTTTTTGTTTGATGAATTCCAAGAGGTCCAATAGGATATAGAGGTGGAACCTTGTGAGGTCCAATAGGAAATTGAGGTGCGCTTGAATATAGTCCAATAGATTTAAGAGGTGCATAGATCAATGATCCAATAGGATCAAGAGGTGACAAAATGTGGTCCAATCATAGTTAAGCATAGTGGTAGCTCGTGGACCTACTAGTATCATTGTACTCCTCATTTTGAAATCAATTGATTTGGTGATTTCATGGATTTTGTGAGTTTTTGGATTTCTAGCTTTCTCTCTCTACCCGAGAGCTCTTGATGCATTTTCTCTCTCTACCCGAGGAGAGCAGCTTGTTTTTACTTAGATTATTTTTTGAATACTTCCCACACGTGTGAGTGAGAGTTGGAAGTGATTGAATGCATGTAGTAGTGTGTTTTTCCCATAGGATTCAAGATTGATCTTGAATCTCAATCTAGTCTTGATCTTGGTGCATCTACACACCTTAGCAGATCACAAGTACATGTAGTGGACAGTCCACATGTGTGAAAATCAACAAGCAGGAGTATGAGCTTGCATAAATTGTCTTTTAATCCCACATTGATCACAAAGATCATTGAAGTCATTAGACTTATACTCACCTCCACTATCTGATCTTAGGACTTTGATCTTCTTACCTGTCTGATTTTTGACCAAGTTTTTGAAGCTCTTGAAGCTATCAAAAGCATCTGATTTCTTCTTCAAGAAGTAGATCCACGTCTTACTTGACATATCATCAATAAAGTGTGAAAATTGTCAACATTTCCTAGCTAGTTTGAGGCCTAAATTGGCTAAAATTGTAAATAGTTTTGGTTCTGGAGTTTTGCAAGTGTGAACCAGGCCACAATGTTTTTATTTACTGTATTTTTTCAGTATGATGAAGTGTCAAACTTCATACCCTTCAAAATGAGACCATTTTGATGTATTTTGGTCATATAAGCCATTTTTAGCTATTTTTCCTATATAGGGAATATCTAGGGTCAAGTACCTTCTAGAGAGAGGAGAGAGAGTCATCTTCCTCATCCATAAATAGTAGGGAAGTCGTGGAGAACAGGTTGGAGAAACCTTTTGTATGCTTCATTGAGATCAATAGATCATTGTCATTGTTTCTTCCTCCATTGAGAGCATTGTTGTGTGTATTGTCTTCAAGCTATTGTGTATGATCTTAGGTGCTTTCCAAAAGTGATAGGCTGATGTATTATGGACTGTATAATGCTATTTTGGGCCGCACTTGATGTTTATGGAAGTTTCCATTTGTGATAAATGCTTTTTGATCAAGTTCTTTGCATTCTAGGTAGCATAGAATGTGTTGCCAATTCCTAGCTTATGTAGTTTGGAGTGCAAGCATTCAAGCCAATGATCTTGGAGTTTAGATCCACTTAGGATCTGTATTTTTCACATGGTATCAGAGCTGGTTGGCTTCTATTTACAGTAAGTATTCCATTTTTGGTGATATTTGGATGTTTGATCAAGTTCTAGCATGATTTTGCATTGCTTTGTTGATCAAATCTTACTAACCTTTGTTTTGTGAGTTGAACTTGTGGATTAAAAGCATATTTCAGGTCTATTGAAGATCAGAGGCTGAAAAGAAACTATTTTGGATCAGATCATAACACCTAATCATTTGTGATTGTGAGGCTTGTGCATATTCAATACTAACAATGTTCTTTTCAATCCTATTGTTGACAATCTCCATTCTTGGATGAACACTCTCCTTAAGTGGATGAAACTTCTCCTTAAGTGGATGACAAATGCTCTTTTGAGTGAGTTGTAATTCTCCTAAAGGCTGAGCAAAGCTCCCATTTGGATGAAAGATCCCCTTTTTTGGGTGAACATATTGTAAGCTCCATTGTGAAGAGCATATTGTAAAGATTGTCATCAATTTTGGCATAATTTTTGGTGTACTTTGTTGAGCATGTAAGTAACTCTCCTTATGTAATTTGATTGGAGCATTTGCTGGAAGGTGTTAACCATTATGCAAGTGTTTTTTCAGGTTCTTAACAGGTTGAGGAACATTCTCATGTGAAGTGATCTTAGATCTACATCTAAACACCAAGATTTGACAAGATAGTGAAGCTAGTCTTGTGATTCACTAAGTGTGCTCATTCATTCACCTCTAAATCTTGTATTTATCACTTGCTGGAGTTTATAAACTTTTAGAAGTGTGGTTTACATGTGGTTTTACAGGTTGAATCAATATCTTAGTGTGTTGATCATATGTTGATCAAGTTTGTTCATTACTAGGCAATCTTGGCATCCTAGTTTTGGGTATTTTCTAAGAATGCAAGTAACTCTTCACACCATAACTTGATTTGGTCACTTGCTGGAAAGTTTGAGAGCTTAAGCAAGAGTGTGTTCAGGTTGGTTTGATTTTGTAATCCATTCTTAGTGTGTGCAAAGTGTTGCATGTGTTTCAATCTTCCTTTCTATGCTTGGAAACCATCTAGGTTCAAGATAGAAGTGTTTTAGGGTCCTAAATCTTCATAGATCTCTTTATCTATCATTTGTTGAGAGAAAAGTGAGTGCTAAGTGCTTTAGGACAAAACCTAAAAGTTGAAGAAACATTAGAATCATGGCTTCCAATGGTGGGATCATGCTAGAGTCTAGTGAAAGGTTGAGTTCATCAAACTACTCTACTTGGAAAGTGAGGATGGAGTCCTTACTTGAGTTGAATGAACTCATGGACATAGTTGCAGAAATTGAAGAGAGACCTCTCACACTTCAAGAGCAACAAAGGTTTGATAAGAAGGCCAAAAGGGCTCTTCATATCATTAAAATGAATGTTACAAATGAACTTCTCAAGGAAGTTGGAAAGTGTCAAAGTGCAAGTGAGGCATGGAATGCCTTAAAGAAGCTCTTTGAATCAAAGTCCACATCTAGGGTATTGACCCTAAGGAGACAAATATTTTCTAGTAGGCAAAGAGAGGGTGAAAGTGCTCATGCATTTATCTTGAGAGTTAAGTCCCTAAGTGATGATTTAGCATGCATTGATGAGAACATAAAAGATGGTGAAATAGTCCAAGTTATGTTGAATGGTTTGCTAAATGAACATGCTAACCTTGTGCAAAGTTTTGCCATTCAAAGAGTCTTGCCAAGTGTGGTTGACTTGCAAGAAATCTTATTGGCTGAAGAACATAGGTTGCAATCAAAGCTTGATGGTGCATCCTTGCAAGGTGGAGGTGAAGAGGCTTTCTTCACAAAAGGCAAGTTCAAGGGCAAAGGTAAAGGCAAAGGGAAATGGTCCAAAGGTGGTAACTTTGATCATGATGATCACTCTTCCTCTTCCTCTTCTACTAAGAACAATAAGTCAAAGTTCAAGTGCTTTTATTGTGGGATAAAAGGTCATTTTGCAAATGAATGTTATAAGAAGAAAAGAGAGCAAGGAGAGAGGCAAGGAAATCTTACAATAGATGAGGAAGAACATAACACATGTGAATCACTTGTTATGACTTCAAGTTTGTTAGCCAACATAGATGATAATGATCCTTGGTGGATTGATAGTGGAGCCTCATCTCACATGACAAGACATAAGGAATACTTTACATCCTTATTGTCTTATGAGGGAGAAGGTAACATCATCTACACTGCAAATGATGGTCAATGTGACATCAAAGGCATAGGCACTATTCCTATTTCCCTTTCAACAAATAGGAAAGCAAATCTTGAAAATGTTTTGTACATTCCTTCAATCACTAAGAATTTGCTTAGTGTAAGTCAAATGATTGACAAAGGACTTGATGTGGAGTTCATTGGAGATGCATGTTTGATAAGTAAATGTGGATCCTTGATTGCTCAAGGTAGGAGGCATGGTAAACTTTTCAAGCTTGATGCATGTGTGATCTCTAATCATGAAGGATGTATGGCTAGGGAGCAATTGACAAACCAAGAAGTTTGGCACAAGAGGTTGGGCCATCCCAACTTCAAATCTTTGGAGGTAATGGCAAAGAAAGAGCTTGTTCTTGGTCTCCCTAAAAGTCTTGTTGCAAACAATAGTGTTTGTGAACATTGTGCCTTGTCCAAATCTCATAGACTTTCTTATTCTAGATCTACTTCTAGATCTAAAGAAGCTTTTCAACTTGTGCATTCTGATATTCATTCTTCTAGTACAACTAGCAATGGTGGGGCAAAGATGTATGCAACTTTCATTGATGACTTTAGTAGGTATACTTGGATCTATCTTCTTAAAAGTAAGGATGAAGTGTTTGCTGCATTTGTCAAGTTCAAGAATGAAATGGAAAACCAATTCAATACAAAGATCAAATGCTTAAGATCTGATAATGGAGGGGAATACACCTCAAATAGGTTCAAAGACTTTTGTATAGCACATGGGATTAAGAGGGAGATGTCTAGTCCTAGGACTCCACAACAGAATGGAGTGGCCGAGAGGAAGAATAGAACCCTTTGTGAATGTGCCAAGGCAATGAGACTACATGCTAATCTTGCTAAGTCTTTTTGGGGGGAAGCTTTAGCATGTGCTAACTATCTATGTAATAGATGGACAAGTGCTTCCTTGGATGGTAAAACTCCTCATGAGGTTCTTTATGGTAGAAGGCCGAGTGTCAAGCATTGTAGGATCTTTGGATGTACATGTTTTGTCAATATCACACTTGATGATAGAACTAAAGAAGATCCTTCATCAAAGAAGGGTGTGTTTGTTGGCTATAGTGAAGTAAGCAAGGCTTACAAAGTGTACATTCCTTCTACAAAGAAATTTGTCATAAGTAGGGATGTCATCTTCCATGAAGAGAATGTTTCCAATGTTGTTGATGTTGATGTTGATGTGCCTACTAATCATCATGATGTGCAAGATGTCTTGGATAAAGATGGAGATGCCACTCCAAAGCAAACTTCAAGGAAGACTCAAAGGCAAAGGGCTAAGCCATCAAGGCTAACCTATGATGAAAAAGGAAAGCAAGTGGTGGACAACTCTAACTTTGCTTTTCTTACCTCTTTTGATGAACCAACTTGTGTAGGTGAAGCAATTCAAAAGAAGGAATGGATCCAAGCCATGGATCATGAGCATCAAGAAGCAACACATGGAGGTTGGTAAAGCTTCCAAAGGACAAGAAGGCAATTGGTTGTAAGTGGATCTTCAAGATCAAGACAAATCAAGATGGATCAATCAACAAGTACAAGGCAAGGTTGGTGGCAAAGGGGTATGCTCAAGAATATGGTATTGACTATGATGAGACCTTTGCACCCGTGGCAAAGATGGTAACTATTCGAATCCTAATCTCTCTTGCAACTCTTTATGATTGGGATATGTGGCAAATGGATGTTACTAATGCCTTCTTGAATGGTGATCTTGAAGAAGATATTTACATGGAGCAACCCGAGGGCTATGTTTCACATGATGAGCCTAATCATGTGTGCTATCTCCAAAAGAGTTTGTATGGGCTAAAGCAAGCACCAAGGAGTTGGTATGCTAAGCTCAATTCCTTCTTACTTTCTCAAAACTTTGTTATGAGTGAGTATGATCATTCTCTCTACTTTAGATTGAATGAAAATGATATCACTTTACTTTTGATCTATGTTGATGACATTATCTTAAGTGGTGGTAACAATCTAGATATAGATGAAATCAAGATGGCACTCAAAAGAGAGTTTGAAATTCAAGATCTTGGTAAACTTCATTATATCTTAGGAATAGAGATTATTAGAACTTCTAAATCTACATTCATATGTCAAGAAAAGTATGTTAACTCTATTCTAAAAAGGTTTCATATGGAAGATTGTAAAGTTGTTTCTACTCCTATGGAATCAAATGTAAAGCTAACTACAAGAAGTAATGAAAGATCCTTCAAGGACATTACTCTCTATAGAAAGCTAATAGGATCTCTTATATGGTTAACCATCACAAGACCTGATCTAAGCTTTGTGGTTGGTAAACTAAGTCAATTTATGCAAGATCCTAGTGAGGCTCATTGGAAGCTAGGAAAGAGAGTACTTAGATACATCTCGGGATCTAGAGATTTTGGCATCTTGTATGGAGGTACTACACCTAACCTTTGTGGATTTTCAGATTCAGATTTTGCAGGTGATCAAATGGATAGGAAGTCAACAAGTGCCTTTGCAATCTATCTTGGAGATGGAGTGGTCTCATGGCTATCAAAGAAGCAACCAACTATCTCTCTATCTTCCACCGAAGCCGAGTACAAGGCATTAACAACATGCACCAAGGAGATTCTTTGGATCAAGAGGATGTTATTGGATCTTCACTTGCTGGAACCAGAGAAGACTCCAATCATACTTTGTGATAACCTTTCAGCCCAAAGCTTGGCAAGCAATCCTGTTTTTCATGCAAGGAGCAAGCACATTGAGATTGCTCACCATTTTGTGAGAGATCAAGTCATTGCCAAAGAGGTGGAGCTTCAACATGTCTCTTCAAAGGAGTGTGTGGCTGATATCTTCACCAAACCATTGGGAAAGGACCTATATTTAATGCATAGATCTAATCTTGGAATGTGCTCAAAGACTATGTTGAAACTAGCATCCAATGTTGAAGAGGGAGTGTGAAAATTGTCAACATTTCCTAGCTAGTTTGAGGCCTAAATTGGCTAAAATTGTAAATAGTTTTGGTTCTGGAGTTTTGCACGTGTGAACCAGGCCACAATGTTTTTATTTACTGTATTTTTTCAGTATGATGAAGTGTCAAACTTCATACCCTTCAAAATGAGACCATTTTGATGTATTTTGGTCATATAAGCCATTTTTAGCTATTTTTCCTATATAGGGAATATCTAGGGTCAAGTACCTTCTAGAGAGAGGAGAGAGAGTCATCTTCCTCATCCATAAATAGTAGGGAAGTCGTGGAGAACAGGTTGGAGAAACCTTTTGAGAGAATTAGTCAAGAGAAAAGGAAATTCTAGGTGTCAAATCTTTTCAAATCCATTCCAACTCTCAAGAGGAAGATTCATTGGTATTTGTTGAGTCCAATAGGGGTGTTTGGATCTGATTTTTGTGATTTGATAGAGTGCTTTTGTCTTAGTGATCAAAACAAAGATTTTTTTCCAATTGACTAGGTTGAAAGAGATATGATTCAAAATTTGTGGTCTAGATCTTGTGTAGATCCGTCTAGATTGTCATTGAGATCAATAGATCATTGTCATTGTTTCTTCCTCCATTGAGAGCATTGTTGTGTGTATTGTCTTCAAGCTATTGTGTATGATCTTAGGTGCTTTCCAAAAGTGATAGGCTGATGTATTATGGACTGTATAATGCTATTTTGGGCCGCACTTGATGTTTATGGAAGTTTCCATTTGTGATAAATGCTTTTTGATCAAGTTCTTTGCATTCTAGGTAGCATAGAATGTGTTGCCAATTCCTAGCTTATGTAGTTTGGAGTGCAAGCATTCAAGCCAATGATCTTGGAGTTTAGATCCACTTAGGATCTGTATTTTTCACATAAAGGTCATGAAATAGAAGGCTTTTCCTAAGGACATGGTCCTCATGGGCCCCCATAAATCTGTGTGGATTAAATCTAGGATGTTCTTTGCTCTTGCAACACCCCCTTTATTGAACTTCTCTCGATGCTGCTTCCCATATATACAAGATTCGCACATCGATTTTAAGTGATCTTCTATTGTAGGTAGTCCTGTTACCATCTCCATCCCGTCCAATTTGCTACTTTCACTCAAAATGGACTCTCCCATGTTTGCCATCGCAAAACTGCTTAAAACTTATGCCTTAGGCTAAGAATAGTATGTCGAGGCCAACAGTGATGTCAAAAGTTGAAAATAATGACCTGCCACTCGCCGCTTTTCCACCAATTTGAAAGCCAAATCGGCGTCGCCTTCCGAAATGCACTCAGTCGTCAATTCCCAACAACGTGCCCAGTGGAATGGTGAAACCACTTCTGACGTACTCCAAACACTTTCTCCGCTGCAACCGTTCTGTTTTGCTGTACCGTACTTGCAGGTACAGTCCGGGTGCCCTTCGTTTGGAGGTTATAGCCTTTCGTTTGGGTCAAAACGAGCAAAGGACCCAAAAATAGGGACTTTTCTAGCTTTTGAACTATTTCTTCACTTTGGAGAAACTTCACTCTTCACTTGTGAAGGGACCCAGCTCAACTTTCAGTATGAAAATTTTTAATGAAGTTGAAGGCCATAATGCACTTCAATTCTTCAGGACCTTGTTTAAAGCTCATCCAATGGCTGAACCAAATCTTGTGGTTCAAATTTCTCTCCCATCACAGATTCTGGACCGTTGATTCACTTGACACCTCATCTACAGGTTCAAAGTACATCTGGGCATCAAACCAAACTCTTGCATACGCTAAAAACTTCGATACACTAAGTTCTTCATCGCGTTGGGCGCGCGAACTGCCCGCGACTTCCCTGCCTGCGGCCGTGCCTCCCTTCCCTCAAAAAGATCGGATCAAGCTCTCCTGTGGATCGTTTTGAGCACGATATGAGGCCTGGAGCAGGGTCGCCCTACTGAATCCATGACTATAAAATGTTCAGTTAGGAAATTCCGTGGAGAAACGGTGATTTTAGCTCAACTTGACAAAGTGGCTTTTTCACATTTTTACCGCAAATCTGCTAGGTTAACTGTCTGGAGACAAATCTCTGACATAAACCTCAGAATCTCTCCATGGCTGATTGACAGTGTGATTAGCTTCGTTCCTGTCCTTACGACATCCAAAACGGTGCATAATCCACAAAATGCTCGTATAGATACTTCTTCTTGGCAACCTTTGGTTACATATATGATTATGTGGGATTTGCTTTAGGCAAAAATGTTATGGTTTGGTAGCGAGCCCAATATTTATCTTTGTTTAACATCATTTTTTGGAAATGCCATTGGATTCTCACAGTAAAGTGATGGCCCATAGTCCTTGGGTGACCCGTAGTCCTTGGGCCTTGCATGGCCCATGCCAATGGTTACAAAAAACATTACCTACCGTGGCGACAAGCGAGTAAAGTCATTAGAGTTGATGGTCCAACCACCCATCCCAACCCAACAACAGCAAAAAATATCATACATGTGACCCACCCATGTGATACATGCCTAACTAGCCGCCCCCCCCCCCTTCCCGCCCCCACCCTCTCAAATAAATTATGACTATTAGTAATTGCCTTTGGGATTATAAATTTTTGATAAAAGCAGGATCTTATAAATTTTAGAATGGAAAAACTTCATTTGGATGGCGACTAATGGTTTAGGAGGAAAGCTGATGGTCATTTTCCTAGGTGTACAAGTCTGGATTATTTGCCATGTGTTCTACCTACGGTTGGTAACCTATGACAAGCTTGGCAGATAGTAGGCCTATTACATGCATATGTGGCCTACTATACAAAGCCTATGGTAGGCCTATGTGGAAAACCCCAAGCCTGCATGGTTTGCCATGTGGCAAGCAAGGATTTCAAATTCAAGTAATTACGTAAATATCAAAATCTCATAGAGAAAGAAAATTCACAGTCAATATTAAGATATAAATACACTTAAGACTCTAAAGAACTTTGGCAATTTTTCGTTTGAAATTTTTGATATTTAGTTATTAACGTTAATTAACGTTTTTTCTTGCAAAAAAATTGAAAATAAAAAGAATGTTGTGTCATAGACCATGGGGAGGGGGAGGTTGGCTGAGTAGATCATCAATCACCTACTCTAAGCATCATCCACACGTCTCGACCACAAGCTGCCACCCAGATTGTCGGTCGCCCGTCAACAGCGGGCTAACTCACTACTATGTGTGTGTGTGTGTGTGTGTGTATATATATATATATATATATATATATATATATATATATATATATATATATGCACACACTAGGAACAATATGGGCTGAAAATGGGCCCTTTAAAAAATTTCACTTTAGAGAGAGGTTACATAGAAAGAGAATGCGAACTTCTGGTCATCGTTTTCGGTTCTAAAGCAAGAAGATTCTTATCCAATCACACATGTAAAGAATCTAGTGTCAGATACGAAATTTTGAAAGAAATTGTTCAAGCAACACGAACACTAGAAGTAAGTAATCGAGTGAAAAAGGGACATGTGTGGAACAACTTAGACAAACTCGTAGGTGTTATCAGGAAAGAAAATCTATCATCAGAAGATTTGAGGACTTTGCAAAATCATAGTACCACATTTGTGAAATTTGTACATGATTGTTGGGGAAAGACAACATTACACATTATATGGTACTAATTTATTTGATTATCTGGTACTTATCTCATTCATGCTTATATTTTTTTCTCCTGATGTAAGTAATCAAAATCTTGTTTGCAGCACATCTTTTTTCATCATGCAACTTATTTTGCAAAGGAATATCAGAGCTTAAATATCTGGTCATCACAAGGCATGGAAAAATCTCATTGGCAAGCAAGAGGAGCATTCCATAGAGTTACAAATGATGGAGGACACAATTTAAAAAATAAATATTTAATTGAATTTTTTCAGTGGTTTTATAGAAGAGCACAATTTAAATATCAAGCTAAACACTCACCAAATGTTACAATTTTTAGAAAGGCATTCAAATTCATAACAAAAGAGAGATCATTTGTAATATATCAAAAATCTATTATAGGAAATTGTTTACTTATCATCATCCTCTTTAAGATTCAGACGGATGGTATTGTCATGAAGGAATAATCTCCTTGCATATGGATCCAAAAATTCTAAATTTTTCATTTTGCTCATATCAATGTAACCCGAATAAAGGGCCACTATAGATGATCTTTTTGTAGTCTCATTGAGAGTATAACCCAATGTTTTAATTGCCAAATCCCTTTTCACAAAAATTACTTTATATGTTCCTCTGACATACGTATGGCCTCCTAAATAAACTGATAAAGACTTGATGGCCATAATGACAATGGTAGCATATGGATTAGAAGATGAATGATATATACAAATCTCATTATTTTGAAAGTTTTTCAATAATGAGATAGAGACACATCCTTTCTCCCAGTTGATACACCTCGGACACCTCCATGTCTCATACCAAAGGCATCTATTTTAATAGCATCATGTATACGAGTCAAGAAAAAAAATTTAGAATGATACATAACACTGCAAACTCAAACTTCAACATAGTATTTGAACTAAGAAAACTGAACAATATCAATACCAATATAATATCTACTTACCGTATCATAATCATCATATTTAATGACGTTTGTTCTGGTAATGTCATGTCCTCCAATGGCCTCTACATTTCCCTTGAATTTATTGAGTCCTTGGGAGATATTTTTTTTGGAATTCCAAAAATTCCTTCTCTGTAGGCAAAGTTTTTTTATAGGCTTTAAATTTTTTAACTATGGCATCCAAGGCCTCATTGCCAGATTGCCAATTGCCATCTTTATCATAATCTATCTCATTTTCAAGGTTATTATATGTGTAATCAACAATGTCAAAAAATTATGATAAATTTTGTGCAAAAATTGAGAGGATTTCATCCTCTCTCAAATTCAAAACATCTTCTTTATCATTAAAAAAAATATAATTTTCATTATTTATAAAGTATACGGGAATATGGAGTAGAGTTAATTGATTAATAGGAGATAGAGAATTAGAGAGAATTATAGAACGAGAGAGAGTTTTCTGATAATTTGAAACTATAGATGTTTCAACTTCAACCCCTATATCAGTATCTACATCATCTACATCAACTGGCGCAGATGCAGATGCTTAAATCATGAGAACAATAGAAGATCCAACAAACTCATCATCTGGAATTTCAGTAGATATACAAAAGACAAAAGCCATTCCTTTGATTAGAAGACGACATGCTCTTTTATGGATACCACAATATATATTTCTTTTGAAATGATCATGCAAGTTAGCATACTTTTTATTATGTTTATGCTTAGAGGATGATTGGGAATACACAAGGTCTTGAAAATGAACGAAACAATCTATATCCTGAACAGGAGTACTAATAATCTGAGAAAAATTATCAAGAACAGAAAGTAAATTATAACGATTCTCATAAACTAGATTATCGATATCAAAATGACCTGAATTTTGATCCTGGAATCTCCCTACTTGCGCTTTGTTCCGACATTGGATCCTAATGACGCGCACAAGTCAATTAGAAAGTAGAGATAAAATGCTAGGGGACAATGTAGGAAGGGGGGCAATTCAGTATTGGATGGAGTTTTTTCAGACCCCATTGTTTATAGATGTCGCATTGTTTCCGCTTAAATTCATGGCTACTTTTGATTTTCCCGATTTCAAAAGTCTGCATAATGATATGCTCCAATACATCAGACTAGGGACTCCAATCCTCGTGCTCCTATACATAACAAAGTTAGTGTATTTTTTTCAGATTTTATTAAGTTGAGTATTTTTTATGAATTTTGATTTTACATTTATTCTCATAAATTTATTGTTTTCTAATTGCAATGAACATTGGAGCATATATGTGTTGTCCTTATATGTCAATGATGAGGGTGTGTGTAATCCAGTTTGTATAAAGATGAGCTCTATTACACACACCCACAAAATTGAGAGGAGCCATATCAAGAAAATACTGGAACTCTTTCCAGTACCAAGTGCAACAACGCACACAAAACTAAAAATGCTTGATGCGGAAGTAAAAAAATTTCAATATCGGTTCGACGTGCCCTTGTAGTTTTCTTTGAGATTTTTTTCATATCGTGCACGTTGACCTGATATTTTTTTGATATCGGTTCGACATGCGCTTGTTTCCTTTGTAGATTTTATTATCACCTCGTGCGCGTTGATCCGATGTTACATATAGTTGAAATTTTGTTACTAACTTTCATTTATATTTGAATACTACAGTCCTCCCAACAAGTTGATTTTGTCAGCTATGGTTGGTATACGATATACAATGCCAAATTCTTTTTCAATTGGCTTGCACTACAAGATAAACTTTCTAATCTGGAAGAGGTAATATATTCCTGATAATTTCTAATTACTAATCTTTGGTTAATAACATTTAATTGAGTTTTTGTTTTTTTCATAATCACATTCCTAATAACTAATCTTTGATTGATAACATTTAATTGTGTTTTTTTTTTTTCAATTTAGATGTCCGAAGGTCTCCCCAATGGAGATAATGCACTTCAGGTAGGAGACGATAAAACTTGTGATCAAAAATTCATATTCAGTTTTAGTGGCTGAGTGTTCTCCACCCAAGCTACTTCCATCTAGAGAAATGGATTTAGAGATCATAGAAAAACATGACTCTCAACTTGTGGAATGATTCTCAAGTTGATACAGATAAAAAGTTGGCCTCTCTTGATGTGGATGAGACACATGTATAGAAAAATTTTATACAAATACTAGTTGTGAGTGCCCATCGTTGACGAGCAATGGAGGCCGATCTAGGTGGTAGCCGATCATTTGGATAATGGCCGATCTCGAGTCTTTGGAAAAAATTGAGTCCATGAAAAAATTCAAGTCCATGAAAAAAGACTCGAATGATTTTTGTTTGCGTGTCGAGAGTCGAGTGTCAAGTTTCGAGTTTTGAGTTTTGCGACAGTTTTGAGTGATTTTTGAGTGTCGAGTTTCGCAACAGTTTCAGACTCAAATATTTTTTATTCGCGACAGTTTATTATTCATGACAGTGTTTTGTTTGTGACAGTTTCATGACAGTTTTGAGTGACAAGTTCGCGACTATTTTGAGTGTCGAATTCGCGACAGTTTCGCGATAGTTTTGAGTGTCGAGTTTCGCGACAGTTTCAAGTGTTGATTGTCTTGATCGCAACAGTTTCAAACTCGAATGATTTTTGTTCGCAACAGTTTATTGTTTGCGATAGTGTCTTGTTCATGACAGTTTCGCGACACTTTTGAGTGTCACGTTTCGCGACAGTTTTGAGTGTCGATTGTCTTGATCGCGACAGTTTCAGACTTGAATGATTTTTGTTCGCAATAGTGTCTTGTTCATGACAGTTTCGAGTGTCGAGTTTGCGACTTTTTTGAGTTTTGAGTGTCGAGTTCGCGACAGTTTCACGATAGTTTTGAGTTTTCAGTTTCGAGTGTCATGTTCGTCATAGTTTCGAGTGTCGATTGTCTTGATCGTGACAATTTCATACTCGAATGACTTTTGTTCACGACAGTTTATTATTCGTGACAGTGTCTTGTTCATGACAGTTTTGAGTTGAACTTTGCACCCTTGATAGGGCGACATATAGTTGTCCATGGCTAAACACTGGTCTAGGCAAATACAATCCAACAAACTCCATTGTCTGGCCTTGAGCTTTGTTTATAGTCATGGAAAATGTTGGTCTGATGGGGAATTGCACTCGCTAAAATTCAAAAGGCAAATATGAATTAGTGGGTACCAAAGGAATGCGCAAAATGAAAACTCTTGCACCTACCTCACATCTTTGTAATTGTTGTTTGTCCAAAATCAAGTTTTAGAATTTCCTAAAAGCTGAAAGTACATTTAAATCTATGAGAATTCTTAGCATCAGTGTTGGGAGAGGTCGACAAAGTCCAAGAATGGAACTGACAATTTTTGCCAAAAATTGGCATGCCCAAACACCTGTAGGATTTTTTAGGTCAGGAAATAATATCTCTACCTATTCTCAACTTAAGATGCATTGTTAGTTAATTTTAAAATACATATACACATGCACGTATGTATGTATGTGTACGTCTATATGTATGTATGTGTAGGTAAACGGTCATTGAACAAAATTGGCTAAAATCGAGTGAAAATTACATCACTAGATTATGTTAGAATTGTTGAATGTTCAATTTCACCGTGCGAATAGTTGTTCTAACTATTTCAATTGGAATATAAATAAGGACCCGAAGATTCAAATATAAAAAAATTTGAGCTTCGTCTAAATATTCGAGTTCGTCCAAAAAATCGAATCTAGAATATTTCGAGTTTGTCCAAAAATTTACTTTCGTCCAAAAATTCGAGTTCATTCCAAAATCGAGTCGACTGAAAAAATATTCGAATCCGTCCAAAAATTTGAGTCTAGAAAAATTTGAACCTCTGGAAATTTGAGTTGACTGAAAAAATGCGAGTTTGTTGAACAAATTCGAACCTTCAAAATTCGAGTCATTCCTAGAAATTCAAGTCTCAAAAAATTCAAGTCTCAAAAAATTCAAGTCGAGTGAAAATTCGAGTTCGTCCAAAAATTCAAGTTCGTTCCAAAAGTCGAGTTCGTCCCAGAATTCGACTTCGTCCAAAAATTCGTTGAGTTCGTCCATATATTCGAGTTATTCTCCATTTTCCTCGTCTTTGAGGTGTCCTCCTGCCTCCCACCACCGCTCTAGAAAATTTTATCAATTATCACCCTATCTTGAGCTTTTCTTGATACTATAACTTTTTCGTTTTTAATAAACTCTGTCTCTTTTCATTCTCAGATTCAAGGTTTAGAACTACTCCCAGTCCCAACTCCTCCCGAGTACCTCCACTCGGTGTTTGAGAGAGTCTGAATAATCCAAGATTGAAATCGGTAGCTTTCTCAAAAAAATTAATACGAAATTTTTTTTGTTAGATTTTTTATGTCTTAATCTCAAGTTTTGTAGATGAAAACTGGCAATTATGAGTACCTTCATCGTTAGGATCCAACCCACATCTGACTCAATTATCTGACCCAATGGTAAAAAAATCCAACTCCTCAGGTCGGGTCGAAAGTTTTCGAACCTTGGTCGGGTCAAAAATTTTTGACCCTCGGGGGGGGGGGGTCGAGTCAAAAATTTTCGACCCTTGGTCAGGTCGGGTGGGGTCGGAACATAAAATCATCCTACTTGATGAGTTGGAGTTCTGAAGTGATTTTCAAGTCCGTTTTGGGACAATATAGGGATACTATTCACGACTAACAACAATGTATATCTGTCCTAATTTGATTGTCACGAAGGCTTATTAAAACCAAAGGCGCCAGTAGATGTAAAAGTGATCACATGAGTCTGTTTGAGCTTTGTGAACAAAAATTAGCTACAATATGGTCCATTTGCAATAAAGAGACGAAAACATTACCATGGTAAACAAAATTCAACTTCAGCTATCATACACAACGCGTTTGTAATCAACTTGGTTTTTTTATTTTAAGACAAAAATCAACGTCCTCTCATCTTGAAAACGTTTATAAATTACGAAGAAAATTTTGTAATAGTTCTCTATTTTTTAAACATAAAAGCAGTGGAAACTGGATTTCAGAAAGAATTCACAATTTGATGGATGAAAAATAGGTGAACATTGTAATAGTAGACAGTTTTTGAACAGTTGATAAGCGGTAGTCCCATAATCACAATATCCTTAGTATCGGGAGCCACGGGGACTACGCCTTGTTCAATGAGGCAAGGTAGATACAACATAAGAGCAAGACATAAAGATGTCGAAGGATAGAATACATATATTGGAACCTTAAAGTTGTTATCTGTATTTTGAGACCATAAAACATAGAAATTGCTGATAATACATAGAGGAGAAGGAGCAAAACTCCATCTCTTCTTTTATATAAAAGATATGTACATCTCAAAATTGCTAAGACAAAAATTGCTACTATCAATCTCGCTATAACACCTCCTCTCGACTAATGATTTTTGCCAGTAGGTGTAGCGGAAAAGCCTGCACATAGAACACCAAAAAGTAAGTCTAACAGTAAGTCTATAGGGCTTCTAGTTGTGCTTACAAGTCAAGTATGTATGTAGCTCAGAAATCCTTAATTTGTGCTTCGTGATAGCCTTCATGCGAGAGTTTCTCATGTCTGTTGCTGCCTTTTGAAAACAACTTCAGCTAGGTTTGGGTTTTTTTTTTTCTTTTACAGATTTAGATTTTTTATTTGAATCATTTTTTGCCAATTCTGGCTCACAAACAGGCATCAGAGACCAAGCATTTAGTGTTTTGAACGATTCATGATATGTCAAGGCCAAATGAGTATCCATTTTTGGTCAAGCCAAGATCATTCATCGAAGATGCCATATATTCATATAATATGTAAAATCTTCTAGGATAGCACCAAATTATCCTATCCTATGATTGAGAGCTGGACACGTACTACTCTTTTTTTTCTTAAACCTTTATAAAATATTTTGATGATCCTACACATCAATCCTGCAGATCAAACCTGAATTGTAAGCTTGCCTACTTAAGATATTAAGAGTGACAGCAGGTTAAGAAGGTAATGTTGCAGAAGGTCCAGCAGGTTGCGATGATTTGGCTTGAAGAATGGCCTGCAGATCTTCTTCTTCAAAAACATCCTCATCTTCAAATCCTTCTGGTAGCGTAGCTTCAAAAACTTTTGGTGATCGTACCGAAGAACGGATTGGAAAGGTGTCCCAAAGTATAACCAAATCTCATCTCATTCAGCAAAGCACTTATAGTATTCAATGGAATATGCTAAAATCAAATTAAAAAACAGTCATATTAAAGCACCCATTACAAAATATCTGCTTTAAAAAAAAAAAAGTATCAATTACACGAAAATTGAGCAATTGAATATCTCACAAACCAGAATTGCTCTGGATATGTAGAATGTTGTTTGCCGCCTAGCGGATTTCAACTGTGATGGAGAGAGAGGTCTGCTATATGCAAGTGAGAGAGAGAGAGAGAGAGAGAGAGAGAGAGAGAGAGAGAGAGAGAGAGAGAGAGAGAGAGAGAGAGAGAGAGAGAGAGAGAGAGAGAGAGAGAGAGAGAGAGAGAGAGAGAGTTGTGTCTACATGATCTTGGCTACTGCCACAACAACCATTCTAAGCTACCTAGTTGACTGTTCAAAAGCACAAGAGGTCAAACAGAAATCAGTCCCACCTACAACGTCCGTAGGCTTCAATGCATTAGATTGACCTGTGGAAATCTGACACAGACTCTATGTCAAAATCATTCACTCAGTAGTCCCTTCAAGATTATTAGAAAAGTGCTGAAACTAATTCAACCAGCCAAGGCTCGCGCCGCTTGGTATCAAGATGAGCATGAGCACGGAAAAAAGGATAAAAAGCTCCTAGCTGATACCATCGTGTCAATAACTCCAAATCAGAATTTTCGAAAAAACCTACAACATCAGCACCTGAAAATGTCAACAAAGATGAGCTGAACTGTTTGAAACAACTTGACTTGAATATTTATATATTTCACAAACTATTTTTTTCGTTTCTTTTAACTTCATGAATAACAATCCGCCATCACAACAGGATGAATCAACTCACAAGGAAAACCAAAGAAACGACCATAAAAAGGCCTGTCATTTCCATCACCCCGTCACAAAAGACCCTCTACTGAAGCCATATGAAAGTAGTAACTATAAGCATTGTGTGTGTCCCGGTTCTCTACACCACCATAATGCAAATTATCTCTGGGCATGTTTGCTTGCACAAAAACCCACTCAAAAAAGGAATATTAACATACTGTCCAGAAACGTGGACAATAGATTTCAGGTACTTCCAAAAGAACATGGTCAAAGAAGGGGGACGGACAGACAGAGAAGAAGAAGAAGATGGAGACGGCAACGTAGCAGGGAAAGAAGGGGGGACAGACAGAGAAGAAGAAAATAGAGATGGAGATGGCAGTGTAGGAGGGAGATAGAGCGAGAGAGAGATTTTGGAAGGAGGAGAGAAGAAGAAGATGGAGATGACAGCATAGGAGAGAGAGAGAGAGAGAGAGAGAGAGAGAGAGAGAGAGAGAGAGAGAGAGAGAGAGAGAGAGAGAGAGAGAGAGAGAGAGAGAGAGAGAGAGAGAGAGAGAGAGAGAGAGATTTTGGAAGGAGGATTGTGAGAGAGGAAAAGAGAGAGGTTACTGATTTGGATTGTAGGAGAGAGAGAGAGACCGGTCGACAGAGAGAGAGAGAGAGAGAGAGAGAGAGAGAGAGAGAGCGCACGGGTGGAGAGAAAAATTTGAAACACGCGTCCAAAAGAAAAAAAAATGGCTTGGATGCATTATTTTTTTCACCATTTTTTTTCAAACGACGTTTTTTAGCTTTTGCCTTTGCAAAAGCGTGACATTTTTTGTGAGCAGAGCGTGACATTTTCTGAGACACAGATTAAATTCTATTTGGGAATCTATGGTTTGTGTAGTTTTCGAGAAAGAACCAACTATGGTATAGAAATGAGATGTGGTCTGAAAGTAATTTTGGATAGATTCAGAGTAACATGCCTAACTGCAACTTTTCGAAATATGAGAAAATTTCTAGGGATTGTGTGGACAATCTGGAATTGAAACAGATTTGGAATTTGAATCATTATCTATAAGTAGTACAGTAAAAGGTCAAAGGTTACTAGTCCATTTTAATTGGAATAGAAGTAAGTTTGATTAGAATTTAAGTCTGAGAGTTCTGTATTGGATCAACCTAATCTTAGTTTTTGTACTAGGATCGGTGAGGGGTTGATTAGTAGGAGAAATTATGCTATTAAAAGAAATTGGATTGGAAAACTATTGAGAGTGAATTTTATTCTTCTCAGAGATTTTCCGGATATGTTATTTACTCATGAGAAATAGAAAATATTTTGTAGCTGAGTTACAAGATCTCAGTGAGATATGTGAGTAACATATGTGGGTTCTGGAGGAATCTGCCAGATAAGAATGTGTTTATGTACTAGGTCATAGTGAGATTATTCACGTATGTGCACAATTAATCTTGTATGAATCTACTTTGTATTCATGATTACTAGAGTTATTTGGTGCACTTAACCTAGTCAACAAACATAGACATATGATCAAGTATTGTTTTGACAGATACTTGCAGAGTTAACAAATCCTTGTATATAAGATTTATGGATTAACTTATAAATGATTTGGGTAAGGATCTAAATGTGGTGTTATACTAGTTTTTCACCTAGACATTTGAAATTTCTGAATCATTGGCAATTAACTTGAGTAGTTGAATACTCCAGGATGAAGTTATTGGTAAAACGATCAGTGTGATGTGGATTAATCAGAAAGTGATGGGTTTGATTATATTGCTTGTAAGACGCATGATTAGTGAATCATTTGGGTTCATCAGTTGAAATTATATGCATTGGATATAAAGTATTCTTGGGACTGAGTATTCCTTAGTTAAGGAAGGGACTCAGCTCATTAGTGATTGTATCCTAGAGAGCTCAATTGGATAATGAATCTAAGAATAACAACCGAATTGATATTCAGCAGGACTTTGGATATCTAGGTGTGATTTTGGATTGTAATCTAAAGTTTTTGTAGTTGAAGATGATTGTCATTTGGTATGCTTTTTGTCTTTAATTACCAGTGATTCATAGAACTTCAATATCTCGCATTTTAGTTAAAGAATCCTAATTGGAGAGTTTTCCTAAAATCTAGTATTTTCTTTTTGAGAAAGATTTTGGAATGATTCTTACTTTTCCTGAGTTATGTGGAACATATACTCCAGTATCTTGTAAATGATTAAGTATGATTTTGATTCCAGAAAATTGTGATTGATGAATCATACGAATCTAAATATTTATGATCGACAGATCATCAGAGGATTATATGAAATTGTGAAGATTCTTACGTGTGATGATTAATTCTGGATCTATTATTTGAGTAAGAATTCAGATCAGTATTTTGAATCTCTCTACTCCAGTATTTTATTTGAGAACCTATGGATCTCACATATATTCTCACAAGATAAGTATTTTATTTGTGGAGAATTTAATTAATCTAGTGGATGTTATTCTGCTACAGTTTATGGTCTGTAAATGCTTGAGTACAATTTTTTATCTGATTGGATCTCCAGTTATCATAGGAGACAAACAAGTCTATTAAGATGAATGAATTTTATTTTTCTTGCATTTGGTGTTAGAAACAGTAGCATTTAATTCAAAAGAGTATATGGGATACTCAGAGTTGAGTTTTAATCATTCTATATCTTAATGATTCTCCTAGAGATTCTAGATAAATAAATCATCATATATTAGAAATTGGATTCTAAGGATATTTGTACTTCGAAGCTTATGAATTATGTGCCAGAGTGGTGAATAATTTCAGATTGTAATTGTAATTGTTTTATTATTTCTTTAACTTCAATCTCTTAAGTTAGGTTATTTCACCTAGTGTTTCATGTAAGTGTTTTACATTAAAGTGATGTTACTAACTTATGGTGAATATAACCTAGATGGATAAAACTATCACTTAGTGTAATTGTCAAATCTGAGTTGTACTCCAGTGTAGAGATTATCATTTGAAAAATAGGATTATCTATGAGTACTTGTTTGATGTGAAAGTTTGACTAAGGATAATGATTTTCTAGGTTGATATTTAAAGTTAAAAGAACTGTTCCTATTATTCTTTCATGTTTAGAGGGCTTTTAAGGATAGAAGCAGTATAAGGAGAGAAGAATGTTACGTCCATGGCCAGTAAGTAGGATTCAGTATACTCCTAGCCTTGGATACACGGTACTCCAGTAAATCAAGCTGGTAGTTTTGCCACATCATACTGGATGTGACCCAAAAGTAACTAATATCCTTGTGAGGCCCAGAACACACTAAATGGAGTTTAGATAAGGTATGAGATAGTGTATCCATGTGTAGAGTTATCAATAGCAATTCTATGAATAGGTGGTCCATGCTTAGGACTCTATTCTAGGTGAACTTAGGGCTATGCATGGCTATGTGCCTAGGTTGCTTTTGGCTCTATATATTGAGGCCAAACTCGTCCTAATCCTCATTGTGATCATTGATTCATTGCCAGAGTTTCACTCTACATTCATGCTTCTTATTCCTTGGCTTGGGGGTAAAGCTTTTAGAGTTGATTGGTTGCTTCTACTTGGTTGGGTGGTTGTTCCATAGTGTGTTTTCCATTGTGGTTTATCTTGTAAGCAGGATCTTAGGGAGCTTCCCTGTTGTAAAGCTACCTTTACAAGCTTTACTTCTGGCGCCAATGGCAATAAGCATTGTCCCTGACGCCAGTAGCGCCGGCGCCTCTGTGACCAACATCCAGCCAGCGCCAAGTTCCTATGGCTGAAAATCTTTGATCGGTTCTAGTGAAGTCCAGAGAGCTCAGATCGATGTGTAATCACCTCACACGATCTAGGCATGATTAAAGGAAGCCTGGGGATCAATAAATTCTAGAGAGAGAAAATGACTTTCTAGAGAGAAAATCCTAGAGATAGAAAACGTGCTTTACCAGCCTGGGTAGAGTACTTGGTATGAGGGGAGGTGGCGAATCCCACCAATACTATAAGGGAATGCGGGTTGCGACTCAGGGCGAGCTCCAACCAAGTCTCAGCCTCCCTTGCTAGAATGTTGTCCTGGCACTCGCCTTGGCATGCCAGCACCCCGGAGACTAGGGTCGGTCACACCCTTGAAATATAACCTTCTTAGATTTTATCTGTTGCGGCTTGTGGTTCTGAGTGTTTCTTGTATGAACGTGAATGGGTTAAGCTCTTGGGGAACGGGCTCTAACTTGTCGGTTGAATTGGATGACTTGCTTGGGTGAAAGTTACCCGTTTATGGCTGTCCAGTCTGACGTGGCGCCAGGTTGGCTTCCAGCGCTCATGACGAAACTTTCAGTTGGTTAAGTTTGATGTAAGTCAGACCGCTTGCTTGGAATGGATGTTACTCGTTTGTAACAAAGCTTCGAGTTGGTTAAGTTTGATGTATGTCGGGTGGTTGGCTCGGAGGGAAGTCACCCACATCGGGACCCCCGATCTGGCATGGCGCCAAGTTTAATCTCAATGTTAGTCTCAAAACTTCAAGTTGGTTAAGTCTGATCTTTGTTGGCGAGTTGGCTGCTTGTATGTCAAGTGGGTTTGGATGGCAAGGGTTGAAGGCTGGGAAGCTAAGTCGTGGTTCCCGGCACCCTTTGGGATGCCTGCGCTACATGTGGTATCAGAGCCGACTGGCCGGACAGCTATGCGGATCTCATGGAAATGGCCACTGTTTGGGGTTCATCAAGACAACTGTTGTGCAAGGTGCTGCCCACAGTGTAAGCACGGGTGCGTCCACGGTCGGGGTGGTCGACAGAACGGGGGACTTGATGAGTCAAGGTGCTGCCCTTGAGGTGTAAGCAAGTTCAGTTCTCGCGGTTCGGGCCTGGCGCTATCGACACGAAGGACAGATGAGGCAGTGTTTGTGCCTTGTTGGGTGCGGAGCGACATATTCAAACTGTACAAGTTAACATTGATATAGAGATGCTGCTCGAATTCGGGTGTAAAGCACGGGTGGTTAGCTGTCGGTGCGAGATAGCAATGTGCTGCTTAATGGTGAAAGCACGGATAGTTGGAGGGGTGTCCTATGTGGGCGGATTCTGTGATCGATTTGTATGGGTGCGGCCAGGCAAAGGTCCGTTGGCATGACCATCTCAAAGGGGGACCTTGTCTTTGTTACTTGTTAGTAAACCTGCCTGAGTGTCTTGCTTGCATGTATTCGTGGTGAGTCTTAGTACTCGTGCTTTGTCTGGTTTGCATGATTGCTTGTGATACAAGGAGCTGATGGCTCGAGAAGGAACCTTTCTTTTGAAGGCTGACACCATCAAACAAAGAGGACTATAGAATCTGTGGGGCGGATTTGCAATTCAAGTACTCGCACGTGAACGACAACGAAACGACTGGATGTTTGCAAAGGATGGATGGCTAGCCTGTTTCTTGGGTGAGTTTCATTTGCGACGATGCCCACCTGACGCAAGTAGGAAGTCAAAAGTTGGAAAGAGCAATTTCAAGGGAGATCTTCTACGGAGTAGTTGGTCTTCATTTGGGATGGCTACCTTCGGAACTGAAACTCACTGAGCATGGGTGATATCCAGTATCAGTTGGGTTTTTTCTCAAAGGGAAAAAGACTAGGATCCTCTTCATAGATTGGCAACAAGTTGGATCGAGCCATAATCCTAAGTTTGCAAAGGGTTGCAAAGGCTTTTTGTCTGAGAACTCTACTCTAAGTCCGATCAACTGTTTTTATAAGTGGAGGGGAACTATCACACACACCCCTCTCTTGGGGCAAATTTTGAATGAAAAGTTGATCAAAATGTGGGAAAATTCAAGGTGACCTAGCCATACTCACATGAGGATACTGGCGAACTTTGGACCTAATAAGTTGACAAGTTTTTGTTGTGGAAAGGAAAGTTTGTTATAGGCTTTCTCTGGACCAGCAATGATGAGGAGACATAATGAGTACGCTGACTTATGTTACGTGTAAGACAGCTGATCAATGAAGGAACTGTGAAAGTTGAGTCTTGCATGAGAGACTTGGTACTTCGAACGGACGCTAAGGGATAGTTCGAGTTGAGATCGGACTAGTGCAAACTCTGGGTGCATGTGTCTGATTCAAAGAGAGCTACTTGAAGCCAAGCTAGATGTACACTTCTTGTTTTGTCTGTGAGGCAACTGACCAGTATTGGAATTGTGAAAGTCAAGTTTTGCACGACAGACATGGCACTTCAAATGAACGCGAAGAGATAGTTCGTATGCGAATCAAACTGGTGCGACCCCTTGGCTCTTCAAGTTGGTTAAGTCTGATCTTTGTTGGCGAGTTGGCTGCTTGTATGTCAAGTGGGTTTGGATGGCAAGGGTTGAAGGCTGGGAAGCTAAGTCGTGGTTCCCGGCACCCTTTGGGATGCCTGCGCTACATGTGGTATCAGAGCCGACTGGCCGGACAGCTATGCGGATCTCATGGAAATGGCCACTGTTTGGGGTTCATCAAGACAACTGTTGTGCAAGGTGCTGCCCACAGTGTAAGCACGGGTGCGTCCACGGTCGGGGTGGTCGACAGAACGGGGGACTTGATGAGTCAAGGTGCTGCCCTTGAGGTGTAAGCAAGTTCAGTTCTCGCGGTTCGGGCCTGGCGCTATCGACACGAAGGACAGATGAGGCAGTGTTTGTGCCTTGTTGGGTGCGGAGCGACATATTCAAACTGTACAAGTTAACATTGATATAGAGATGCTGCTCGAATTCGGGTGTAAAGCACGGGTGGTTAGCTGCCGGTGCGAGATAGCAATGTGCTGCTTAATGGTGAAAGCACGGATAGTTGGAGGGGTGTCCTATGTGGGCTGATTCTGTGATCGATTTTTATGGGTGCGGCCAGGCAAAGGTCCGTTGGCATGACCATCTCAAAGGGGGACCTTGTCTTTGTTACTTGTTAGTAAACCTGCCTGAGTGTCTTGCTTGCATGTATTCGTGGTGAGTCTTAGTACTCGTGCTTTGTCTGGTTTGCATGATTGCTTGTGATACAAGGAGCTGATGGCTCGAGAAAGAACCTTTCTTTTGAAGGCTGACACCATCAAACAAAGAGGACTATAGAATCTGTGGGGCGGATTTGCAGTTCAAGTACTCGCACGTGAACGACAACGAAACGACTGGATGTTTGCAAAGGATGGATGGCTAGCCTGTTTCTTGGGTGAGTTTCATTTGCGACGATGCCCACCTGACGCAAGTAGGAAGTCAAAAGTTGGAAAGAGCAATTTCAAGGGAGATCTTCTACGGAGTAGTTGGTCTTCATTTGGGATGGCTACCTTCAGAACTGAAACTCACTGAGCATGGGTGATATCCAGTATCAGTTGGGTTTTTTCTCAAAGGGAAAAAGACTAGGATCCTCTTCATAGATTGGCAACAAGTTGGATCGAGCCATAATCCTAAGTTTGCAAAGGGTTGCAAAGGCTTTTTGTCTGAGAACTCTACTCTAAGTCCGATCAACTGTTTTTATAAGTGGAGGGGAACTATCACACACACCCCTCTCTTGGGGCAAATTTTGAATGAAAAGTTGATCAAAATGTGGGAAAATTCAAGGTGACCTAGCCATACTCACATGAGGATACTGGCGAACTTTGGACCTAATAAGTTGACAAGTTTTTGTTGTGGAAAGGAAAGTTTGTTATAGGCTTTCTCTGGACCAGCAATGATGAGGAGACATAATGAGTACGCTGACTTATGTTACGTGTGAGACAGCTGATCAATGAAGGTTGAGTCTTGCATGAGAGACTTGGTACTTCGAACGGACGCTAAGGGATAGTTCGAGTTGAGATCGGACTAGTGCAAACTCTGGGTGCATGTGTCTGATTCAAAGAGAGCTACTTGAAGCCAAGCTAGATGTACACTTCTTGTTTTGTCTGTGAGGCAACTGACCAGTATTGGAATTGTGAAAGTCAAGTTTTGCACGACAGACATGGCACTTCAAATGAACGCGAAGAGATAGTTCGTATGCGAATCAAACTGGTGCGACCCCTTGGCTCTCCATGAGGTCAATGGTTACTTTTGGATTGAATTCAAAGACAACTACTTCAAGCTAAATGAGAGGTGCATTGTAGAGTCCTCAATCTTTGCCTACTTCAAAGAACCAAAAATGAAAAGTATCAAGATCAGACTGGAACAAGGAGAGAAATCAAGGTGCAGAAGCAACAAGGCACGGAGTGGACCATAAAGTGGGCAATTAAACGATAAATCATTTGGCTCAGGGAGCCTTGATACCTGTGCGGAACTGATCAAATCTGGAGCTCAGGGAGCTCAACACAAAGTGCATCAAGGACAAATCAGGAGCTCAAAGAAGTTCCAAAGTCAAAAGTCAGAAGCGACAAGGCGAACATTTCACAGAAAGGCTTCTGTCACCAGTTAATAAGGTTCTTGGGTTTTACGTAAGCGATATAAAATCTACGCTTTTCCCAGACAAAGAGATATTTTCAAGTTATGTAATTTTTCAGTACAAAGAGCTGAGCCTCCGACTTGTGGTGTGCCAGTTTTAATGTTAATAAAAAGTGGCCAGTAAATTGAGTACTGTGCCAAGTAGATTAAATGTATAGTTATTTTAATTGGGAGACACCTTTACTTTAATCTGACATCTGATGAGGACATCAGATTTTATAAAAGTGGGGTGGATGTTGTAAAGCTACCTTTACAAGCTTAACTTCCGGTGCCACTGGCGCCAGCATTGTCCCCGGCGCTAGTAGCGCCCTTGTTGCTCCCGGCGCCACCGATGCCAGTGCCGCTCCCGACGCCACTGTGACCAGGATCCAACCAGCGCCAAGTTCCTATGGCTGAAAACCTTTTATCGGTTCTAGCGAAGTCTAGAGAGCTCAGATTGATGTGCAATCACCTCACACGATCTAGTCATGATTAAAGGAAGCCTGGGGATTAATAAATTCTAGAGAGAGAAAATGACTTTCTAGAGAGAGAAAATCCTAGAGAGAAGAAACGTGTTTTACCAGCCTGGGTAGAGTACTTGGTATGAGGGGAGGTGGCGAATCCCACCAATACTATAGGGGAATGCGGGTTGCGACTCAAGGTGAGCTCCAACCAAGTCTCAGCCTCCCTTGCTGGAATGTTGTCCTGGTACTCGCCTTGGCATGCCAACGCCCCGGAGACTAGGGTCGGTCACACAATTGAAATGTAACCTTCTGAGATTTTATTTGTCGCGGGTTGTGGTTCTGAGTGTTCCTTGTATGGATGTGAATGGGTTAAGCTCTTGGGGAACGGGCTCTAACCTGTCGGCTAAGTTGGATGGCTTGCTTGGGTGGAAGTTACCTGTTTATGGCTGTCCAGTCTGGCGTGGTGCCAGGTTGGCTTCCAGTGCTCGTGACGAAGCTTTCAGTTGGTTAAGTCTGATGTAAGTCAGACTGCTTGCTTGGAATGGATGTTACTCGTTTATAACGAACGAAGCTTCGAGTTGGTTAAGTTTGATGTATGTCGGGCGGTTGGCTCGGAGGGAAGTCACCCACATCGGGACCCCCGATCTAGCATGGCGCCAGGTTGGATCTCAATGTTGGTCTCGAAACTTCAAGTTGGTTAAGTCTGATCTTTGTTGGCGAGTTGGCTGCTTGTATGTCAAGTGGGTTTCAATGGCAATAGTTGAAAGCTGGGAAGCTAAGTCGTGGTTCCCGGCTCCCTTTGGGATGCCTGCGCTACATTCCCTTATACTAAGTGTCGCATTTGTCGGAGAAATGAGAAAAAGCCGATGGTAGGCCAAAACATATTCTAAGTCATTTTAGAGTTAGTTTCGCATTTTCTCAAAATGCTCTTGGTTTTCGGTGGTCACTTCGGGTTTGTCGATGACTTCGGTTGAGTCAGGGACTTCGGTTGAGTTGGTCACTACCTGTGTAGATTTGACGTGTATTTCTATAGGTAATGGGTCACAAGCTAGAAGTGCTTTGTGGATAGAAACTTCAAGTTTCTTCAGCTCCCTCTCAAAGCGGTAGTCTTGTGATTCCCAGGCTAGCTCTCTATTTTTCAAACATTGTCTTATCTAAAGGCTTTGTGAAGATGTCGACCACCATCTGCTTTGGTGGAATGAAGATGGTATGCAACTCATTTCTTTCAACTAGATCCCTGATCAAATGATACTTGATGGCAACGTGTTTCGGTCTGGAGTGAAACATAGGATCCTTTGTCATATGTATAGCAGATGTGTTGTCCATGTGTAGGATCAATGGCTGCTCTCTCTCAATCCATCTAAAAATTGTTTGAGCCATGTCAGCTCATTAGCCATTTTGGTTGCAGCAACACATTCTGCCTCATAGGATGATTGGGCAGATATTGCTGCTTTCTGTTGATCCAAATAATAGCTCCATTGGTGGCTATGGTGCATCCTCTTGAGATGCTCTTGGAGTCATCTCTGATAGATGCCCAGCTTGCATCACAATCTCGAGTTCTATCTAGGCCAAACCTGGCATTTGCATTTATGAACAACATACTTGCATGGTACAAAGTTTATAGCAAGCCTAAAGTCAAGATGGATTATTTTTCCATTTCAACACTCTTCCTAAAAACAATCTATATTGACTTGAACATGGATCTTGGTATTATTCCAAGATTGGCTCTATGCTTGATGAAGAAACTTTTGCTCAAAGGTTTGGTGAGCATATCAGCAATACAAGATGAAGTGTCAATGTGCTCCAAGTAGATTTCCCCTCCAATGAGCTTCACTCTCATGAAGTGATGTGCAACTTTGATATGTTTGCTCCTTGCATGGAATATCGGGTTGTTGGCAAGGGCTTGGGCTGAAATGTTTTCACACATGATCATAGGTAGATCCTCTTCCATGTTTATCTTTCGCTCCACTAGCAACCTCTTGATCCAAAGCACTTCCTTTGTTATTGTAGTGAGTGCATGGTATAAGAAGAAGGATCATGCAATCAGATCCTTAGTCTTCCAGCCTTTAAAGGCTGATTGCAATGTCTATGTGAAAATAATGGATGGTGAAACCATTATTATTGGAGTCTACGTCGATGATACATTGATTCTGTCAAGAAAGGACACTATCATTGCACAAGGAAAGGATGATAACTTGAAACACTCTGAGATATGAGATCTAGGTGAAGCAAGGTGCTACCTAGGTTTACCAATTGATAGAGAACTTGAAGGTGTAAAATTATTTCTGCACTAGTCAAGATACATTCACAAGATAATAGAAGACTTCCAAATGATAGATTGCAAGGGAGTGAATACTCCAATGGTTCTTGGCACAATGTTGACTAATGAAGACTATCTGTGAAATAATGAAGAACATGAAGCTATGCTGCAAATGCCTTATAGAAGGCTTATAGGTTCATTAATGTATTTGGTAGACAACACACGGCCAAACATCTCCTATGTAGTATTCCAAATGAGCTAGTTCAACATTAACCCAAGACCCACACACCACACATTGGAATATTACAAAAAGGATCTTGCAATACCTGAAAGAAACAAAGGACTATGGTCTTTGTTTCTCAAGAGATGCTGGATTCCAGATGAAGTCTTACAACGATGCGAGTTGGGCATCCATAAAGGACGACTCCAAGAGCGTTTTGGGAGGTTGCACCATAATAGCAAATGCCGCCATTCTCTGGATTAGTAGGAAGTAGACAATAACTGCACAATCATCTTGCAAAGCGAAATACGTTGTGGCAGCCAAGATGGAAAATGAGCTTACTTGGCTCGACCAGTTCCTCGATGAACTGGGAGATAAAGGTGATGAACCACTGACTCTGTATATGGACAACACATCCGCCATACACCTTAACAAGGATCCCATGTTTCATTCCAAAACGAAACACATTGCTATCAAGTATCACCTGATAAGGGATCTAGTTGAGAAAGGAAGTTTAAAACTTGAGTTCATTCCAACCAAACACATGGTGGCTGATATTCTTACAAAGCCCCTTGACAAAGCAATGTTTGAAAAACATCGTGAAAGCTACCATGCTTTGAGAGGGAGCTGAAGAAACTTAAGGTTTCCGCCCACAAGGCATTGTTAGCTTAAAAACCGCAAAACGTAGTCTACCGCTACCGCAACCACATCACTACTTACCTGGAGGGTGACAACAATGAAGACCAACAAACCACAAACCACAACTTTAAGCAAACACATGATGACGTTCGTAGGAAGCCACAAATCAACTCCTGCGGACTGCCAACAACGACCAAAGGCCAACCGCAATGACTTCAACTACGGTTGCATAAGCACGGCCTTGGAGTCGGCGCACTTTACACCCCACGATCAGCTAATTACCAAGGTAGCAAACTGACACCACGGACGAAGGTGACAGTAAACTAAATGCGAGAACGTGGTAGGTTTAGGAGTTCTTGTAATCATTCACTTACATTAAAAACCACCCCGTTCCTATAATCAAATACACACACACACACACACACACACACACACACACACACACATATATATATATATATAGGAGTAACAAAGGGAAGTAAGTATGTATGACAAGTGCGTGAGCAATTTTAGAGACAGACAAGTCTGAATCACTGGATGCTGAATGTGAGGATGAAAAGTCGTTCACTAGTATGTGAGCCAAGCTGAATCAATCACACCTCTAAGATTAGACATAGAGAGATATAAATAGAAGTATTTGCTAATAAGCACTCTTTCATCTATTCTATCCGTAAGGGACAGAGTTCTCTTGCGATAACATGTTGTGCAGTATGCCAAACAATGCTCTAAAAATCACTATGATTAAGCATGTTTTACTTTATCTCTTGACCATAATACTCAATCCTTGAATGAATTATGTCTATCAAATGTCTTTCTTAGATCAGCTATTACTCAGTGTTGTATTTGTTAGTCCACATAAAGGCTCATCATAACTAAATTGGCAGAAGATCGGGAACTAATCACTGCACCTTAGGAGAGGTAAGATCTTAATTAAAAGCAGTAGCTCCAGTTATGAGTTCTACTCTATCTAGGTATATTAGGAATCTATAAAGGAGAACATTCCAAATAACGAGATCATGTCTCTACTCTTCCAATATTTTATAGATTTCCAACATGTTACATCTTCTTTTTTGCTTCGTTGTGTTTGAGGATGCGACAATCATTTATGTCGTGATTGGATCTTTTGCAATACCTACAAAAGAGCTTGGTTTTGGATGGCTGTTGTTGTCTGTGCTGTTGTTGTTGTTGCATAGAATCTGGCTGTTCCGCCTTCGTCTTCTTGTCCTTGAAGTTCTTCTTCTTGGACTGCTGCTTATTAGAGTACAATGCGATTGAATTGGTACTCATTGTAGATAAGCTCTTTCTCCTGACTTCTTCATGTAGTAAGCTTGTTGTCAGCTTCTAGAGTAATAGCGCAAAAGTATTGCTCAGAAGCAATACTAAGTTTTCATAGGAGAATGAAAGCCTAGCGAGGAGAGACATCGTTGAGTCTTCTTCTGAAATAGGGGAACCTATGGCAGCAAATTGATTCAACAAATGTTTGAACTCATTCAGATGACCACTGACCGATGTGCCTTCGCTCATTTTGAGTGTGAGGACCTTCTTTCTCAAGAAGAGACGAGTCGATACATCTGAGGTCTCGTAGATACTTGTGAGGCTATCCGATGCTTCTTTGGAGGTGGTACTGTTTGATACATGAGCAATTTGAGTGTCCTTCAGATTCAAGGATACAATGGCAAGTGCTTTGCGATCCTTTGCTTCCCAAGCTGGGAGCAGTTCAGGTTCCGTCGGTGTGGCTATCGCACCATTTATGTATCCCCATAGCTCCTCGATTATGAACATCCCCATCTTGAATTTTCACATGTGAAAATTATCTCCGTTGAACTTGTTGATTAAACGGGTCTCTGAGGTTGAACCTTTCATTATGATTGAGTAACATAGATCAAATATCAAATAGAAAATAAACTAGCTCTGGGAAAACAAAAATGTATTAGGTTCTTCTGTATATTTCGTACTCTAGTAATCCAAAACCTGTTCTGATACCACTGATGAGACAATGGCTACGAAAGTGATGCTCAATGTTCCCACAGAAAAAGACTATAATGAATTGTTATTAGGATCTTGGATTACTTGGAGAACAAAGAATATAGAGCTACTCTAATAAGAGTATCAGTTTAGGTGTCTTAGACAACCGTTCAGACAAATTGCGATATTGTTAGGTGTCTGAGACAACCATGCAATTTATCGATGCTGATATTTAGATATAAAAAAATGTAAAGACAGTTAGGCGTCAAGGACAACCATACATTTCCTTGTTTGTGATATTGTGGAAGACGAGTGATAGTGAATTGACATTCAACAAGAATGCAAGGAGATAAAACAATAGCGAATCTGTGTATTAATGTTTTAGTAACAACGATCAGATCACAATACAATAGCGTTGATAAGCGCGTGATTCTACTTATAGAAAAAAAACAATAGCTATCGCTTTGAATATTTACTCTCTCTCTCTCTCTCTCTCTCTCTCTCTCTCTCTCTCTCTCTCTCTCTCTCGCTAACCACTAACTCTGAGGAGTCAACTACTAGAAGACTAATTTTGGTCATTTGATCTCTGATGGAGTATTTCTCGCATCATTCATCATCAATCAACTTGTATCCACATGTATTTCTTCTCCAATCAGTCATTTACTTATATAGCAGCTGAATGATCTTGTATTATTCTATCTTTACAATTACAAGATCGTTTAATAGCTGTTTAACTGACTAATTAGAGTAGTTGTTATTGGAGCATGAAGATGTAGACAGTTTGTACTTGAATTTGTAGAGTGTCATCTGTTTTGCATTTTTTTCGAAAATTGTTGCTGTTTGCTGGAAAAAAGACCTCTTTTTCAAGCTATTTTTGACGGAAAATCATCGCCACGCGCTATTACGCTGACGCAGAACTGTTAAAAAATGACGCGTAAATGGCTCATAATGGCCGGTTGCACTACTATTAAAATATTGTTCATTTGCTAATTTACGTTGTATGAAAATTCCATATATGAGGCCTATGCCCCTAGTTTCCGGTTTTGTCAGCACTAGGAGGTGCCAAGTATTTTCGTAATACAGTTTTAGTAATTAAAAACTTGGCCGTGAGCTCATAAAAATTGAAACCGTAAATAGTGCCCAACTTGAAATGCTCTAGTCAAGTTGGGCACTATTTACGGTTTCAATTTTTATGAGCTCACGGCCAAGTTTTTAATTACTAAAACTGTATTACGAAAATACTTGGCACCTCCTAGTGCTGACAAAACCGGAAACTAGGGGCATAGGCCTCATATATGGAATTTTCATACAACGTAAATTAGCAAATGAACAATATTTTAATAGTAGTGCAACCGGCCATTATGAGCCATTTACGCGTCATTTTTTAACAGTTCTGCGTCAGCGTAATAGCGCGTGGCGATGATTTTCCGTCAAAAATAGCTTGAAAAAGAGGTCTTTTTTCCAGCAAACAGCAACAATTTTCGAAAAAAATGCAAAACAGATGACACTCTACAAATTCAAGTACAAACTGTCTACATCTTCATGCTCCAATAACAACTACTCTAATTAGTGAGTTAAACAGCTGTTAAACGATCTTGTAATTGTAAAGTTAGAATAATACAAGATCATTCAGCTGCTATATAAGTAAATGACTAATTGGAGAAGAAATACATGTGGATACAAGTTGATTGATGATGAATGATGCGAGAAATACTCCATCAGAGATCTAATGACCAAAACTGGTCTTCTAGTAGTTGACTCCTCAGAGTTAGTGGTTAGAAAGAGACAGAGAGAGAGAGAGAGAGAGAGAGAGAGAGAGAGAGTAAATATTCAAAGCGATAGCTATTGTTTTTTTTCTATAAGTAGAATCACGCGCTTATCAACGCTATTGTATTGTGATCTGATCGTTGTTACTAAAACATTAATACACAGATTCGCTATTGTTTTATCTCCTTGCATTCTTGTTGAATGTCAATTCACTATCACTCGTCTTCCACAATATCACAAACAAGGAAATGTATGGTTCTCCTTGACGCCTAACTGTCTTTACATTTTTTTATATCTAAATATCAGCATCGGTAAATTGCATGGTTGTCTCAGACACCTAACAATATCGCAATTTGTCTGAACGGTTGTCTAAGACACCTAAACTGATACTCTTATTAGAGTAGCTCTATATTCTTTGTTCTCCAAGTAATCCAAGATCCTAATAACAATTCATTATAGTCTTTTTCTGTGGGAACATTGAGCATCACTTTCGTAGCCACTTGTCTCATCAGTGGTATCAGAACAGGTTTTGGATTACTAGAGTACGAAATATACAGAAGAACCTAATACATTTTTGTTTTCCCAGAGCTAGTTTATTTTCTATTTGATATTTGATCTATGTTACTCAATCATAATGAAAGGTTCAACCTCAGAGACCCGTTTGATCAACAAGTTCAACGGAGATAATTTTCACATGTGAAAATTCAAGATGGGGATGTTCATAATCGAGGAGCTATGGGGATACATAAATGGTGCGATAGCCACACCGACGGAACCTGAACTGCTCCCAGCTTGGGAAGCAAAGGATCGCAAAGCACTTGCCATTGTATCCTTGAATCTGAAGGACACTCAAATTGCTCATGTATCAAACAGTACCACCTCCAAAGAAGCATCGGATAGCCTCACAAGTATCTACGAGACCTCAGATGTATCGACTCGTCTCTTCTTGAGAAAGAAGGTCCTCACACTCAAAATGAGCGAAGGCACCTCAGTCAGTGGTCATCTGAATGAGTTCAAACATTTGTTGAATCAATTTGCTGCCATAGGTTCCCCTATTTCAGAAGAAGACTCAACGATGTCTCTCCTCGCTAGGCTTTCATTCTCCTATGAAAACTTAGTATTGCTTCTGAGCAATACTTCTGCGCTATTACTCTAGAAGCTGACAACAAGCTTACTACATGAAGAAGTCAGGAGAAAGAGCTTATCTACAATGAGTACCAATTCAATGGCATTGTACTCTAATAAGCAGAAGTCCAAGAAGAAGAACTTCAAGGACAAGAAGACGAAGGCGGAACAGCCAGATTCTATGCAACAACAACAACAGCACAGACAACAACAGCCATCCAAAACCAAGCTCTTTTGTAGGTATTGCAAAAGATCCAATCACGACGTAAATGACTGTCGCATCCTCAAACACAACGAAGCAAAAAAGAAGATGTAACATGTTGGAAATCTATAAAATATTGGAAGAGTAGAGACATGATCTCGTTATTTGGAATGTTCTCCTTTATAGATTCCTAATATACCTAGATAGAGTAGAACTCATAACTGGAGCTACTGCTTTTAATTAAGATCTTACCTCTCCTAAGGTGCAGTGATTAGTTCCCGATCTTCTGCCAATTTAGTTATGATGAGCCTTTATGTGGACTAACAAATACAACACTGAGTAATAGCTGATCTAAGAAAGACATTTGATAGACATAATTCATTCAAGGATTGAGTATTATGGTCAGAGATAAAGTAAAACATGCTTAATCATAGTGATTTTTAGAGCATTGTTTGGCATACTGCACAACATGTTATCGCAAGAGAACTCTATCCCTTACGGATAGAATAGATGAAAGAGTGCTTATTAGCAAATACTTCTATTCATATCTCTCTATGTCTAATCTTAGAGGTGTGATTGATTCAGCTTGGCTCACATACTAGTGAACGACTTTTCATCCTCACATTCAGCATCCGGTGATTCAGACTTGTCTGTCTCTAAAATTGCTCACGCACTTGTCATACATACTTACTTCCCTTTGTTACTCCTATATATATATGTGTGTGTGTGTGTGTGTGTGTGTGTGTGTATTTGATTAGAGGAAGGGGGTGGTCTTTAATGTAAGTGAATGATTACAAGAACTCCTAAACCTACCACGTTCTCGCATTTAGTTTACTGTCAGCTTCGTCCGTGGTGTCAGTTTGCTACCTTGGTAATTAGCTGATCGTGGGGTGTAAAGTGCGCCGACTCCAAGGCCGTGCTTATGCAACCGTAGTTGAGGTCATTGCGGTTGGCCTTCGGTCGTTGTTGGCAGTCCGCAGGAGTTGATTTGTGGCTTCCTACGAACGTCATCATGTGTTTGCTTAAAGTTGTGGTTTGTGGTTTGTTGGTCTTCATTGTTGTCACCCTCCAGGTAAGTAGTGATGTGGTTGCGGTAGTGGTAGACTACGTTTTGCGGTTTTTAAGCTAACAATGCCTTGTGGGCGGAAACCTTAAGTTTCTTCAGCTCCCTCTCAAAGCATGGTAGCTTTCACGATGTTTATCAAACATTGCTTTGTCAAGGGGCTTTGTAAGAATATCAGCCACCATGTGTTTGGTTGGAATGAACTCAGGTTTTAAACTTCCTTTCTCAACTAGATCCCTTATCAGGTGATACTTGATAGCAATGTGTTTCGTTTTGGAATGAAACATGGGATCCTTGTTAAGGTGTATGGCGGATGTGTTGTCCATATACAGAGTCAGTGGTTCATCACCTTTATCTCCCAGTTCATCGAGGAACTGGTCGAGCCAAGTAAGCTCATTTTCCATCTTGGCTGCCACAACGTATTTCGCTTTGCAAGATGATTGTGCAGTTATTGTCTACTTCCTACTAATCCAGAGAATGGCGGCATTTGCTATTATGGTGCAACCTCCCAAAACGCTCTTGGAGTCGTCCTTTATGGATGCCCAACTCGCATTGTTGTAAGACTTCATCTGGAATCCAACATCTCTTGAGAAACAAAGACCATAGTCCTTTGTTTCTTTCAGGTATTGCAAGTTTCTTTTTGTAATCTTCCAATGTGTGGTGTGTGGGTCTTGGGTTAATGTTGAACTAGCTCATTTGGAATACTACATAGGAGATGTTTGGCCGTGTGTTGTCTACCAAATACATTAATGAACCTATAAGCCTTCTATAAGGCATTTGCAGCATAGCTTCATGTTCTTCATTATTTCACAGATAGTCTTCATTAGTCAACATTGTGCCAAGAACCATTGGAGTATTCACTCCCTTGCAATCTATCATTTGGAAGTCTTCTATTATCTTGTGAATGTATCTTGACTAGTGCAGAAATAATTTTACACCTTCAAGTTCTCTATCAATTGGTAAACCTAGGTAGCACCTTGCTTCACCTAGATCTCATATCTCAGAGTGTTTCAAGTTATCATCCTTTCCTTGTGCAATGATAGTGTCCTTTCTTGACAGAATCAATGTATCATCGACGTAGACTCCAATAATAATGGTTTCACCATCCATTATTTTCACATAGACATTGCAATCAGCCTTTAAAGGCTGGAAGACTAAGGATCTGATTGCATGATCCTTCTTCTTATACCATGCACTCGCTACAATAACAAAGGAAGTGCTTTGGATCAAGAGGTTGCTAGTGGAGCGAAAGATAAACATGGAAGAGGATCTACCTATGATCATGTGTGACAACATTTCAGCCCAAGCCCTTGCCAACAACCCGATATTCCATGCAAGGAGCAAACATATCAAAGTTGCACATCACTTCATGAGAGTGAAGCTCATTGGAGGGGAAATCTACTTGGAGCACATTGACACTTCATCTTGTATTGCTGATATGCTCACCAAACCTTTGAGCAAAAGTTTCTTCATCAAGCATAGAGCCAATCTTGGAATAATACCAAGATCCATGTTCAAGTCAATATAGATTGTTTTTAGGAAGAGTGTTGAAATGGAAAAATAATCCATCTTGACTTTAGGCTTGCTATAAACTTTGTACCATGCAAGTATGTTGTTCATAAATGCAAATGCCAGGTTTGGCCTAGATAGAACTCGAGATTGTGATGCAAGCTGGGCATCTATCAGAGATGACTCCAAGAGCATCTCAAGAGGATGCACCATAGCCACCAATGGAGCTATTATTTGGATCAACAGAAAGCAGCAATATCTTCCCAATCATCCTATGAGGCAGAATGTGTTGCTGCAACCAAAATGGCTAATGAGCTGACATGGCTCAAACAATTTTTAGATGGATTGAGAGAGAGCAGCCATTGATCCTACACATGGACAACACATCTGCTATACATATGACAAAGGATCCTATGTTTCACTCCAGACCGAAACACGTTGCCATCAAGTATCATTTGATCAGGGATCTAGTTGAAAGAAATGAGTTGCAGACCATCTTCATTCCAACCAAGCAGATGGTGGTCGACATCTTCACAAAGCCTTTAGATAAGACAATGTTTGAAAAATAGAGAGCTAGCCTGGGAATCACAAGACTACCGCTTTGAGAGGGAGCTGAAGAAACTTGAAGTTTCTATCCACAAAGCACTTCTAGCTTGTGACCCATTACCTATAGAAATACACGTCAAACCTACACAGGTAGTGACCAACTCAACCGAAGTCCCTGACTCAACCAAAGTTATCGACAAACCCGAAGTGACCACCGCAAACCAAGAGCATTTTGAGAAAATGCGAATCTAACTCTAAATTGACTTAGAATATGTTTTGGCCTACCATCGGCTTTTTCTCATTTCTCCGACAAATGCGGTACTTAGTATAAGGGAATGTAGCGCAGGCATCCCAAAGGGAGCCGGGAACCACGACTTAGCTTCCCAGCTTTCAACTATTGCCATTGAAACCCACTTGACATACAAGCAGCCAGCTCGCCAACAAAGATCAGACTTAACCGACTTGAAGTTTCGAGACCAACATTGAGATCCAACCTGGCGCCATGCTAGATCGGGGGTCCCGATGTGGGTGACTTCCCTCCGAGCCAACCGCCCAACATACATCAAGCTTAACCAACTCGAAGCTTCGTTATAAACGAGTAACATCCATTCCAAGCAAGCAGTCTGACTTACATCAGACTTAACCAACTGAAAGCTTCGTCACGAGCACTGGAAGCCAACCTGGCACCACGCCAGACTGGACAGCCATAAACAGGTAACCTCCACCCAAGCAAGCCATCCAACTTAGCCGACAGGTTACAGCCCGTTCCCCAAGAGCTTAACCCATTCACGTCCATACAAGGAACACTCAGAACCACAACCCGCGACAGATAAAATCTCAGAAGGTTACATTTCAATTGTGTGACCGACCCTAGTCTCCGGGGCGTTGGCATGCCAAGGCGAGTACCAGGACAACATTCCAACAAGGGAGGCTGAGACTTGGTTGGAGCTCTCCTTGAGTCGCAACCCGCATTCCCCTATAGTATTGGTGGGATTCGCCACCTCCCCTCATACCAAGTACTCTACCCAGGCTGGTAAAGCACGTTTCTTCTCTCTAGGATTTTCTCTCTCTAGAAAGTCATTTTCTCTCTCTAGAACTTATTAATCCCCAGGCTTCCTTTAATCATGCCTAGATCGTGTGAGGTGATTGCACATCAATCTGAGCTCTCTAGACTTCGCTAGAACCAATAAAAGATTTTCAGCCATAGGAACTTGGCGCCGGCTGGATCCTGGTCACAGTGGCGTCGGGAGCGGCACTGGCGTCGGTGGCGCCGGGAGCAACAAGGGCGCTACTAGCGCCGGGGACAATGCTGGCGCCAGTGGCACCGGAAGTAAAGCTTGTAAAGGTAGCTTTACAACATCCACCCCACTTTTATAAAATCTGATGTCCTCATCAGATGTCAGATTAAAGTAAAGGTGTCTCCCAATGAAAATAACTATACATTTAATCTACTTGGCACAGTACTCAATTTACTGGCCACTTTTTATTAACATTAAAGCTGGCACACCACAAGTCGGAGGCTCAGCTCTTTGTACTGAAAAATTACATAACTTGAAAATATCTCTTTGTCTGGGAAAAGCGTAGATTTTATATCGCTTACGTAAAACCCAAGAACCTTATTAACTGGTGACAGAGGCCTTTCTGTGAAATGTTCGCCCTGTCGCTTCTGACTTTTGACTTTGGAACTTCTTTGAGCTCCTGATTTGTCCTTGATGCACTTTGTGTTGAGCTCCCTGAGCTCCAGATTTGATCAGTTCCGCACAGGTATCAAGGCTCTCTGAGCCAAAGGATTTATCGTTTAATTGCCCACTTTATGGTCCACTCCGTGCCTTGTTGCTTCTGCACCTTGATTTCTCTCCTTGTTCCAGTCTGATCTTGATACTTTTCATTTTTGGTTCTTTGAAGTAGGCAAAGATTGAGGACTCTACAATGCACCTCTCATTTAGCTTGAAGTAGTTGTCTTTGAATTCAATCCAAAAGTAACCATTGACCTCATGGAGAGCCAAGGGGTCGCACCAGTTTGATTCGCATACGAACTATCTCTTCGCGTTCATTTGAAGTGCCATGTCTGTCGTGCAAAACTTGACTTTCACAATTCCAATACTGGTCAGTTGCCTCACAGACAAAACAAGAAGTGTACATCTAGCTTGGCTTCAAGTAGCTCTCTTTGAATCAGACACATGCACCCAGAGTTTGCACTAGTCCGATCTCAACTCGAACTATCCCTTAGCGTCCGTTCGAAGTACCAAGTCTCTCATGCAAGACTCAACTTTCACAGTTCCTTCATTGATCAGCTGTCTTACACGTAACATAAGTCAGCGTACTCATTATGTCTCCTCATCATTGCTGGTCCAGAGAAAGCCTATAACAAACTTTCCTTTCCACAACAAAAACTTGTCAACTTATTAGGTCCAAAGTTCGCCAGTATCCTCATGTGAGTATGGCTAGGTCACCTTGAATTTTCCCACATTTTGATCAACTTTTCATTCAAAATTTGCCCCAAGAGAGGGGTGTGTGTGATAGTTCCCCTCCACTTATAAAAACAGTTGATCGGACTTAGAGTAGAGTTCTCAGACAAAAAGCCTTTGCAACCCTTTGCAAACTTAGGATTATGGCTCGATCCAACTTGTTGCCAATCTATGAAGAGGATCCTAGTCTTTTTCCCTTTGAGAAAAAACCCAACTGATACTGGATATCACCCATGCTCAGTGAGTTTCAGTTCCGAAGGTAGCCATCCCAAATGAAGACCAACTACTCCGTAGAAGATCTCCCTTGAAATTGCTCTTTCCAACTTTTGACTTCCTACTTGCGTCAGGTGGGCATCGTCGCAAATGAAACTCACCCAAGAAACAGGCTAGCCATCCATCCTTTGCAAACATCCAGTCGTTTCGTTGTCGTTCACGTGCGAGTACTTGAACTGCAAATCCGCCCCACAGATTCTATAGTCCTCTTTGTTTGATGGTGTCAGCCTTCAAAAGAAAGGTTCCTTCTCGAGCCATCAGCTCCTTGTATCACAAGCAATCATGCAAACCAGACAAAGCACGAGTACTAAGACTCACCACGAATACATGCAAGCAAGACACTCAGGCAGGTTTACTAACAAGTAACAAAGACAAGGTCCCCCTTTGAGATGGTCATGCCAACGGACCTTTGCCTGGCCGCACCCATACAAATCGATCACAGAATCAGCCCACATAGGACACCCCTCCAACTATCCGTGCTTTCACCATTAAGCAGCACATTGCTATCTCGCACCGACAGCTAACCACCCGTGCTTTACACCCGAATTCGAGCAGCATCTCTATATCAATGTTAACTTGTACAGTTTGAATATGTCGCTCCGCACCCAACAAGGCACAAACACTGCCTCATCTGTCCTTCGTGTAGATAGCGCCAGGCCCGAACCGCGAGAACTGAACTTGCTTACACCTCAAGGGCAGCACCTTGACTCATCAAGTCCCCCGTTCTGTCGACCACCCCGACCGTGGACGCACCCGCGCTTACACTGTGGGCAGCACCTTGCACAACAGTTGTCTTGATGAACCCCAAACAGTGGCCATTTCCATGAGATCCGCATAGCTGACCGGCCAGTCGGCTCTGATACCACATGTAGCGCAGGCATCCCAAAGGGTGCCGGGAACCACGACTTAGCTTCCCAGCCTTCAACCCTTGCCATCCAAACCCACTTGACATACAAGCAGCCAACTCGCCAACAAAGATCAGACTTAACCAACTTGAAGTTTTGAGACTAACATTGAGATCAAACTTGGCGCCATGCCAGATCGGGGGTCCCGATGTGGGTGACTTCCCTCCGAGCCAACCACCCGACATACATCAAACTTAACCAACTCGAAGCTTTGTTACAAACGAGTAACATCCATTCCAAGCAAGCGGTCTGACTTACATCAAACTTAACCAACTGAAAGCTTCGTCATGAGCGCTGGAAGCCAACCTGGCGCCACGTCAGACTGGACAGCCATAAACGGATAACTTTCACCCAAGCAAGTCATCCAATTCAACCGACAAGTTAGAGCCCGTTCCCCAAGAGCTTAACCCATTCACGTTCATACAAGAAACACTCAGAACCACAAGCCACAACAGATAAAATTTGAGAAGGTTATATTTCAAGTGTGTGACCGACCCTAGTCTCCGGGGCGCTGGCATGCCAAGGCGAGTGCCAGGACAACATTCTAGCAAGGGAGGCTGAGACTTGGTTGGAGCTCGCCCTGAGTCGCAACCCGCATTCCCTTATAGTATTGGTGGGATTCGCCACCTCCCCTCATACCAAGTACTCTACCCAGGCTGGTAAAGCACGTTTTCTATCTCTAGGATTTTCTCTCTAGAAAGTCATTTTCTCTCTCTAGAATTTATTGATCCCCAGGCTTCCTTTAATCATGCCTAGATCGTGTGAGGTGATTACACATCGATCTGAGCTCTCTGGACTTCACTAGAACCGATCAAAGATTTTCAGCCATAGGAACTTGGCGCTGGCTGGATGTTGGTCACAGAGGCGCCGGCGCTACTGGCGTCAGGGACAATGCTTATTGCCATTGGCGCCAGAAGTAAAGCTTGTAAAGGTAGCTTTACAACAGGGAAGCTCCCTAAGATCTTGCTTACAAGATAAACCACAATGGAAAACACACCAGGGAACAACCACCCAACCAAGTAGAAGCAACCAATCAACTCTAAAAGCTTTACCCCCAAGCCAAGGAATAAGAAGCATGAATGTAGAGTGAAACTCTGGCAATGAATCAATGATCACAATGAGGATTAGGACGAGTTTGGCCTCAATATATAGAGCCAAAAGCAACCTGGGCACATAGCCATGCATAGCCCTAAGTTCACCTAGAATAGAGTCCTAAGCATGGACCACCTATTCATAGAATTGCTATTGATAACTCTACACATGGATACACTATCTCATACCTTATCTAAACTCCATTTAGTGTGTTCTGGGCCTCACAAGGATATTAGTTACTTTTGGGTCACATCCAGTATGATGTGGCAAAACTACCAGCTTGATTTACTGGAGTACCGTGTATCCAAGGCTAGGAGTATACTGAATCCTACTTACTGGCCATGGACGTAATATTCTTCTCTCCTTATACTGCTTCTATCCTTAAAAGCCCTCTAAACATGAAAGAATAATAGGAACAGTTCTTTTAACTTTAAATATCAACCTAGAAAATCATTATCCTTAGTCAAACTTTCACATCAAACAAGTACTCATAGATAATCCTATTTTTCAAATGATAATCTCTACACTGGAGTACAACTCAGATTTGACAATTACACTAAGTGATAGTTTTTTCCATCTAGGTTATATTCACCATAAGTTAGTAACATCACTTTAATATAAAACACTTACATGAAACACTAGGTGAAATAACCTAACTTAAGATATTGAAGTTAAAGAAATAATAAAACAATTACAATTACAGTCTGAAATTATTCACCACTCTGGCACATAATTCATAAGCTTCGAAGTACAAATATCCTTAGAATCCAATTTCTAATATATGATGATTTATTTATCTAGAATCTCTAGGAGAATCATTAAGATATAGAATGATTAAAACTCTAACTCTGAGTATCCCATATACTCTTTTGAATTAAATGCTACTGTTTCTAACACCAAATGCAAGAAAAATAAAATTCATTCACCTTAATAGACTTGTTTGTCTCCTATGATAACTGGAGATCCAATCAGATAAAAAATTGTACTCAAGCATTTACAGACCATAAACTGTAGCAGAATAACATCCACTAGATTAATTAAATTCTCCACAAATAAAATACTTATCTTGTGAGAATATATGTGAGATCCATAGGTTCTCAAATAAAATACTGGAGTAGAGAGATTCAAAACACTGATCTGAATTCTTACTCAAATAATAGATCCAGAATTAATCATCACACGTAAGAATCTTCACAATTTCATATAATCCTCTGATGATCTGTCGATCATAAATATTTAGATTCGTATGATTCATCAATCACAATTTTCTGGAATCAAAATCATACTTAATCATTTACAAGATACTGGAGTATATGTTCCACATAACTCAGGAAAAGTAATAATCATTCCAAAATCTTTCTCAAAAAGAAAATACTAGATTTTAGGAAAACTCTCCAATCAGGATTCTTTAACTAAAATGCGAGATATTGAAGTTCTATGAATCACTGGTAATTAAAGACAAAAAGCATACCAAATGACAATCATCTTCAACTACAAAAACTTTAGATTACAATCCAAAATCACACCTAGATATCCAAAGTCCTGTTGAATATCAATTCGGTTGTTATTCTTAGATTCATTATCCAATTGAGCTCTCTAGGATACAATCACTAATGAGCTGAGTCCCTTCCTTAACTAAGGAATACTCAGTCCCAAGAATACTTTATATCCAATGCATATAATTTCAACTGATGAACCCAAATGATTCACTAATCATGCGTCTTACAAGCAATATAATCAAACCCATCACTTTCTGATTAATCCACATCACACTGATCGTTTTACCAATAACTTCATCCTGGAGTATTCAACTACTCAAGTTAATTGCCAATGATTCAGAAATTTCAAATGTCTAGGTGAAAAACTAGTATAACACCACATTTAGATCCTTACCCAAATCATTTATAAGTTAATCCATAAATCTTCTATACAAGGATTTGTTAACTCTGCAAGTATCTGTCAAAACAATACTTGATCATATGTCTATGTTTGTTGACTAGGTTAAGTGCACCAAATAACTCTAGTAATCATGAATACACAGTAGATTCATACAAGATTAATTGTGCACATACGTGAATAATCTCACTATGACCTAGTACATAAACACATTCTTATCTGGCAGATTCCTCCAGAACCCACATATGTTACTCACATATCTCACTGAGATCTTGTAACTCAGCTACAAAATATTTTCTATTTCTCATGAGTAAATAACATATCCGGAAAATCTCTGAGAAGAATAAAATTCACTCTCAATAGTTTTCCAATCCAATTTCTTTTAATAGCATAATTTCTCCTACTAATCAACCCCTCACCGATCCTAGTACAAAAACTAAGATTAGGTTGATCCAATACAGAACTCTCAGACTTAAATTCTAATCAAACTTACTTCTATTCCAATTAAAATGGACTAGTAACCTTTGACCTTTTACTGTACTACTTATAGATAATGATTCAAATTCCAAATCTGTTTCAATTCCAGATTGTCCACACAATCCCTAGAAATTTTCTCATATTTCGAAAAGTTGCAGTTTCAGACCACATCTCATTTCTATACCATAGTTGGTTCTTTCTCGAAAACTACACAAACCATAGATTCCCAAATAGAATTTAATCTGTGTCTCGGAAAATGTCACGCTCTGCTCACAAAAAATGTCACGCTTTTGCAAAGGCAAAAGCTAAAAAACGTCGTTTGAAAAAAAATGGTGAAAAAAATAATGCATCCAAGCCATTTTTTTTCTTTTGGACGCGTGTTTCAAATTTTTTTCTCTCCACCTGTGCGCTCTCTCTCTCTCTCTCTCTCTCTCTCTCTCTCTCTCTCTCTCTCTCTCTCTCTCTCTCTCTCTCTCCTATGCTGTCATCTCCATCTTCTTCTTCTCTCCTCCTTCCAAAATCTCTCTCTCGCTCTCTCTCCCTCCTACACTGCCATCTCCATCTCTATTTTCTTCTTCTCTGTCTGTCCCCCCTTCTTTCCCTGCTACGTTGCCGTCTCCATCTTCTTCTTCTTCTCTGTCTGTCCGTCCCCCTTCTTTGACCATGTTCTTTTGGAAGTACCTGAAATCTATTGTCCACGTTTCTGGACAGTATGTTAATATTCCTTTTTTGAGTGGGTTTTTGTGCAAGCAAACATGCCCAGAGATAATTTGCATTATGGTGGTGTAGAGAACCGGGACACACAATGCTTATAGTTACTACTTTCATATGGCTTCAGTAGAGGGTCTTTTGTGACGGGGTGATGGAAATGACAGGCCTTTTTATGGTCGTTTCTTTGGTTTTCCTTGTGAGTTGATTCATCCTGTTGTGATGGCGGATTGTTATTCATGAAGTTAAAAAAAACGAAAAAAATAGTTTGTGAAATATATAAATATTCAAGTCAAGTTGTTTCAAACAGTTCAGCTCATCTTTGTTGACATTTTCAGGTGCTGATGTTGTAGGTTTTTTCGAAAATTCTGATTTGGAGTTATTGACACGATGGTATCAGCTAGGAGCTTTTTATCCTTTTTTCCGTGCTCATGCTCATCTTGATACCAAGCGGCGCGAGCCTTGGCTGGTTGAATTAGTTTCAGCACTTTTCTAATAATCTTGAAGGGACTACTGAGTGAATGATTTTGACATAGAGTCTGTGTCAGATTTCCACAGGTCAATCTAATGCATTGAAGCCTACGGACGTTGTAGGTGGGACTGATTTCTGTTCGACCTCTTGTGCTTTTGAACAGTCAACTAGCTAGCTTAGAATGGTTGTTGTGGCAGTAGCCAAGATCATGTAGACACAACTCTCTCTCTCTCTCTCTCTCTCTCTCTCTCTCTCTCTCTCTCTCTCTCTCTCTCTCTCTCTCTCTCTCTCTCTCTCTCTCTCTCTCTCTCTCTCTCTCTCTCTCTCTCTCTCTCTCTCTCTCTCTCTCTCTCTCTCTCTCTCTCTCTCTCTCTCTCTCTCTCTCTCTCTCTCTCTCTCTCTCTCTCTCACTTGCATATAGCAGGCCTCTCTCTCCATCGCAGTTGAAATCCGCTAGGCAGCAAACAACATTCTACAGATCCAGAGCAATTCTGGTTTGTGAGATATTCAATTGCTCAATTTTCGTGTAATTGATACTTTTTTTTTTTAAAGCAGATATTTTGTAATGGGTGCTTTAATATGACTGTTTTTTAATTTGATTTTAGCATATTCCATTGAATACTATAAGTGCTTTGCTGAATGAGATGAGATTTGGTTATACTTTGGGACACCTTTCCAATCCGTTCTTCGGTACGATCACCAAAAGTTTTTGAAGCTACGCTACCAGAAGGATTTGAAGATGAGGATGTTTTTGAAGAAGAAGATCTGCAGGCCATTCTTCAAGCCAAATCATCGCAACCTGCTGGACCTTCTGCAACATTACCTTCTTAACCTGTTGTCACTCTTAATATCTTAAGTAGGCAAGCTTACAATTCAGGTTTGATCTGCAGGATTGATGTGTAGGATCATCAAAATATTTTATAAAGGTTTAAGAAAAAAAAGAGTAGTACGTGTCCAGCTCTCAATCATAGGATAGGATAATTTGGTGCTATCCTAGAAGATTTTACATATTATATGAATATATGGCATCTTCGATGAATGATCTTGGCTTGACCAAAAATGGATACTCATTTGGCCTTGACATATCATGAATCGTTCAAAACACTAAATGCTTGGTCTCTGATGCCTGTTTGTGAGCCAGAATTGGCAAAAAATGATTCAAATAAAAAATCTAAATCTGTAAAAGAAAAAAAAAAACCCAAACCTAGCTGAAGTTGTTTTCAAAAGGCAGCAACAGACATGAGAAACTCTCGCATGAAGGCTATCACGAAGCACAAATTAAGGATTTCTGAGCTACATACATACTTGACTTGTAAGCACAACTAGAAGCCCTATAGACTTACTGTCAGACTTACTTTTTGGTGTTCTATGTGCAGGCTTTTCCGCTACACCTACTGGCAAAAATCATTAGTCGAGAGGAGGTGTTATAGCGAGATTGATAGTAGCAATTTTTGTCTTAGCAATTTTGAGATGTACATATCTTTTATATAAAAGAAGAGATGGAGTTTTGCTCCTTCTCCTCTATGTATTATCAGCAATTTCTATGTTTTATGGTCTCAAAATACAGATAACAACTTTAAGGTTCCAATATATGTATTCTATCCTTCGACATCTTTATGTCTTGCTCTTATGTTGTATCTACCTTGCCTCATTGAACAAGGCGTAGTCCCCGTGGCTCCCGATACTAAGGATATTGTGATTATGGGACTACCGCTTATCAACTGTACAAAAACTGTCTACTATTACAATGTTCACCTATTTTTCATCCATCAAATTGTGAATTCTTTCTGAAATCCAGTTTCCACTGCTTTTATGTTTAAAAAATAGAGAACTATTACAAAATTTTCTTCGTAATTTATAAACGTTTTCAGGATGAGAGGACGTTGATTTTTGTCTTAAAATAAAAAAACCAAGTTGATTACAAACGCGTTGTGTATGATAGCTGAAGTTGAATTTTGTTTACCATGGTAATGTTTTCGTCTCTTTATTGCAAATGGACCATATTGTAGCTAATTTTTGTTCACAAAGCTCAAACAGACTCATGTGATCACTTTTACATCTACTGGCGCCTTTGGTTTTAATAAGCCTTCGTGACAATCAAATTAGGACAGATATACATTGTTGTTAGTCGTGAATAGTATCCCTATATTGTCCCAAAACGGACTTGAAAATCACTTCAGAACTCCAACTCATCAAGTAGGATGATTTTATGTTCCGACCCCACCCGACCTGACCAAGGGTCGAAAATTTTTGACTCGACCCCCCCCCCCCCCCCCCCCGAGGGTCAAAAATTTTTGACCCGACCAAGGTTCGAAAACTTTCGACCCGACCTGAGGAGTTGGATTTTTTTACCATTGGGTCAGATAATTGAGTCAGATGTGGGTTGGATCCTAACGATGAAGGTACTCATAATTGCCAGTTTTCATCTACAAAACTTGAGATTGAGACATAAAAAATCTAACAAAAAAAATTTCGTATTAATTTTTTTGAGAAAGCTACCGATTTCAATCTTGGATTATTCAGACTCTCTCAAACACCGAGTGGAGGTACTCGGGAGGAGTTGGGACTGGGAGTAGTTCTAAACCTTGAATCTGAGAATGAAAAGAGACAGAGTTTATTAAAAACGAAAAAGTTATAGTATCAAGAAAAGCTCAAGATAGGGTGATAATTGATAAAATTTTCTAGAGCGGTGGTGGGAGGCAGGAGGACACCTCAAAGACGAGGAAAATGGAGAATAACTCGAATATATGGACGAACTCAACGAATTTTTGGACGAAGTCGAATTCTGGGACGAACTCGACTTTTGGAACGAACTTGAATTTTTGGGCGAACTCGAATTTTCACTCGACTTGAATTTTTTGAGACTTGAATTTCTAGGAATGACTCGAATTTTGAAGGTTCGAATTTGTTCAACAAACTCGCATTTTTTCAGTCAACTCAAATTTCCAGAGGTTCAAATTTTTCTAGACTCAAATTTTTGGACGGATTCGAATATTTTTTCAGTCGACTCGATTTTGGAATGAACTCGAATTTTTGGACGAAAGTAAATTTTTGGACAAACCCAAATTTTTGGACAAACTCGAAATATTCTAGATTCGATTTTTTGGACGAACTCGAATATTTAGACGAAGCTCAAATTTTTTTATATTTGAATCTTCGGGTCCTTATTTATATTCCAATTGAAATAGTTAGAACAACTATTCGCACGGTGAAATTGAACATTCAACAATTCTAACATAATCTAGTGATGTAATTTTCACTCGATTTTAGCCAATTTTGTTCAATGACCGTTTACCTACACATACATACATATAGACGTACACATACATACATACGTGCATGTGTATGTGTATTTTAAAATTAACTAACAATGCATCTTAAGTTGAGAATAGGTAGAGATATTATTTTCTGACCTAAAAAATCCTACAGGTGTTTGGGCATGCCAATTTTTGGCAAAAATTGTCAGTTCCATTCTTGGACTTTGTCGACCTCTCCCAACACTGATGCTAAGAATTCTCATAGATTTAAATGTACTTTCAGCTTTTAGGAAATTCTAAAACTTGATTTTGGACAAACAACAATTACAAAGATGTGAGGTAGGTGCAAGAGTTTTCATTTTGCGCATTCCTTTGGTACCCACTAATTCATATTTGCCTTTTGAATTTTAGCGAGTGCAATTCCCCATCAGACCAACATTTTCCATGACTATAAACAAAGCTCAAGGCCAGACAATGGAGTTTGTTGGATTGTATTTGCCTAGACCAGTGTTTAGCCATGGACAACTATATGTCGCCCTATCAAGGGTGCAAAGTTCAACTCAAAACTGTCATGAACAAGACACTGTCACGAATAATAAACTGTCGTGAACAAAAGTCATTCGAGTATGAAATTGTCACGATCAAGACAATCGACACTCGAAACTATGACGAACATGACACTCGAAACTGAAAACTCAAAACTATCGTGAAACTGTCGCGAACTCGACACTCAAAACTCAAAAAAGTCGCAAACTCGACACTCGAAACTGTCACGAACAAGACACTATTGCGAACAAAAATCATTCAAGTCTGAAACTGTCGCGATCAAGACAATCGACACTCAAAACTGTCGCGAAACATGACACTCAAAAGTGTCGCGAAACTGTCATGAACAAGACACTATCGCAAACAATAAATTGTTGCGAACAAAAATCATTCGAGTTTGAAACTGTTGCGATCAAGACAATCAACACTTGAAACTGTCGCGAAACTCGACACTCAAAACTATCGCAAAACTGTCGCGAATTCGACGTTCAAAATAGTCGCGAACTTGTCACTCAAAACTGTCATGAAACTGTCACAAACAAAACACTGTCATGAATAATAAACTGTCGCGAATAAAAAATATTTGAGTCTGAAACTGTTGCGAAACTCGACACTCAAAAATCACTCAAAACTGTCGCAAAACTCAAAACTCGAAACTTGACACTCGACTCTCGACACGCAAACAAAAATCATTCGAGTCTTTTTTCATGGACTTGAATTTTTTCATGGACTCAATTTTTTCCAAAGACTCGAGATCGGCCATTATCCAAATGATCGGCTACCACCTAGATCGGCCTCCATTGCTCATCAATGATGGGCACTCACAACTAGTATTTGTATAAAATTTTTCTATACATGTATCTCATCCACATCAAGAGAGGCCAACTTTTTATCTGTATCAACTTGAGAATCATTCCACAAGTTGAGAGTCATGTTTTTCTATGATCTCTAAATCCATTTCTCTAGATGGAAGTAGCTTGGGTGGAGAACACTCAGCCACTAAAACTGAATATGAATTTTTGATCACAAGTTTTATCGTCTCCTACCTGAAGTGCATTATCTCCATTGGGGAGACCTTCGGACATCTAAATTGAAAAAAAAAAACACAATTAAATGTTATCAATCAAAGATTAGTTATTAGGAATGTGATTATGAAAAAAACAAAAACTCAATTAAATGTTATTAACCAAAGATTAGTAATTAGAAATTATCAGGAATATATTACCTCTTCCAGATTAGAAAGTTTATCTTGTAGTGCAAGCCAATTGAAAAAGAATTTGGCATTGTATATCGTATACCAACCATAGCTGACAAAATCAACTTGTTGGGAGGACTGTAGTATTCAAATATAAATGAAAGTTAGTAACAAAATTTCAACTATATGTAACATCGGATCAACGCGCACGAGGTGATAATAAAATCTACAAAGGAAACAAGCGCATGTCGAACCGATATCAAAAAAATATCAGGTCAACGTGCACGATATGAAAAAAATCTCAAAGAAAACTACAAGGGCACGTCGAACCGATATTGAAATTTTTTTACTTCCGCATCAAGCATTTTTAGTTTTGTGTGCGTTGTTGCACTTGGTACTGGAAAGAGTTCCAGTATTTTCTTGATATGGCTCCTCTCAATTTTGTGGGTGTGTGTAATAGAGCTCATCTTTATACAAACTGGATTACACACACCCTCATCATTGACATATAAGGACAACACATATATGCTCCAATGTTCATTGCAATTAGAAAACAATAAATTTATGAGAATAAATGTAAAATCAAAATTCATAAAAAATACTCAACTTAATAAAATCTGAAAAAAATACACTAACTTTGTTATGTATAGGAGCACGAGGATTGGAGTCCCTAGTCTGATGTATTGGAGCATATCATCATGCAGACTTTTGAAATCGGAAAAATCAAAAGTAGCCATGAATTTAAGCGGAAACAATGCGACATCTATAAACAATGGGGTCTGAAAAAACTCCATCCAATACTGAATTGCCCCCCTTCCTACATTGTCCCCTAGCATTTTATCTCTACTTTCTAATTGACTTGTGCGCGTCATTAGGATCCAATGTCGGAACAAAGCGCAAGTAGGGAGATTCCAAGATCAAAATTCAGGTCATTTTGATATCGATAATCTAGTTTATGAGAATCGTTATAATTTACTTTCTGTTCTTGATAATTTTTCTCAGATTATTAGTACTCCTGTTCAGGATATAGATAGTTTTTGTTTCGTTCATTTTCAAGACCTTGTGTATTCCCAATCATCCTCTAAGCATAAACATAATAAAAAGTATGCTAACTTGCATGATCATTTCAAAAGAAATATATATTGTGGTATCCATAAAAGAGCATGTCGTCTTCTAATCAAAGGAATGGCTTTTGTCTTTTGTATATCTACTGAAATTCCAGATGATGAGTTTGTTGGATCTTCTATTGTTCTCATGATTGAAGCATCTGCATCTGCGCCAGTTGATGTAGATGATGTAGATACTGATATAGGGGTTGAAGTTGAAACATCTATAGTTTCAAATTATCAGAAAACTCTCTCTCGTTCTATAATTCTCTCTAATTCTCTATCTCCTATTAATCAATTAACTCTACTCCATATTCCCGTATACTTTATAAATAATGAAAATTATATTTTTTTTAATGATAAAGAAGATGTTTTGAATTTGAGAAAGGATGAAATCCTCTCAATTTTTGCACAAAATTTATCATAATTTTTTGACATTGTTGATTACACATATAATAACCTTGAAAATGAGATAGATTATGATAAAGATGGCAATTGGCAATCTGGCAATGAGGCCTTGGATGCCATAGTTAAAAAATTTAAAGCCTATAAAAAAACTTTGCCTACAGAGAAGGAATTTTTGGAATTCCAAAAAAAATATCTCCCAAGGACTCAATAAATTCAAGGGAAATGTAGAGGCCATTGGAGGACATGACATTACCAGAACAAACGTCATTAAATATGATGATTATGATACGGTAAGTAGATATTATATTGGTATTGATATTGTTCAGTTTTCTTAGTTCAAATACTATGTTGAAGTTTGAGTTTGCAGTGTTATGTATCATTCTAAATTTTTTTTCTTGACTCGTATACATGATGCTATTAAAATAGATGCCTTTGGTATGAGACATGGAGGTGTCCGAGGTGTATCAACTGGGAGAAAGGATGTGTCTCTATCTCATTATTGAAAAACTTTCAAAATAATGAGATTTGTATATATCATTCATCTTCTAATCCATATGCTACCATTGTCATTATGGCCATCAAGTATTTATCAGTTTATTTAGGAGGCCATACGTATGTCAGAGGAACATATAAAGTAATTTTTGTGAAAAGGGATTTGGCAATTAAAACATTGGGTTATACTCTCAATGAGACTACAAAAAGATCATCTATAGTGGCCCTTTATTCGGGTTACATTGATATGAGCAAAATGAAAAATTTAGAATTTTTGGATCCATATGCAAGGAGATTATTCCTTCATGACAATACCATCCGTCTGAATCTTGAAGAGGATGATGATAAGTAAACAATTTCCTATAATAGATTTTTGATATATTACAAATGATCTCTCTTTTGTTATGAATTTGAATGCCTTTCTAAAAATTGTAACATTTGGTGAGTGTTTAGCTTGATATTTAAATTGTGCTCTTCTATAAAACCACTGAAAAAATTCAATTAAATATTTATTTTTTGAATTGTGTCCTCCATCATTTGTAACTCTATGGAATGCTCCTCTTGCTTGCCAATGAGATTTTTCCATGCCTTGTGATGACCAGATATTTAAGCTCTGATATTCCTTTGCAAAATAAGTTGCATGATGAAAAAAGATGTGCTGCAAACAAGATTTTGATTACTTACATCAGGAGAAAAAAATATAAGCATGAATGAGATAAGTACCAGATAATCAAATAAATTAGTACCATATAATGTGTAATGTTGTCTTTCCCCAACAATCATGTACAAATTTCACAAATGTGGTACTATGATTTTGCAAAGTCCTCAAATCTTCTGATGATAGATTTTCTTTCCTGATAACACCTACGAGTTTGTCTAAGTTGTTCCACACGTGTCCCTTTTTCACTCGATTACTTACTTCTAGTGTTCGTGTTGCTTGAACAATTTCTTTCAAAATTTCGTATCTGACACTAGATTCTTTACATGTGTGATTGGATAAGAATCTTCTTGCTTTAGAACCGAAAACGATGACCAGAATTTCGCATTCTCTTTCTATGTAACCTCTCTCTAAAGTGAAATTTTTTAAAGGGCCCATTTTCAGCCCATATTGTTCCTAGTGTGTGCATATATATATATATATATATATATATATATATATATATATATATATATACACACACACACACACACATAGTAGTGAGTTAGCCCGCTGTTGACGGGCGACCGACAATCTGGGTGGCAGCTTGTGGTCGAGACGTGTGGATGATGCTTAGAGTAGGTGATTGATGATCTACTCAGCCAACCTCCCCCTCCCCATGGTCTATGACACAACATTCTTTTTATTTTCAATTTTTTTGCAAGAAAAAACGTTAATTAATGTTAATAACTAAATATCAAAAATTTCAAACGAAAAATTGCCAAAGTTCTTTAGAGTCTTAAGTGTATTTATATCTTAATATTGACTGTGAATTTTCTTTCTCTATGAGATTTTGATATTTACGTAATTACTTGAATTTGAAATCCTTGCTTGCCACATGGCAAACCATGCAGGCTTGGGGTTTTCCACATAGGCCTACCATAGGCTTTGTATAGTAGGCCACATATGCATGTCATAGGCCTACTATTTGCCAAGCTTGTCATAGGTTACCAACCGTAGGTAGAACACATGGCAAATAATCCAGACTTGTACACCTAGGAAAATGACCATCAGCTTTCCTCCTAAACCATTAGTCGCCATCCAAATGAAGTTTTTCCATTCTAAAATTTATAAGATCCTGCTTTTATCAAAAATTTATAATCCCAAAGGCAATTACTAATAGTCATAATTTATTTGAGAGGGTGGGGGCGGGAAGGGGGGGGGGGCGGCTAGTTAGGCATGTATCACATGGGTGGGTCACATGTATGATATTTTTTGCTGTTGTTGGGTTGGGATGGGTGGTTGGACCATCAACTCTAATGACTTTACTCGCTTGTCGCCACGGTAGGTAATGTTTTTTGTAACCATTGGCATGGGCCATGCAAGGCCCAAGGACTACGGGTCACCCAAGGACTATGGGCCATCACTTTACTGTGAGAATCCAATGGCATTTCCAAAAAATGATGTTAAACAAAGATAAATATTGGGCTCGCTACCAAACCATAACATTTTTGCCTAAAGCAAATCCCACATAATCATATATGTAACCAAAGGTTGCCAAGAAGAAGTATCTATACGAGCATTTTGTGGATTATGCACCGTTTTGGATGTCGTAAGGACAGGAACGAAGCTAATCACACTGTCAATCAGCCATGGAGAGATTCTGAGGTTTATGTCAGAGATTTGTCTCCAGACAGTTAACCTAGCAGATTTGCGGTAAAAATGTGAAAAAGCCACTTTGTCAAGTTGAGCTAAAATCACCGTTTCTCCACGGAATTTCCTAACTGAACATTCTATAGTCATGGATTCAATAGGGCGACCCTGCTCCAGGCCTCATATCGTGCTCAAAACGATCCACAGGAGAGCTTGATCCGATCTTTTTGAGGGAAGGGAGGCACGGCCGCAGGCAGGGAAGTCGCGGGCAGTTCGCGCGCCCAACGCGATGAAGAACTTAGTGTATCGAAGTTTTTAGCGTATGCAAGAGTTTGGTTTGATGCCCAGATGTACTTTGAACCTGTAGATGAGGTGTCAAGTGAATCAACGGTCCAGAATCTGTGATGGGAGAGAAATTTGAACCACAAGATTTGGTTCAGCCATTGGATGAGCTTTAAACAAGGTCCTGAAGAATTGAAGTGCATTATGGCCTTCAACTTCATTAAAAATTTTCATACTGAAAGTTGAGCTGGGTCCCTTCACAAGTGAAGAGTGAAGTTTCTCCAAAGTGAAGAAATAGTTCAAAAGCTAGAAAAGTCCCTATTTTTGGGTCCTTTGCCCGTTTTGACCCAAACGAAAGGCTATAACCTCCAAACGAAGGGCACCCGGACTGTACCTGCAAGTACGGTACAGCAAAACAGAACGGTTGCAGCCGAGAAAGTGTTTGAAGTACGTCAGAAGTGGTTTCACCATTCCACTGGGCACGTTGTTGGGAATTGACGACTGAGTGCATTTCGGAAGGCGACGCCAATTTGGCTTTCAAATTGGTGGAAAAGCGGCGAGTGGCCTGGTAAGAAAAAAAGTGCAGGTCATTATTTTCAACTTTTGACATCACTGTTGGCCTCGACATACTATTCTTAGCCTAAGGCATAAGTTTTAAGCAGTTTTGCGATGACAAACATGGGAGAGTCCATTTTGAGTGAAAGTAGCAAATTGGACGGGATGGAGATGGTAACAGGACTACCTACAATAGAAGATCACTTAAAATCGATGTGCGAATCTTGTATATATGGGAAGCAGCATCGAGAGAAGTTCAATAAAGGGGGTGTTGCAAGAGCAAAGAACATCCTAGATTTAATCCACACAGATTTATGGGGGCCCATGAGGACCATGTCCTTAGGAAAAGCCTTCTATTTCATGACCTTTATTGATGATATGTCAAGTAAGACGTGGATCTACTTCTTGAAGAAGAAATCAGATGCTTTTGATAGCTTCAAGAGCTTCAAAAACTTGGTCAGAAATCAGACAGGTAAGAAGATCAAAGTCCTAAGATCAGATAGTGGAGGTGAGTATAAGTCTAATGACTTCAATGATCTTTGTGATCAATGTGGGATTAAAAGACAATTTATGCAAGCTCATACTCCTGCTTGTTGATTTTCACACATGTGGACTGTCCACTACATGTACTTGTGATCTGCTAAGGTGTGTAGATGCACCAAGATCAAGACTAGATTGAGATTCAAGATCAATCTTGAATCCTATGGGAAAAACACACTACTACATGCATTCAATCACTTCCAACTCTCACTCACACGTGTGGGAAGTATTCAAAAAATAATCTAAGTAAAAACAAGCTGCTCTCCTCGGGTAGAGAGAGAAAATGCATCAAGAGCTCTCGGGTAGAGAGAGAAAGCTATAAATCCAAAAACTCACAAAATCCATGAAATCACCAAATCAATTGATTTCAAAATGAGGAGTACAATGATACTAGTAGGTCCACGAGCTACCACTATGCTTAACTATGATTGGACCACATTTTGTCACCTCTTGATCCTATTGGATCATTGATCTATGCACCTCTTAAATCTATTGGACTATATTCAAGCGCACCTCAATTTCCTATTGGACCTCACAAGGTTCCACCTCTATATCCTATTGGACCTCTTGGAATTCATCAAACAAAAACTTTACACTTGTCTACACTCTAATTAGCAAGTGTTTAGCCTCTTACATATTTTGGCTCAATAGTGGCATTACAAGTGGAAATGCATAATTTGCCATCTATGCCAAATTTATTCCTATCAACATCCTACATCTAGATGCTTGATGTAAAAAATATAAGACCCCTATATCTAACATAGATAATCTTTTTCAATTCTTCACACTCCTCCTAAAAGATTATCTATGAAGATTTGAGCATTGATCTTGATATAACTCCAAGATTAGATCTATGCTTGATGAAAGCACTTTTGCTCAAAGGCTTGGTGAGTAGATCGGCAATACAAGAGGACGAGTTGACATGCTCCAAATAGATTTCTCCTCCAATAAGCTTTTCTCTCACAAAATGGTGTGCCACTTCTATGTGCTTGCTTCTTGCATAAAATATGGGATTATTGGCAAGAGCTTGGGCCGAGATGTTATCACACTTGATCATTGGTAGATCATCCTCCTTGATGCACTTTAGTTCCATTAATAACCTCTTGATCCAAAGCACTTCTTTGGTAGTTGTAGTGAGTGCTTTGTACTCGGCCTCACATGAAGAGAGAGATATAGTATCTTGCTTTCTGGAAAGCCAAGATATTAGATTGCCTCCAAGAAAGATAGTGTATGCACTAATAGACTTTCGATCCATTTTGTCACTTGCAAAGTCCGAATCCGAGTAGCCAATAATGGATAGATCTTCACTTTTATAGAGTAGACCATAATCACAAGATGAAGATACATATCTTAAAATCCTCTTGGCCATCTTCCAATGATGGATCTTAGGTTCTTGCATAAATTGACTCAATTTGTGCACACAAAAACTAAGATCGGGCCTAGTAATGATAAGCCAAATCAAGGAGCCTACAAGACTCCTAAAAAGTGTGATGTCCTCAAAGGATCTTTCATCACCTTTATTAGGATCTTTTACAATTTGCTCCATTGGAGTATCTATGCTCTTAGAATTTTCCATATGGAATTTTTTCAGCATAGAGTGAGCATATCTAGATTGGCATATAAAGACATGATTTTCATAAAAATCAATTTCTAGGCCTAGGATGTAATGTATCTCTCCTAGATCTTGCATTTTAAACTCACATCCAAGTGCTAGCTTAGTTTCATCAACTAGCTTGATACAACTTCCACAAAGAATAATGTCATCAACATAAATTAGAAGAATGACAATATTGCTATCAGCAAACTTTAGATACATGGAAGGATCATAGTCACTAAGAGTAAATCCTAGTGAGATAAGGAAAGAGTTAAGTCTTGAATACCATGATCTTGGTGCTTGCTCGAGTCCATAAAGACTTTTGAAGAGCAAGCACACTTTGGACTCATCCTTGATGAATCCTTGAGGTTGTTCCATATAGATCTCCTCCTCAAGATAACCATTTAGAAAAGCATTGGATACATCTAATTGGAACACCTTCCACTTGAAAAAACAAGCAAGAGAAATAAGAATTCTTATTGTCACCATCTTTGCAACGGGTGCAAAGGTCTCCTCATAATCAAGACCATGGATTTGAGCAAATCCTTTGGCACATAATCTTGCTTTATGCTTGTTGATGGTGCCATCATGATTGAACTTGATCCGCAATACCCACTTGCAACCAATCACATGCTTGTTGGAAGGAGGATCCACAAGCTCCCAAGTATTGTTGGTGATCAATGCATCATACTCTTGCTTCATGGCATCATACCACTCCTTGGTATTGAGTGCCTCTTGTACATTCTTTGGCTCTTCATGAGAGACATAAAAAGCATAATTAGTGGAATCAAGATCCACTTGTTTGCCTTTGTCAACATATGAGAGCCTCTTAGGCTCGGATCTATCTCTCATGGATCTTCTTGGTGAAAAAATCCGAGGAGAGTCTTCTTCAAATCTCGACCCCATCACATCATGATTGTCTTCAAAATCAATAATTGATGATGCATCCATAGATTTCTTGATCTCGGCCTCTTCAAATGATGAGTGTTGATCTTCATGAAAGACAACATCTCTAATTTCAATAACTTGAGAAGTAGAGAGTATAAAGACTCTATAGGCCTTCTTGGTGGATGAGTATCCAACCATGATCCCTTTGCATGCACTAGGATCTTCCTTCTTCCTTGTTTCCAAGGGAATATGGACAAAGCATAAGCATCCAAAAACTCTAAGGTGATCAACCTTAGGCTTCTTCAAAAATAAGATTTCATATGGTGACTTTCCTCCAAGAGCTATATGTGGGAGCCTATTGCAAAGATAATTTGCACAATTAATGGCTTCTCCCCAAAAATCTTTGGGCAAAGATGCCTCAATTCTCATAGATTTTGCACATTCACATAGAGATCTATTCTTTCTCTCGGCCACTCCATTTTGAGATGGAGAGAGGGCACAAGAAAACTCTCTTTTAATGCCTTCAAGCTCACAAAAGTCTTGAAATTTATTGGAGATATATTCACCACCTCCATCACTTCTAAGAGCTTTAATCTTGAATGAGAATTGCTTCTTTACATAAGCTTTGAAAATAAGGAAATGATCAAACACCATAGATTTTGAAGCAAGAAGATATATCCAAGTGAATCTTGTGTAATCATCAATGAAAGTAACAAAACAAGTGGCTCCTCCCTTGCTTGTAGTTGATGAGAAATGCACATCCGAGTGGATTAACTCCAATGGATGCTTGCTTTTGATAGATCTTGTAAATGGCTTTTTGTGAGAATTAGCAATAGCACAAGCCTCACAAGGCTTGATCTTCTTGGAGAATGACTTTGGCAAGCCAATAGCTTTGGATTCTTTGATCATAGAGAGCATGGATTTGTAGTTGGGATGTCCCAACCTCCTATGCCATAATTCCTCCATAGAGAGCTTGTTCACAAGAGCAACATTACAAGCATTCACATACTCATTTGGATCTAGTTTATAGATGCCACCAAATCTAGATCCTAATGCAAGTATCTCATCATTCTTCTTGATAGTGCAAGTATCAACATTGAATTTTACATCAAGGCCATTATCAAGCAATTGGCCAACACTAATAAGATTCTTGGTAAGCTTAGGTACATAAAGAACTCTAGAGAGAGAAAGAACTTTAGAGGATGCAAGCTTCAAGGGAATGTTCCCTATGCCTTCAATAGGACATTCAAAATCATTTGCAGTGTATATTGATTTCTTCACTCCATCATAAGGTGCAATAGAAGAGAAAGAGTCCTTGGAGCTACACGTATGTGAAGAGGCTCCACTATCAATATACCATAGGTCGTCCTTCTTGAAAGGAGTAGAGGATGAATCCAAGATGTATGAAGACGAAGATGCTGAGAAGATAGACACATCCAGTAGGAAAAATGGCATAGTAAGGATACCACCTGATGATGATCCATTCATTGACCTTCCGAGTGATGAACATGAGGATACATCTCAAGATACTACTACTCAACCTCAAGAAACAGGTTGGAGAGGTAGGGACAAACCTTTTGGTGCAAGAAGGATTGAAATTGCAGGTGACAAACGCAAGGAGAAGGATGTACCGTGGGATACATTTTCACCAGGAAGCCAATCACCTGACAGAAAGCTCCCTAAGTGGTTTGAGAGATTGATGGAGAGCCGCGATATAGATGACTTTCCAGGATCATCTAACCAGGGAGAGCTACGAAGATCAACAAGAGATGATCCATCAATCATAAATATTTAGAATTTTATGATTCGTCAACTATAATTAGCAAAATTCTAAATCACAATTAATCATTAAAAGATACTGGAGTGTATGTCCAACACACAACTCAGGAAATATAAGAATCATTCCAAAATCTTTTACCTCAAGAAAAATTACTGATTTCAAGATTATTCTTCCAACTTGATTTTTAGCAAGATATGAGTTATTTAAACTATGCGATCAATCAGGTAGTTAAGGACAAAAGACATACCAAAACTATTTTAGATTCATCTTCAACTACAAAAACTGTATACAATCCTATATGAACAAAATCTAGAGATTACAAAGTTTTGTTGAACTCCAATTGTTCAATGGTTGTTTTTTATATTCATTAAACTTTGTCATCCAATATGAGCTCATTGAGAACAATCAATACTTAGAGTCTATTTCCCATTTGAGAAATACTATATGCCAATACTTTTCTATATTTTATACACATAACTTTTACTAATGAATCATAGTTATTTACAAATCATGTGTCTTATAAGCAATATAGATTAAAACAAACAGTTCCTGGTGAATCTTCTTTACACTATTCACTTAATTACCTTCATTCAAGAGTAATCCAACTATTCAGGTTAGTTGCTAATGATTTAGAATTTTCAAATGTCTAGGTGCAGGCGAACTAGTAATAACACCACATTTAGAACCTCTTCTAAACCATCACTAAGTTTATAAATTATTCTTTCACAAAGAAAGAACCATTAACCAACAAGTAACTATTCCAAGTTTAAGTATACAATATAAAGTCAATACCTAGGAAATACATAGTAGATCCACAAGATTGAAACATACATAAACAAAATATTTCACTATGATTCAATATAAACATATGCTATAATCCGAAGGAGTTCTCCAAAAATCTACATATGTTAGTCACATAACTCACTAGGAATCTTGCAACTCGGCTACAAAAGAACTCTATTTCTCATGAGTACATAATACATCTGAGAAATCCCTGACGTGAACAATTCCACATCCTCAAGTTTTTTTAACCATCAAACTGTCACTAACAAAATTTTCTTCAACTCAGTCAACCTACAATAGATCCTAGTACTCCTACTTAAGATTAAGTCGACTTATACAAACATCTTTGGTCACAAGATTAAGATTAGAGTTTTATTTGAATCTGTTCCAATCCATAACATAATGGTATTTGGTAAACTCGATCAGTGAAACTTAAATTTAATCTTTATCTCTACTATCAATAGACACGAATAACTTACAATTCAATTTCCAAAGCTCCTCTAGTTCAAGATTATTCTCAACAATCCCTAGAGAGCTCCTCTATTTTCCTTGGATAGTCCAACTTTTGGACAATACTGGATTCCTCTAAGAAATTTATGCAACCTTATCACTTCATCTCTTTTTTTCTAAAAGAAATTCCATAATTTCAATTAAAAAGTTCCTCGAGAAACAATGTTTAAAATATTAAAAGGTCATAAGCATGTTAGTAATGAGCGTCTAACACTATTACAAAAAAGTCAATAATGAATGTCCGACACTATTACAAACCATAATTTTTTTCCAGATCATAAAATATTTTATCCTAAGTGACACAAATATTACTTTTAATAATTGAGTATCAAATAGAGAAACCGTCTGGGCTCAAAAAGTCTAAATTCCATGAATTTAGTCATTCCTTCATTGAATCTGAATCAACTGAAATTTCAATAGATTCCAAGTCGAATTCACATCCATATGGAAGTAGAATTTCTTATAATAGTAACTAATCCTTCAGAATTTAGTTCACCTTAGAAAGGATTTATATGGAAAGCCTAGCGAGAAGAGACATCGTTGAGTCTTCTTCTGAAATAGGGGAACCTATGGCAACAAATTGATTCAACAAATGTTTGAACTCATTCAGATGACCACTGACCGAGGTGCCTTCGCTCATTTTGAGTGTGAGGACCTTCTTTCTCAAGAAGAGACGAGTCAATACGTCTGAGGTCTCGTAGATACTTGTGAGGCTATCTGATGCTTCTTTGGAGGTGGTACTGTTTGATACATGAGCAATTTGAGTGTCCTTCAGATTCAAGGATACAATGGCAAGTGCTTTGCGATCCTTTGCTTCCCAAGTTGGGAGCAGTTCAGGTTCCGCCGGTGTGGCTATCGCACCATTTATGTATCCCCATAGCTCCTCGATTAAGAACATCCTCATCTTGAATTTTCACATGTGAAAATTATCTCCGTTGAACTTGTTGATCAAACGGGTCTCTGAGGTTGAACCTTTCATTATGATTGAGTAACATAGATCAATTTCAAATAGAAAATAAACTAGCTCTGGGAAAACAAAAACGTATTAGGTTCTTCTGTATATTTCGTACTCTAGTAATCCAAAACCTATTCTGATACCACTGATGAGACACGTGGCTGCGGAAGTGATGCTCAATGTTCCCACAAAAAAAGTCTATAATGAATTGTTATTAGGATCTTGGATTACTTGGAGAACGAAGAATATAGAGCTACTCTAATAAGAGTATCAATTTAGGTGTCTTAGACAACCGTTCAGACAATTTGCGATATTGTTAGGTGTCCGAGACAACCATGCAATTTACCGATACTGATATTTAGATATAAAAAAATGTAAAGACAGTTAGGCGTCAAGGACAACCATACATTTCCTTGTTTGTGATATTGTGGAAGACGAGTGATAGTGAATTGACATTCAACAAGAATGCAAGGAGATAAAACAATAGCGAATCTGTGTATTAATGTTTTAGTAACAACGATCAGATCACAATACAATAGCGTTGATAAGCGCGTGATTCTACTTATAGAAAAAAAACAATAGCTATCGCTTTGAATATTTATTCTCTCTCTCTCTCTCTCTCTCTCTCTCTCTCTCTCTCTCTCTCTCTCTCTAACCACTAACTCTGAGGAGTCAACTACTAGAAGACTATACTTGGTCATTAGATCTCTGATGGAGTATTTCTCACATCATTCATCATCAATCAACTTGTATACACATGTATTTCTTCTCCAATCAGTCATTTACTTATATAGCAGCTGAATGATCTTGTATTATTCTAACTTTACAATTACAAGATCGTTAACGGCTGTTTAACTGACTAATTAGAGTAGTTGTTATTGGAGCGTGAAGCTGTCAATATGCATCATAAAACGAACTAGATAAAAGCTTTTTATCAAATTCCATGTCTTACAGTTGTTTGAATCACTTTCTTGTGATTCTATTTGTAATTAATTGTGTTTTTAAGTCTGAGAAGTTCGTGAATCATTTGTGACTGTTCCCTGCTCAAGGATTGTTGTCTTGTTAGGATAGTGTTCTTATGTTCTTTGAAGGTTATTGATCTATGAAACAAATCAATGAACTATAAATTATTGCTTTAAGCCATTGTGGAAGCTTCTCCATTGCTGATCACCCAGAGATCATAAGCCTGTTCCACTTCAAAGTTTCTTGTTCATTCAAGATTTCCTTGAGAAAGAGTAGTTTTTGATCTATAAGGCATTTCCAATCCATTCCTCTGTAGATCATAATTGGAAAGCAACATATGTTGACCTCCAAATTGCTACCATTAAGTTAATTCGCAGATTTGTGCATTGTTGTCTGTGGCTATCTTCTCTACCTGGATCTTGCTTTGTTGTCTAAACCTGCTCACTGCAGGTTGCGGCCTACTCGTTTCCTAACCTGCTGTCCATGGAGGCTTTATCATAATCCTAAATCTATTTACGCCGTCACCTGCTGTCGCTACCTCTGCCTGCGACCTATTTCTCGGCCTTGCTGCCTGCGATCCGATCTACGCTCTTTGCCTTCTCCATGTGCGCTCAGCTTCTGCCTACGTAGAAGAACCTGATCGATGCCTTGTCTCCCGCTGGAAAGATCCCTGCCCTGAGACTTACCTGAGTGCCCTCACCAATATCCTACGGCCCTCCTGTTCATGCTCACTGGCCTGTTCTGTGGCCAGTCGGCCTGCCTGTCCATCGCTGGCTTGTTTATTGCCTTTATCTCTGCCTACGGTCACTCTACTCTCTACCAGCAGCCTCCTTTCTTACTATCTGCGGCCCTCCTCCACCTATACATCGCTGCCCTACTGTGGGAACTTCGTGCATCGCTGGTTTGCTCCCTACTTGTGAATTTGCCTGTGGATCTGCCAGCGGCTCCCTTCATGCCTTGACCTCCTCCTTCCTTTCCATTCTTTGCCTGCGATTTTGTTACCTCTTCTTAATGTGCCGAGCTCTACGTGTGGCTTCTCAATCAACCACCTTATTTAGGAAAATTGTAAACCATTTGTTGTAGGTTTGGTATTTGTTTGGTAAGCTAACCGCCTGACATTTACAAAGCCTATTTTGCCGCATGTGGGGAAGTCACTGATCCTATGTCTCTTTTTGAAATGCTCTAGTAACTATAACCGTCTAATTGATAAGCAAGAACTGGACTTTGTAAATACTTGTTTCGGCCATTAAAAATTTCTAACGAACAAGGTATAAGCCTATTGATTGAGGGAAATCCTAATAGCCCATTTAGCTTTGTAAAGGTCATGGCTTTCCATAGTGGAACGATTCTTGTCCATTTCAGAGTTCCGTAGGCTATCTGATAATTGTCGGTAGACGGTTAGAATTCTGCCTTGCCGATTGCCACTGGAAGTGCCAGTGGTCATGAAGGCCTTATTTTCGACTCCATGCCCAATGGAGCTTGAGCTGTAATTGTGGTATAGACCGATTTCCGTTAGCATTTCCTTAGATTGGCAGTCTATTTGGAGGTCGTTTTATAATCCTTTAGTTGCACTTTTGGAATTGTCAGAAATGCCCTAAAAGCTCAAGTGAATATTTGTTGCCTTTTCGCAAAGTACTTAGTACTCAAAATGACCCGAAAGTGAAGTAGAAATTCTGTCGGGTTTTTCGCTTGTCGGGTTGCGAGGGAGAAATGCAAATTGTTGCGATGAACAATTCATTTCTGTAGACTACTTTGAGAGAGCGATTTACATGGAAATGAGGGAGGGCATTTAGGATGAGTATGAGTAAGATTAAGTTCCAACAACAACTTCATTTTATCATATATTAGATGTTTGATCAAGATCTTATTGAGTTTGCATCTTCTTAGTGAAGTAGATGTTAGATTTCTACATTGTCAAAGTAATCTATGAGTTTTTTTTCGAAAGGTAATTTTGACTATTGCAAAGCTAGATATTTCTTTTATATGATGCTTATCTTTGATTTTAATGTTTGCTAAGAAGTTTAATTCTTTTAACATTTGTCTTTGACAAATGCAAGTTTTCATATTGAATTCTTTTATATGATGCTTATCTTTGCTTTTAATAATTTTGCTAAGAAGTCTAATTCTTCTAACATGGTGTACTAATTTGTTCTAATCCTATATCTCTTCTTGAAATGCTCTAGTAACTATAACCGTCTAATTAATAAGCAAGAACTGGACTTTGTAAATACTTGTTTCGGCTGTTAAAAATTTTTAACGAACAAGGTATAAGCCTATTGACTGAGGGAAATCCTAATAGCCCATTTAGCTTTCTGAAGGTCATGGCTAAATGTTACAGCCGGTAGCGGGCCTGCTCACGCCCACTACCTAGTCCATTTAGGGCCCCCCAGGACCCTGAAATGTAGTACATAATTGGTGTGAGGAGTTATAGCGTACATGCATCAAATGTTCACAGCCGTATTTTGGTGCCAAGTACGTTCTTACATTAAACTACCTACCTAGTATGTACTTTTGCTAAGTTTACGTTTCCTTCAACGGAAAAGGCCACAGGCCATTGAATGTCATATTTCTGCTATAAGAAAGGTTCAACAACGAAAACCTAGCAGCATACAGGTTGTAAGTTGTAACGAGTCAACATTTTCTTACTGCGACTCACTGCTCTCAACAGCTCAGCGTGTTCTTGAGACAACAAACCGTCACATGATGAAGTGCCAAGTAGCAGGTGTGAGCGGGCCCGCTATCGGGTGTAATGGGTGGTCACTACCTACCGAGCTGCAGAGCATCTTAGTATCTACCATCATATACCACCCACTACACCCTAGGGCGTGCTCATGCCGGCTACCTACTCACATGTTCTCATTAAGGCCAAGCCATTTTCCTAGATTTCTGACTACACTAATTGTGTAATGAGCATATTAACTTTTTAAATGGAGAATATTCATCTGGAAGATAGGATCATCTTTACCTCTTTTGCTCTGCACATTTGCTTCACATTCTTGCTTCTTTTGCTCTTCACATTCTGCTTTTTAACGAGTCTGAAAGATTGGGCAAAGCAACTCACATCTTGTAGTAAGTGTGCTTGAGTGTCAGTATTGGCACTCAATGTGTGAAATCACCCTGAGACTTGAGAAAATTGCTCAGCACCTCAAATTACCTCAGCTAGGTGTTTAGGTAGTGTGGTTGGCAGATTTGATCCACAGTTTATTCTTATGGTTGCATTCATATCCTAAATTGTAGTTTAGATATTGGGTTTGGACAAATGGATAGTAACATGAATCTGATCCAAATGTGGAATGCATTTTTGCTCGCTGCAGTGATGATGGGCAATATATTGATGACAGATTGCCGCACACTATCCCAATCTGTTGATGAATACTTTGTCTGGAGTGATCCTTTGGGAAATCTGGTCTACAAGCCCATGCCAAATGGGGACATGCTTATGGATTTCTCATCTGTGGGGTATAAAGGCAGCGACGCTCCCTTCCCTTGTGCTCCAGTGATCAAGACACTGTGTCCCTCAGGTGGGGACGATACTGATCAGATTCAGGAGGCTATCGACGAGGTTTCGGCCATGCCTTTAGACGAGAATGGCCTGCGAGGAACGGTAAAGCTCACTCCAGGCACATTCAACGTCGGTAGCAGAAGCATTGTGATTGAAGCTAGCGGTGTAGTACTTCAAGGTAGCGGCGTATCAGAGACAGGCACGGTGCTGAATGCGCATGATCTTCCAGCAACTATCTTGTTTAAAATCGGAACGTATGGCCAGATTCAAGGAGTTGGGCGTCCGGCCATCATCAGTGAAACTGTGCCGTCGGGTTCAAGAATACTGATCGTTGATTGTTCAGACGGCTTTCAAGTTGGAGATAAGGTGCAGGTCTTCTGGCCCTGGACAGACTCATGGATTGCCATGATGAATATGACTGAACTATGGGGAAATCGTCACGGAACATTGACCACTATCGAGCGTGTAGTCAAAAATATTTATGACAACGTTCTTATCTTGGATGTTCCAGTTCCATTTCGAATAGATCAGCAGTATCTTGGTGGAGAACATGTTGCAGGAGTTCAGCTCATTCAACTGCCAGTTGAGAAAAGAATCTCCAATGTGGGCATTCAAGATTTGATGGCTGTGAAAGACGCCACCATGCCCTATGGCTCGGGGAGCTTCCTTCACAGCGTCAACGTAGAAGATGCATGGTTCAGTAACATGGTCGTGGTGGATTTCGGTGGCAATCTAACGGCCCGGGCCAACATCAGTGGAGCTCAAGCTACTGTGTGGCTCAGTGGCAGCAAGATCACAGTGGAGAGGCTAAACCTCATCAGAACGATTCCAGCTAAGTCCCTTGGTCCCAAGCCCTTTGATATCGCTCTGGAAAGTCCTGCTCAGCAGATTCTGGTACGAGACACGCATGTGGCAGGAGACTACCAGATTGCCCTGCTTACCAACAACGGAGTGCAGGGTCCCAATGTCTTTTACAACTGCAGAAGCTCGGGGAAGAACCACGCCCAGCCGCATGCCCTCTTCGCCACAGGACTGCTTTACGACAATGTGCAGATGGACATAGAGTATGGGACTCTGGACTTTATCAACCGGGGGCTTACAGGATCAGGAGCAGCACAAGGCTGGGCTGTGGCCTATGGTGTGGCATATAACTGCAGTGCTTATGCGATTAATGTGCTGAGTCCTCCGGGGGCATATAACTGGGCCCTCGGGTGCAATGGGCAATCCATAAACAAAGATACACGGGTGATTGGCTTAATAGATCCATCCATAACCTCGCTATATGAAGCCCAGCTCCTGGCAGCATCAACAATATTTTGATCAAATCTCTCTCGTGAAAACTAAGATCCCACTTTTGCTTCAAGTTCTCATGCAAAGGCGTTGGAAATTGGTGAACTTTGGAAACCTTTGAGATTTTGCGAAGCCTTCGGGAGATTCTCTCGTTTCGGCATTTTTGTGAAGCCTTCGGATTTTCGCGAAGTCTTCAGGACATTCTCTCTCTTCGGCTTTCTCTCTTTCTCTTCGCTTTTTCCACAAAGCCAATTTTGCATGATAGGCATTTTTGGCACTTGTCGCACTTTTCGCGTATTTCGCACTTTTGTGAAATCAGAACCAGAGAGTGAATATGTAACGGAATACAAAAAAGCAAAAGTGGACAAGGACAACTAACTAGAAGAAATCAAAGTAAGGATGTTCTTTTAATTACTAAAAATTAGATCAGCTGTCTCTCCATTCTCTATATATAGATAGATAGATAGATCAAGTGTTGGAATCAGATGACCAAAACACAATGTGTGCTATTCCAATGTGGCAATCCATGCAATCATCTTCTCGGCCTGCACAGGTCCACTTTAATGTTATATAAACAGCCTACTTTGGTTGTCATAATGCAACTTTTTCAAGAGACATTATGTTGTTATTGTATCTCTCCTATGTTCCTCTCCATTTACATGTATCTCTTGTTTCTTGATTCATGATCTTTGTTATAATGGTAGTTCTAATTCATAGTTTCCCATAACCTGAAGAAAACCTGGCATCCCACCCTCAACTCCTAGCCATCCACTTATCTACCTGAACCCAAAAGGGCTCGTCCCAAGGGACAAGAGATAATGTGCATTTGCTTCTTATGAGGAGAAGAACCTAAGGCCCTAATTACTTATGAAACAAGTGTGTATGGGACAAGTGTGTAGGAAATGGCATCGTTGGGCAAACTCAATGACAGCCACAGCTTTGTACTGGCTTGCGCCATCGTCTCCTTCAACATAACCAACATCAAGATAGAAATCAACCTACTATAAAAAAAATACAAATCTGCCGAAGTACACTAGCTAACGTAATTCAAGATTAGCTTCAATCAAATAAAAAATTGCAGGCAACGTTCCAAAGGACTCAGGGTACATTGCACTTTGCTGAACACCACGTTGATTAGTGGGCCAAGTTTGTGTTTTTAACCAAATGTTTTTGTTGTATATATTTTATTAGAATTGGTGACAATGGTGAGGAACTTAGTAGCCAGCCAGTTTAGTGGGCCTTGATTTGGTCAATGATAGCTAACAACTTAGCTTCTTACATTTGAACATTCTCATGTTTTCAAGAGAGGTGCAGCACAATTTGTTTAGTCACGATATTTCAAAACATGTATATTTAGATATCATTCTTAATGCAACATATAGAATGCTGATGGTTGCATTCGTTAGATATAAGTACCCAAAGGTGGATGTACTCATGGGCAAAAAATGCATGGAGAAGACATCCAATTCAACTTGAATAATGGAGCTAGAGTAACATTTTAGTGAAACTAAATATAAGTAGGAGAGTTAATGTACATTGAGGAGAAGCTACATTGAATAAACAAATGAGAATAACAAAGAGAAGAGCAAGTCTAGTTATATTCATGTATGGATTCATCTGTCCAAAATAGTAAATTTTTCATATATCTCTCTCTATGTTCTTTCATTCTTTCGCTCTTTCCATCCACTCAGCCATCTCCTTCATGATTTAAAGATTAGACTAAATTGTCAGAGAACATTTGGGTTTAATATAAGCAAACTAGAGTCACAAAAACGATTAGAGATCTCTAAGGAATCTGAGATAAGAGATTGGTGCCAATATGATTATTAGGCTCATAGCAAATTGTTTCTTATTGTAGCTTCTATGTAGAAGGTGCATTTGAGCCTTCTTAAGTGAAATCTGTGCCAAAAAAGATTTCATAGCAAATGGTTGCACCTTCCATGGAAAAGGTGCATGCTAATTTTTTTTGTTGTAGTTTTACTAAAAAAATCTCCTCAAGCAAAATTTGTGCTAAAAATCTCATATTTAATAGAAAATCTTTTTTAGCAAAAATTTTGCCTAGAAGGCTGCTGGATTTTTTTTTCATAAAATCTCAAAAATTGTTTTTACGTCCAAAGGTGTGTGTAAAATTCTTTACCTTTTTTTTACACATACCTTTTATGCAAAAGATTGGCCCTTTTTCCAAGTTTCAATAGATTTTGTTCATTTTTTCGGAGTAAGCTGGTGGAGGGGTTTTTTGCTTCCTAACTCAGGGGGGGTGTGGGCCTTGTAGAGCCTGCTTGTTGAACTTTTGAGAAATAAGTAAAGATCCATGCCAAATAAGTCAAAGATGGCCCTGGCATAAATGAGTATGCCTTCACCTGTAGGAGAATGTAGGCGGAAGGTACACATAAATCCAAGACATCCAATAGAGGAAGAATAGCTCTTACAAACGTGTCTTTACTGAGAGAATGTGAGAGGAAGTTGCACAAAATTCTATAAGTGTTCCACCTAAGAAAGTGTGTCTCTTTCTTTTAAGATAAGTCAAAAGTGAATTTATGTGGGATAAGATGTGTTGAGAATCACAGGATTGGATCCACACCAAATAGGCCAAAAAAGTATGACTTGCAATGGCATACATCAATGTGAGTTCACCAATAGGAGAATGTGGCCGAAGATACACAAAAATCTAAGACATTCAACAAATGAAGACTAGTTGTTCTCTAGTGTGGGTGGAAGCTCAACAAAGGTCCAAGACAATCAATACAAGAAGAACGATTGTTATGGACAGAGCATCAAAGTCAATTATGCAAGTTTTTTGATTTAATCGAAGCATGTCCCCTATAAAACATAATATCTCAAAAATTCTTTGTAATATGTTATATTTAGATGCTTACATGAAGGAGGAGTACTAGAGAATATTTGATTTTGATATAAGAATCTATATTTTAGATATGTTTAGACATTGAACTAAGATTAGTGCATCTAGCAAAAGAACATAGAGACTAAAGAGAACAAAAATGATCTAAATACTCATTTTTCAAGAAAAGAAATTATATATGAAACAAATTAAAATGCATAATAATTACATACTATTGAATTGATTAAAAATCATTATAAAAAAAACCACAAAAATGAACACAACATAGATTATCAAACCAAATTTTTTATATTTTCAAATTTGTCTATACGGAAAAAATTGAAATGTAGAATTTTTTTTAAAATTTAAAATCTTACAGATTACTCAAAAAATAGATATTTGACAAAAGAATACTAATTCAGAATATTTTGATTTTTTTATTTCTTTTAATTACTCTATTTGCTACAAAACGAATAGACTAATTATTGAAATATAATAAATATATATACATTCAAAGTTAAATTTTAGAACTTATCTCATTTATTATAAGCTTAAACTATCGTAAATCAATTATTATTGAGATTTACTAAAATTAAAACATACTATTATTTCTAGAAAGCTTTATAATCATACATATAAAATATAAAATTTTTCTAAAATTTGTATATATAATATTTAAAAATTTCAATACATTCAATAAACATTTCAAATAAAATAAAATATAATCCTTTTGAATATTAACAACAAAATATATATATATATATATATAACAGAATAGCATTAAAATTTGAACTTTGAATAAATAACATTGAAAAAATAATTATTTTCATTTTTATTTTCATAGAAAATTTGAATATATTTCCAATTGTTCAAAAGTCAAAGGAATTGATATTTTGAAAGTTTTTTTTTTTTTTTTTGCCCATGACCCAACAAAAGTGTAGCACATTACGTGCTACTCTTTTTATGGACAAAAATTGTGGGTTGATACATAGTGAAAAATTTGACTAACCATTTTTTAAAGGTTCATCACAAGATGCTTTGTTACCCTTTAAATATAAGTTTATTTTGAGTATGAAAAAATGTTCATGAAGTTGTAAAAACTATCAAAACGATAAAATTAGTTTTTTTCTTTTAAAGACGATTTGACCAGTAGCACACGAAATTGGCTCCAAAATAAATTAGTTAAAAAACAATAGAAGAAATTATTATCATTTAAATTTTTTGTAGGCTAGCACATTTACAACTCCATGAACGATTTTCCATAGTCAAAATAAGCCTATATTTAGAAGGTAGGCAAGTGTCTTACTACCATTTTATTTTTGTTATGAAAAAATAGTTGTAAAGTTCTTGTTGGACACTTAGTGGGTCCCACTAATAAAGTAGTGTTCGATTAGGCTTACCGACTGGGCACTTGGACCCTAGGTATAAATATAGAGGCCCATAATGACAAACTCAAGTTACAATAAGGATTCCATTTTGGCCAAAATGGGACTCACATTATTCCTGTGAGTTACTTTGTGCTAATATTATAACCATTAGATTTTCTTGAAGGTTAGTTGAAGGGTTTGGATTAGAATCCTTGCCTCAATCAAGTAGCCAATAAGATTAAGTGGCTAGGAGCTTTCCCAAATATAACTAGGCACCATTTGTACTCTATTATCATCTTCAATATCAGGTGAAAACTTTGCCCATTTGAGGATCAGGCTCTCTCTCTCTCTCTCTCTCTCTCTCTCTCTCTCTCTCTCTCTCTCTCTCTCTCTCTCTCTCTCTCTCTCTCTCTCTCTCTCTCTCTCTCTCTCTCTCTCTCTCTCTCTCTCTCTCTCTCTCTCTCTCTCTCTCTCTCATGGACTCTATTTTATGGTCATTATGCTTTTTTTTACTTCAAAAATAGCAAATATAAATCTTTTTTTCCTATATTGTACAAAAGACTACTATAAAATGTGTTGTGTCATGACCAGTAAGTAGGATTCAGTATACTCCTAGTCTTGGATACACGGTACTCCAGTAAATCAAGCTGTTAGTTATGCCACGTCATACCGGATGTGACCCGAAAGTAACTGATATCCTTTTGAGGCCCAAAACACACTAAATAGAGTTACACAAGGTATGAGACAGTGTATGCATGTGTACATTTATCAATAGCAATTCTGTGAATAGGTGGTCCATGCTTAGGACTCTATTCTAGGTGAATCTATGTATAGAGAACTTAGGGCTATGCATGGCTATGTGCCCATGATGCTTTTGGCTCTATATATTGAGGCCAAACTCGCCCTACTCCCCATTGTGATCATGGATTGATTGCCAAGGTTTCACTTTACATTCATGCTTTTTGTTCCTTGGCTTGGGGGTGAAGCTTCTAGAGTTGATTGGTTGCTTCTACTTGGTTGAGTGGTTGCTCCATAGTGTGTTTTCCATTGTGTTTTGTCTTGTAAGCAGGATCTTAGGGAGCTTCCCTTATAGTGGTATCCAAGCAAGGCTTACGAAGATTGGAGAATATGGAGAAGGGCTAACTTTCGTCGAAATTTTGGATGGGATCCATGGGAATTATCTTCCAATGGTGGATAGCAAGGTTGCAAGTGGGTGTACTGTCCCAGTTTCAATTTGCATGCTGCTAAGATCCATTACTCTTGGGATTCTTTGTGGTTTTATGGAGAATTGTCCATGAAGGCCAATTTGTGATGCTTTTTTGGAGTTTTTTCTTGTGTAGATCAAATCGTTGGTAGAGCTGAAGATTCTAGCAAGTGCACTTTCGTTTTAGAGTTCATTAATGATGAAATTAATGATGCATGCCGGTTCTCTCTAATGATTTAGGATTCTAGACTATGTTTTGGTCAAAATTGCTTGGTTTTTCATGCTTTTTGGCACAAAATAGATAGCAAGAACCAAATCCAGCAAGATCAGATCAATCAGATGGTTGTAATTCTGTAAATTCATTTGCATGTGTTAGAGAAAGAGTTGTATGTCATGAATTTCCACTTTAGGGTGATGAAAAAACCAGAAAATAAGTATTCAATGTTTTGGCTCAAAATTTATCAAAGTTACTATTCATGAAAGTTTTCTAGATTTGTACTTGTTTTTTAATAGTCATTATGACACTATCTAATGATTACATGTCGATGATATGGTCAAAATGGGCTTTAGATAGTGATTTTTGGTCAAAATTTGGCAATTTTGAGCTAGAAATGGACTATGTGAAATAATATTGATTCAAATCATACCTTTTTGTGCTTTTATGTTGCCAAATCATAGTATATCAGGTTTGATTGCACTTGCATGTGGATTAGATCCACAAGATCATGTTGAAAAAGTTGAAAAAAAGTCCAAAAACCAAGGTTTTTTAATGGGTTTTTTTTTTTTCATTATTTTCAGAAGTTCTTCTCAAAATCTTTGAACAAAACTTTGGATGCACATTCTCAAGTGTGTAATGAAGTTGTCCAGAGGCTCTTGCAAAGTTTGGTAGGAATCATTAACCATTAAGGGCCTCAAGAAGTCAAAATTTAGTGTATTTTTTATGAATCTTGAGCATGCTAACTCTTGATAGTGGATCTAAAACCTATGAAAATATCTACAATATGAAAGATAGTTGTATTGCCTCCAATTTGAGCCAAACCCAATTTAGTGGTGGGAGGCTTAGGCACCGATGTCCTTACATTTTGCTTGTTGGCGTCCTCCATTAAAGCTATTTTTGGTGGATCTAACCTATGCTTTCTTGTTGGACATGTTTGAAGCTTCTATTCCTCTCTAAACAAATCTAAAAGCAAAGAATTTTTAAGAGAAAAAGCGGGTGGTATGGGACATCAGTGATTCCAAAGAGATTTTCTTGTGTGAGAGTGATTTGTAGACCAATGGTTAGTGGGTACTATAATGGTAATGGTAATACAAGCAAGAGAATTCATTGGCTATTTGTTTTAGGGTATTTTGAAAAATTATGAGATATATATTTGAGTCCCAAATGGTATCTCATTATTTATTTCACAGATAGTCTTCATTAGTCAACATTGTGCCAAGAACCATTGGAGTATTCACTCCCTTGCAATCTATCATTTGGAAGTCTTCTATTATCTTGTGAATGTATCTTGACTAGTGCAGAAATAATTTTACACCTTCAAGTTCTCTATCAATTGGTAAACCTAGGTAGCACCTTGCTTCACCTAGATCTGATATCTCAGAGTGTTTCAAGTTATCATCCTTTCCTTGTGCAATGATAGTGTCCTTTCTTGACAGAATCAATGTATCATCGACGTAGACTCCAATAATAATGGTTTCACCATCCATTATTTTCACATAGACATTGCAATCAGCCTTTAAAGGCTGGAAGCCTAAGGATCTGATTGCATGATCCTTCTTCTTATACCATGCACTCACTACAATAACAAAGGAAGTGCTTTGGATCAAGAGGTTGCTAGTGGAGCTAAAGATAAACATGGAAGAGGATCTACCTATGATCATATGTGACAACATTTCAGCCCAAGCCCTTGCCAACAACCCGATATTCCATGCAAGGAGCAAACATATCAAAGTTGCACATCACTTCATGAGAGAGAAGCTCATTGGAGGGGAAATCTACTTGGAGCACATTGACACTTCATCTTGTATTGCTGATATGCTCACCAAACCTTTGAGCAAAAGTTCCTTCATCAAGCATAGAGCCAACAAGTCTCTCATGCAATACTCAACTTTCACAGTTCCTTCATTGATCAGTTGTCTTACACGTAACATAAGTCAGCATACTCATTATGTCTCCTCCTCATTGCTGGTCCAGAGAAAGCCTATAACAAACTTTCCTTTCCACAACAAAAACTTGTCAACTTATTAGGTCCAAAGTTTGCCAGTATCCTCATGTGAGTATGGCTAGGTCACCTTGAATTTGCCCACATTTTGATCAACTTTTCATTTAAAATTTTCCCCAAGAGAGAGGTGTGTGTGATAGTTCCCCTCCACTTATAAAAACAGTTGATCGAACTTAGAGTTGAGTTCTCAGACAAAAAGCCTTTGCAACCCTTAGCAAACTTAGGATTATGGCTCGATCCAACTTGTTGCCAATCTCTGAAGAGGATCCTAGTCTTTTTCCCTTTGAGGAAAAATCCAACTGATACTGGATATCACCCATGCTCAGTGAGTTTCAGTTCCGAAGGTAGCCATCCCAAATGAAGACCAACTGCTCCGTAGAAGATCTCCCTTCAAATTGCTCTTTCCAACTTTTGACTTCATGCTTGCGTCTGGTGGGCATCATCGCAAATGAAACTAACCCAAGAAATAGGCTAGCCATCCATCCTTTGCAAACATCCAGTCGCTTCATTGTCGTTCACGTGCGAGTACTTGAACTGCAAATCCGCCCCACAGATTCTGTAGTCCTCTTTGTTTGATGGTGTCAGCCTTCAAAAGAAAGGTTCCTTCTCGAGCCATCAGCTCCTTGTATCACAAGCAATCATGCAAACCAGACAAAGCACGAGTACTAAGACTCACCACGAATACATGCAAGCAAGACACTCAGGCAGATTTACTAACAAGTAACAAAGACAAGGTCCCTCTTTGAGATAGTTCTGCCAAAGGACCTTTGCCTGGCCGCGCCCATACAGATCGATCACAGAATCAGCCCATAGAGAACACCCCTCCAACTATCCGTGCTTTCACCATTAAGCAGCACATTGCCTCAGTCACGCCCCACTACTTTTTGGTCGATAGCCCTTATAGCTAAACGATCGGCTGCTATCCCGCACCGACACCTAACCACCTGTGCTTTACACCCGAATTCGAGCAGCATCTCTATATCAATGTTAACCTGTACAGTTTGAATATGTCGCTCCGCACCCAACAAGGCACAGACCATGCATACACCAACCTAATGGCAGCACACTGCCTCATCTGTCCTTCGTGCAGACAGCGCCAGGCCCGAACCACGAGAACTGACCGTGCTTACACCTCAAGGGCAGCACCTTGACTCATCAAGTCCCCCATTCTGTCGACCACCCCGACCGTGGATGCACCCGTGCTTACACTGTGGGCAGCACCTTGCACAACAGTTGTCTTGATGAACCCCAAATAGTGGCCATTTCCGTGAGATCCGCATAGCTGACCGGCCAGTCGGCTCTGATACCACATGTAGCGCAGGCATCCCAAAGGGTGTCGGGAACCATGACTTAGCTTCCCAGCCTTCAACCCTTGCCATCCAAACTCACTTGACATACAAGCATGTAAAACCTACAGCAAATAAGGATCCTAAAACACTTGAAATGATGAGGGAAACAATAGATTATGATTTCATAAGATTAGCACAAGTTGAACCATCAAAATCCATCAAAAATCTATGCTTGAACCTCACTAAATGGCCCAAATCCTTGAAGAAGGCTTCACACGTGTGAAAGTACGGCCTCCCACAGTCTGAGTACTGTACACCAGACCTACATTCAATCCTATAATCATTAGTAATCACAAGTACTCAAACAATTATGAACATAGAGAGCAATTGCACCATTATGAGAGAAAAAACATGAAATTGCTTGATTGATTTTGGTGAGATATCATCACCTATATATACATGATCCATCACGATTTTGGGCAGGTATGAGTAGCCCTAAACCTATCCCTAATGCTAATTTTGGTGGATCTTTCATCCCTACCAAGTTAGGGTTGGAATCTTGGAGATCCCTCAACAATGCAAAAATTACCAAAAATAGCTCCTATTTTTTCTCCCTTGTATCTAAGCATAATTTGGACTCATTCCAAAGGTTCTAACACTTAGGTCTACTTGAGATCATCCTTATGAATGGAATCCTATGCTATTTGACACGTGTGACAAGCCACATCATGACCATCTAACTATTTACAAGTCATATGACCAAAACTAGTCAAGCTAGAATTGTGAATTTTTAACAAAGCAGCCAACTTGCCAACAAAGATCAGACTTAAATAACTTGAAGTTTTGAGACTAACATTGAGATCAAACTTGGCGCCATGCCAGATCGGGGGTCCCGATGTGGGTGACTTCCCTCCGAGCCAACCACCCGACATACATCAAACTTAACCAACTCGAAGCTTCGTTACAAACGAGTAACATCCATTCCAAGCAAGCGGTCTGACTTACATCATACTTAACCAACTGAAAGCTTTGTCATGAGCGCTGGAAGCCAACCTGGCGCCACGTCAGACTGGACAGCCATAAACGGATAACTTCCACCCAAGCAAGTCATCCAATCCAACCGACAAGTTAGAGCCCTTTCCCCAAGAGCTTAACCCATTCACGTTCATACAAGAAACACTCAGAACCACAAGCCGCGACAGATAAAATCTGAGAAGGTTATATTTCAAGTGTGTGACCGACCCTAGTCTCCGGGGCGCTGGCATGCCAAGGCAAGTGCCAGGACAACATTCCAGCAAGGGAGGCTGAGACTTGGTTGGAGCTCGTCCTGAGTCACAACCCGCATTCCCTTATAGTATTGGTGGGATTCGCCACCTCCCCTCATACCAAGTATTCTACCCAGACTGGTAAAGCACGTTTTCTATCTCTAGGATTTTCTCTCTAGAAAGTCATTTTCTCTCTCTAGAATTTATTGATCCCCAGGCTTCCTTTAATCATGCCTAGATCGTGTGAGGTGATTACACATCGATCTGAGCTCTCTGGACTTCACTAGAACCGATCAAAGATTTTCAGCCATAGGAACTTGGCGCTGGCTGGATGCTGGTCACAGAGGCGCCAGCGCTATTGGCGTCGGGGACAATGCTTATTGCCATTGGCGCCAGAAGTAAAGCTTGTAAAGATAGCTTTACAACAGGGAAGCTCCCTAAGATCCTACTTACAAGATAAACCACAATGGAAAACACACTACGGAACAACCACCCAACCAAGTAGAAGCAACCAATCAACTCTAAAAGCTTTACCCCCAAGCCAAGGAATAAGAAGCATGGATGTAGAGTGAAACTCTGGCAATGAATCAATGATCACAATGAGGAGTAGGGCGAGTTTGGCCTCAATATATAGAGCCAAAAGCAACCTGGGCCATGCATAGCCCTAAGTTCACCTAGAATAGAGTCCTAAGCATGGACCACCTATTCATAGAATTGCTATTGATAACTCTACACATGGATACACTGTCTCATACCTTGTCTAAACTCCATTTAGTGTGTTCTGGGCCTCACAAGAATATTAGTTACTTTTGGGTCACATCCAGTATGATGTGGCAAAACTACCAGCTTGATTTACTAGAGTACCGTGTATCCAAGGCTAGGAGTATACTGAATCCTACTTACTGGCCATGGACGTAATATTCTTCTCTCCTTATACTGCTTCTATCCTTAAAAGCTCTCTAAACATGAAAGAATAATAGGAACAGTTCTTTTAACTTTAAATATCAACCTAGAAAATCATTATTCTTAGTCAAACTTTCACATCAAACAAGTACTCAGAGATAATCCTATTTTTCAAATGATAATCTCTACACTGGAGTACAACTCAGATTTGACAATTACACTAAGTGATAGTTTTTTCCATCTGAGTTATATTCACCATAAGTTAGTAACATCACTTTAATGTAAAACACTTACATGAAACACTGGATGAAATAATCTAACTTAAGAGATTGAAGTTAAAGAAATAATAAAATAATTACAATTACAGTCTGAAATTATTCACCACTCTGGCAAATAATTCCTAAGCTTCCAAGTACAAATATCCTTAGAATCCAAATTCTAAGATATGATAATTCATTTATCTAGAATCTCTAGGAGAATCATTAAGATATAGAATGATTAAAACTCAACTCTGAGTATCTCATATACTCTTTTGAATTAAATGCTACTGTTTCTAACACCAAATGCAAGAAAAATAAAATTCATTCATCTTAATAGACTTGTTTGTCTCCTATGATAACTGGAGATCGAATCAGATGAAAAACTGTACTCAAGCATTTACAGACCATAAACTGTAGCAGAATAACATCCACTAGATTAATTAAATTCTCCACAAATAAAATACTTATCTTGTGAGAATATATGTGAGATCCATAGGTTCTCAAATAAAATACTGGAGTAGAGAGATTCAAAACACTGATCTGAATTCTTACTCAAATAATAGATCCAGAATTAATCATCACACGTAAGAATCTTCACAATTTCATATAATCCTCTAACAAAAATTAAGTATCTATTTATGATCTGTCGATCATAAATATTTAGATTCGTATGATTCATCAATCGCAATTTTCTGGAATCAAAATCATACTTAATCATTTACAAGATACTGGAGTATATGTTCCACATAACTCGGGAAAAGTAAGAATCATTCCAAAATCTTTCTCAACAAGAAAATACTAGATTTTAGGAAAACTCTCCAATTAGGATTCTTTAACTAAAATTCGAGATATTGAAGTTCTATGAATCACTGGTAATTAAAGACAAAAAGCATACCAAATGACAATCATCTTCAACTACAAAAACTTTAGATTACAATCCAAAATCACACCTAGATATCCAAAGTCCTGCTGAATATCGATTCGGTTGTTATTCTTGGATTCATTATGATTCGTTATCCAATTGAGCTCTCTAGGATACAATCACTAATGAGCTGAGTCCCTTCCTTAACTAAGGAATACTCAGTCCCAGAAATATTGTATATCCAATGCATATAATTTCAACTGATGAACCCAAATGATTCACTAATCATGCGTCTTACAAGCAAAATAATCAAACCCATCACTTTCTGATGAATCCATATCACACTGATCGTTTTACCAATTAACTTCATCCTGGCATATTCAACTACTCAAGTTAATTGCCAATGATTCAAAAATTTTAAATGTCTAGGTGAAAAACTAGTATAACACCACATTTGGATCCTTACCCAAATCATTTATAAGTTAATCCATAAATCTTCTATACAAGGACTTGTTAACTCTGCAAGTATATGTCAAAACAATACTTGATCATATGTCTATGTTTGCTGACTAGGTTAAGTGCACCAAATAACTCTAGTAATCATGAATACACAGTAGATTCATACAAGAATAATTGTGCACATACATGAATAATCTCACTATGACCTAGTACATAAACACATTCTTATCTGGCAGATTCCTCCAGAACCCACATATGTTACTCACATATCTCACTGAGATCTTGTAACTCAGCTACAAAATATTTTCTATTTCTCATGAGTAAATAACATATCCGGAAAATCTCTGAGACGAATAAAATTCACTCTCAATAGTTTTCCAATCCAATTTCTTTTAATAGCATAATTTATCCTACTAATCAACCCCTCACTGATCCTAGTACAAAAACTAAGATTAGGTTGATCCAATAAAGAACTCTCAGACTTAAATTCTAATCAAACTTACTTCTATTCCAATTAAAATGGACTAGTAACCTTTGACCTTTTACTGTACTACTTATAGATAATGATTCAAATTCCAAACCTGTTTCAGTTCCAGATTGTCCACACAATCCCTAGAGAATTCCTCATATTTCAAAAAGTTGCAATTAGGCATCTTACTCTGAATCTATCCAAAATTACTTTCAGACCACATCTCATTTCTATACCACAGTTGGTTCTTTCCCGAAAACTACACAAACCATAGATTCCCAAATAGAATTTAATCTGTCTCAAAAAATGTCACGCTCTGCTCACAAAAAATGTCACGCTTTTGCAAAGGCAAAAGCTAAAAAATGTGGTTTGAAAAAAAATGGTGAAAAAAATAACGCATCCAAGCCATTTTTTTTCTTTTGGACGCGTGTGTCAAATTTTTTTTTTCCCCACCCGTGCGCTCTCTCTCTCTCTCTCGACCAATCTCTCTCTCTCTCTCCTACAATCCAAATCAGTAACCTCTCTCTTTTCCTCTCTCACGATCCTCCTTCCAAAATCTCAATCTCTCTCTCTCTCTCTCTCTCTCTCTCTCTCTCTCTCTCTCTCTCTCTCTCTCTCTCTCTCTCTCTCTCTCTCTCTCTCTCTCTCTCTCTCTCTCTCTCTCTCTCTCTCTCTCTCTCTCTCTCTCTCTCTCTCTCTCTCTCTCTCTCTCTCTCTCTCTCTCTCTCTCTCTCCCCTATGCTGTCATCTCCATCTTCTTCTTCTTCTCTCCCCCTTCCAAAATCTCTCTCTCGCTCTCTCTCCCTCCTACGCTGCCATCTCCATATCTATTTTCTTCTTCTCTGTCTGTCCCCCTTCTTTCCCTGCTACGCTGTCATCTCCATCTTCTTCTTCTTCTCTGCCTGTCCGGCCCCCTTCTTCGACCATGTTCTTTTGGAAGTACCTGAAATCTATTGTCCACGTTTCTGGACAGTATGTTAATATTCCTTTTTTGAGTGGATTTTTGTGCAAGCAAACATGCCCAGAGATAATTTGCATTATGGTGGTGTAGAGAACCGGGACACACACAATGCTTATAGTTACTACTTTCATATGGCTTCAGTAGAGGGTCTTTTGTGACGGGGTGATGAAAATGACAGGCCTTTCGTACTGTCTAGAGCCTTTTTTGTTGGCACTAAGAGAGTAGGGCCTCTCTTGACAAGTGATTGCACGACAGATTGCGATCATTTGCGAGCTTCAGTTCTGATGATACTGAGAATAGGTCTCACTAGGATTGCATTCACCGGTAGGCATGGTTCAACACCTCGTCTAATCCTCACATTTTCTCATTAGTTCAATATCTGATCTAAGTTGACACTTATGGTCATTTCTTTGGTTTTCCTTGTGAGTTGATTCATCCTATTGTGATGGCGGATTGTTATTTATGAAGTTAAAAGAAACGAAAAAAATAGTTTGTGAAATATATAAATATTCAAGTCAAGTTGTTTCAAACAGTTCAGCTCATCTTTGTTGAGATTATCAGGTGCTGATGTTGTAGGTTTTTTCGAAAATCCTGATTTGGAGTTATTGACACGATGGTATCAGCTAGGAGCTTTTTATCCTTTTTTCCGTGCTCATGCTCATCTTGATACCAAGCGGCGCGAGCCTTGGCTGGTTGAATTAGTTTCAGCACTTTTCTAATAATCTTGAAGGGACTACTGAGTGAATGATTTTGACATAGAGTCTGTGTCAGATTTCCACAGGTCAATCTAATGCATTGAAGCCTACGGACGTTGTAGGTGGGACTAATTTTTGTTCGACCTCCTGTGCATTTGAACAGTCAACTAGGTAGCTTAGAATGGTTGTTGTGGCAGTAGCCAAGATCATGTAGACACAACTCTCTCTCTCTCTCTCTCTCTCTCTCTCTCTTGCATATAGCAGCCCTCTCTCTCCATCGCGGTTGAAATCCGTTAGGCGGCAAACAACATTCTACAGATCCAGAGCAATTCTGGTTTGTGAGATATTCAATTGCTCAATTTTCGTGTAATTGATACTTTTTTTTTTTAAAAGCAGATATTTTGTAATGGTTGCTTTAATATAACTGTTTTTTTATTTGATTTTAGCATATTCCATTGAATACTATAAGTGCTTTGCTGAATGAGATGAGATTTGGTTATACTTTGGGAATTTCTCTCATCTTAAGTAGGCAAGCTTACAATTCAGATTTGATCTGCAGGATTGATGTATAGGATCATCACAATATTTTATAAAGGTTTAAGAGAAAAAAGAGTAGTACATGTCCAGCTCTCAAGCATAGGATAGGATAATTTGGTGCTATCCTAGAAGATTTTACATATTATATGAATATATGGCATCTTCGATGAATGATCTTGGCTTGACCAAAAATGGATACTCATTTGGCCTTGACATATCATGAATCGTTCAAAACACTAAATGCTTGGTCTCTGATGCCTGTTTGTGAGCCAGAATTGGCAAAAAATGATTCAAATAAAAAATCCAAATCTGTAAAAGAAAAAAAAAACCCAAACCTGGCTGAAGTTGTTTTCAAAAGGCAGCAACAGACATGAGAAACTCTCGCATGAAGGCTATCACGAAGCACAAATTAAGGAGTTTTGAGCTACATACATACTTGAGTTGTAAGCACAACTAGAAGCCCTATAGACTTACTGTCAGACTTACTTTTTGGTGTTCTATGTGCAGGCTTTTCCGCTACACCTACTGGCAAAAATCATCAGTCGAGAGGAGGTGTTATAGCGAGATTGATAGTAGCAATTTTTGTCTTAGCAATTTTGAGATGTACATATCTTTTATATAAAAGAAGAGATGGAGTTCTGCTCCTTCTCCGCTATGTACTATCAGCAATTTCTATGTTTTATGGTCTCAAAATACAGATAACAACTTTAAGGTTCCAATATATGTATTCTATCCTTCGACATCTTTATGTCTTGCTCTTATGTTGTATCTACCTTGCCTCATTGAACAAGGCATAGTCCCCGTGGCTCCCGATACTAAGGATATTGTGATTATGGGGCTACCGCTTATCAACTGTAGGATCAACTTATTCAATAACTGTCTACTATTACAATGTTCACCTAATTTTCATCCATCAAATTGTGAATTCTTTCTGAAATCTAGTTTCCACTATTTTTATGTTTAAAGAATAGAGAACTATTACAGAAATTTCTTCGTAATTCATAAACGTATTCTGGATGAGAGGACGTTGATTTTTGTCTTAAAATAAAAAAACTAAGTTATTACAAACGCGTTGTGTATGATAGCTGAAGTTGAATGTTGTTTACCATGGTAATGTTTTCATCTCTTTATTGCAAATGGACCAAATTGTAGCTAATTTTTGTTCACAAAGCTCAAACAGAATCATGTGATCGCTTTTACATCTACTGGCGCTTTTGGTTTTAATAAGCCTTTGTGACAATCAAATTAGGACAGATATACATTGTTGTTAGTCGTGGATAGTATCCCTATATTGTCCCAAAACGGATTTGAAAATCACTTCAGAACTCTAACTCATCAGGTAGGATGATTTTATGTTTCGACCCGACCCGACCTGACCAAGGGTCGAAAATTTTTTACTCGACCCGATCCGACCGAGGGTTGAAAATTTTTGACCCGACCAAGGTTCGAAAACTTTTGACCCGACCTGACCCGACCAAGGAGTTGGATTTTTTTACCATTGGGTCAGAAAATTGAGTCGGATGTGGGTTGGATCCTAACGATGAAGGTACTCATAGTTGCCAGTTTTCATCTACAAAACTCGAGATTAAGGCATAAAAAATCTAACAAAAAAAATTTCATATTAATTTTTTTGAGAAAGCTACCGATTTCAATCTTGGATTATTCAGACTCTCTCAAACACCGAGTGGAGGTACTCGGGAGGAGTTGGGACTGGGAGTAGTTCTAAACCTTGAATCTGAGAATAAAAAGAGACAGAGTTTATTAAAAACGAAAAAGTTATAGTATCAAAAAAAGCTCAAGATAGGGTGATAATTAATAAAATTTTCTAGAGCGGTGGTGGGAGGTAGTAAGGCACCTCAAAGACGAGGAAAATGGAGAATAACCTGAATATTTGGACGAACTCAACGAATTTTTGGACGAAGTCAAATTCTGGGACGAACTCGACTTTTGGAACGAACTTGAATTTTTGGACGAACTCGAATTTTCACTCGACTCGAATTTTTTGAGACTTGAATTTCTGGGAATGACTCGAATTTTGAAGGTTCAAATTTTTTCAACGAACTCGAATTTTTTCAGTCAACTCAAATTTCCAGAGGTTCAAATTTTTCTAGACTCGAATTTTTGGACGGATTCGAATATTTTTTCAGTCAACTCGATTTTGGAATGAACTCGAATTTTTGGACGAAAGTAAATTTTTGGACAAACCCGAATTTTTGGATAAACTCGAAATATTCTAGATTCGATTTTTTGGACGAACTCGAATATTTGGAGGATCTCAAATTTTTCTATATTTGAATCTTCGGGTCCTTATTTATATTCCAATTGAAATAGTTAGAACAACTATTTGCAATGTAATTTTCACTCGATTTTAGCCAATTTTGTTCAATGATCGTTTACCTACACATACATACATATAGACGTACACATACATACATACATACGTGCATGTGTATGTGTATCTTAAAATTAACTAACAATGCATCTTAAGTTGAGAATAGGTAGAGATATTATTTCCTGACCTAAAAAATCCTACAGGTGTTTGGGCATGCCAATTTTTAGCAAAAATTGTCAGTTCCATTCTTGGACTTTGTCGACCTCTCCCAATACTGATGCTAAGAATTCTCATAGATTTAAATGTACTTTCAGCTTTTAGGGAATTCTAAAACTTGATTTTGGACAAACAATAATTACAAAGATGTGAGGTAGGCGCAAGAGTTTTCATTTTGCGCATTCCTTTGGTACCCACTAATTCATATTTGCCTTTTGAATTTCAGCGAGTGCAATTCCCCATCAGACCAACATTTTCCATGACTATAAACAAAGCTCAAGGCCAGACAATGGAGTTTGTTGGATTGTATTTGCCTATACCAGTGTTTAGCCATGGACAACTATATGTCGCCCTATCAAGGGTGCAAAGTTCAATTCAAAACTGTCATGAACAAGACACTGTCGCGAACAAAAATCATTCGAGTATGAAATTGTCACGATCAAGACAATCGACACTCGAAACTATGACGAACATGACGCTCGAAACTGAAAACTCAAAACTATCGTGAAACTGTCGCGAACTCGACACTCGAAACTCGAAAAAGTCGCAAACTCGACACTCGAAACTGTCACGAACAAGACACTATCGCGAACAAAAATCATTCGAGTCTGAAACTGTCGCGATCAAGACAATCGACACTCAAAACTGTCGCGAAACGTGACACTCAAAACTGTCGCGAAACTGTCACGAACCAGACACTATCGCGAACAATAAACTGTTGTGAACAAAAATCATTCGAGTTTGAAATTGTTGCGATAAAGACAATCAACACTTGAAACTGTCGCGAAACTCGACACTCGAAACTATCGCGAAACTGTCGCGAATTTGACACTCAAACTTGTCACTCAAAACTGTCATGAAACTGTCACAAACAAAACACTATCATGAATAATAAACTGTCATGAATAAAAAATATTTGAGTCTGAAACTGTTGCGAAACTTGACACTCAAAAATCACTCAAAACTATCGCGAAACTCAAAACTCGAAACTCGACACTCGACACTCGACACGCGAACAAAAATCATTCGAGTCTTTTTCCATGGACTTGAATTTTTTCATGGACTCAATTTTTTTCAAAGACACGAGATCGGCCATTATCCAAATCATCGGCTACCACCTAGATCGGCCTCCATTGCCCATCAACGATGGGCACTCACAACTAGTATTTGTATAAAATTTTTCTATACATGTGTCTCATCCTCATCAAGAGAGGCCAACTTTTTATCTGTATCAACTTGAGAATCATTCCACAAGTTGAGAGTCATGTTTTTCTATGATCTCTAAATCCATTTCTCTAGATGGAAGTAGCTTGGGTGGAGAACACTCAGCAACTAAAACTGAATATGAATTTTCGATCACAAGTTTTATCGTCTCCTACCTGAAGTGCATTATCTCCATTGGGGAGACCTTCGGACATCTAAATTGAAAAAAAAAAAACACAATTAAATGTTATCAATCAAAGATTAGTTATTAGAAATGTGATTATGAAAAAAAACAAAAACACAATTAAATGTTATTAACCAAAGATTAGTAATTAGAAATTATCAGGAATATATTACCTCTTCCAGATTAGAAAGTTTATCTTGTAGTGCAAGCCAATTGAAAAAGAATTTGGCATTGTATATCGTATACCAACCATAGCTGACAGAATCAACTTGTTGGGAGGACTATAGTATTCAAATATAAATGAAAGTTAGTAACAAAATTTCAACTTTATGTAACATCGGATCAACGCGCACGAGGTGATAATAAAATCTACAAAGGAAACAAGCGCACGTCGAACCGATATCAAAAAAATATCGGATCAATGCGCACGATATGAAAAAAATCTCAAAGAAAACTACAAGGGCACGCCGAACCGATATTAAAATTTTTCTACTTCCGCATCAACCATTTTTAGTTTCGTGTACGTTGTTGCACTTGGTATTGGAAAGAGTTCCAGTATTTTCTTGATATGGCTCCTCTCAATTTTGTGGGTGTGTGTAATAGAGTTCATCTTTATACAAACTGGATTACACACACCCTCATCATTGACATATAAGGACAACACATATATGCTCCAATGTTCATTGCAATTAGAAAACAATAAATTTATGAGAATGAATGTAAAATCAAAATTCATAAAAAATACTCAACTTAAAACAATTTGAAAAAAATACACTTACTTTGTTATGTATAGGAGCACGAGGATTGGAGTCCCTAATCTGATGTATTGGAGCATATCATCATGCAGACTTTTGAAATCAGGAAAATCAAAAGTAGCCATGAATTTAAGCGGAAACAATGCAACATCTATAAACAATGGGGTTTGAAAAAACTCCATCCAATACTAAATTGCCCCCCTTCCTACATTGTCCCCTAGCATTTTATCTCTACTTTCTAATTCACTTGTATCTAATTTCGAAAGGGAGAGACCAATATTTGTCTTAGACATCTTAAAACTGTATAGAGGACCTAAAGCATTAAGATATGTGTTTCACAATTGGTCATACTGTACATATTTAGGAGTATTTACAAAGGCAAGTGCATGGGGTGAAAGAAGTAATATAGATAAACCACTTAAAGAATTGTCATTTAAAATTGATTCGACCTTTAGATTTACAAAATCATCTAAATCTTTTTTTTAAACTGGAGGGGGAGAACTAATATGTGTGAAGCTAGGAGATTGAGATTTAGATGGAGGAGGAGTTTTATTAGAAGAGGAAGTTTTAGGAGGAGAAGATGGAGATTGAGATTAAGAAGAAGAAGAAGGAGACTTAGGAGGAGGTTGTCTAGCAATTAGAATGTCATGCAGAGGAGAAGGCTTAGAAAAATCTCTTGCTTTATTAGGAGGGTCAAGACACCTCATCTTCTTTGAAACACTCACGCTCTGTACTCGAAAAACAAGCTGGGATGGTTGAGATTGCTTTCATTTTTTTATTCTGCATCTTGTTTAGGAGAGAGGATGGAACTGGTCTGAAGTACTCAGCAAATTTGTCATAAGTGTCTTGTAACCTAAATACAACGTCGAAATCCTTTGGCATGATGGTCACCCTGGTGGTGGTGTATTTCGCTGGCCTTCTGTGATTGGAATACCTCCAAGATGGATACATGATGTTTGCTTAGTGCGCGTCATTAGGATCCAATGTCGGAACAAAGCACAAGTAGGGAGATCCCAGGATCAGAATTCAGGTCATTTTAATATCGATAATCTAGTTTATGAGAATCGTTATGATTTACTTTCTGTTCTTGATAATTTTTCTCAGATTATTAGTACTCTTGTTCAGGATATAGATAGTTTTTGTTTCGTTCATTTTTAGGACCTTGTGTATTCCCAATCATCCTCTAAGCATAAACATGATACAGTATACGCTAACTTGCATGATCATATCAAAAGAAATATATATTGTGGTATCAATAAAAGAACATGTCGTCTTCTAATCAAAGGAATGGCTTTTGTCTTTTGTATATCTACTGAAATTCCAGATGATGAGTTTGTTGGATCTTCTATTGTTCTCATGATTGAAGCATCTGCATCTGCGCCAGTTGATGTAGATGATGTAGATACTGATATAGGGGTTGAAGTTGAAACATCTACCATATAATGTGTAATGTTGTCTTTCCTCAACAATCATGTACAAATTTCACAAATGTGGTACAATGATTTTGCAAAGTCTTCAAATCGTCTGATGATAGATTTTCTTTCCTGATAACACCTACGAGTTTGTCTAAGTTGTTCCACACGTGTCCCTTTTCCACTCGATTACTTACTTCTAGTGTTCGTGTTGCTTGAACAATTTCTTTCAAAATTTCGTATCTGACACTAGATTCTTTACATGTGTGATTGGATAAGAATCTTTTTGCTTTAGAACCGAAAACGATGACCAGAAGTTCGCATTCTCTTTTTATGTAACCTCTCTCTAAAGTGAAATTTTTAAAAGGGCCCATTTTGAGCCCATATTGTTCCTAGTGTATATATATATATATGTATATGTATATGTATATGTATATATATATATATATATATATATATATGTATACACATATATATATATACACACACACACACACACACACACACACACACACACACACACACACACACACACACACATATATATATATATATATATATATATATATATATATATATATATATATATATATATATATATATGTATACATATATGTATATATATACACATATCTATATATATATATGTATACATATATGTATATATATACACATATCTATATATATATGTATACATATATGTATATATATACACATATCTATATATATATGTATATATATATCTATGTATGTATATATGTATGTATATATATATGTATGTATAGATGTATGTATATATATATATGTATGTATGTATATATATATGTATGTATGTATATATATATGTATGTATATATGTATGTATGTATATATGTATGTATGTATATATGTATGTATGTATATATGTATGTATGTATATATATATGTATGTATATATATATCTATGTATATATATATGTATGTATATATATATCTATGTATATATATATATATGTATGTATATATATATCTATGTATACATATATATGTATGTATATATATGTATACATATATATGTATATATATATATATATGTATACATATATATGTATATATATATATATATATATGTATACATATATATGTATACATATATATATGTATACATATATATGTATACATATATATATATATACACACACACACACACATAGTAGTGAGTTAGCCCGCTGTTGACGGGCGACCGACAATCTGGGTGGCAGCTTGTGGTCGAGACGTGTGGATGATGCTTAGAGTAGGTGATTGATGATCTACTCAGCCAACCTCCCCCTCCCCATGGTCTATGACACAACATTCTTTTTATTTTCAATTTTTTTGCGAGAAAAAACGTTAATTAACGTTAATAACTAAATATCAAAATTTTCAAACAAAAAATTGCCAAAGTTCTTTAGAGTCTTAAGTGTATTTATATCTTAATATTGACTGTGAATTTACTTTCTCTATGAGATTTTGATATTTACGTAATCACTTGAATTTGAAATCCTTGCTTGCCACATGGCAAATCATGCAGGCTTGGGGTCTTCCACATAGGCCTACCATAGGCTTTGTATAGTAGGCCACATATGCATGTCATAGGCCTACTATGTGCCAAGCTTGTCATAGGCTACCAACCGTAGGTAGAACACATGGCAAATAATCCAGACTTGTACACCTAGGAAGATGACCATCAGCTTTCCTCCTATACCATCAGTCGCCATCCAAATGAAGTTTTTCCATTCTAAAATTTATAAGATCCTGCTTTTATCAAAAATTTATAATCCCAAAGGCAATTACTAATAGTCATGATTTATTTGAGAGGGTGGGGGGGGGCGGCTAGTTAGGCATGTATCACATGGGTGGGTCACATGTATGATATTTCTTGCTGTTGTTGGGTTGGGATGGGTGGTTGAACCATCAACTCTAATGACTTTACTCGCTTGTCGCCACGTTAGGTAATGTTTTTTGTAACCATTGGCATGGGCCATGCAAGGCCCAAGGACTACGGGTCACCCAAGGACTATGGGTCATCACTTTACTGTGAGAATCCAATGGCATTTCCAAAAAATGATGTTAAACAAAGATAAATATTGGGCTCGCTACCAAACCATAACATTTTTGCCTAAAGCAAATCCCACATAATCATATATGTAACCAAAGATTGCCAAGAAGAAGTATCTATACGAGCATTTTCTGGATTATGATGCCAACTTGTATTATTCTATGGATTTGTAGGAAAGTTCATTAAATTGAAGTTATTACATAATAGAATTCCATTTAGAGAATTAAGCCAAGGTCCAGGGGATAGTAATCCACCTTAAAATATTTATCATAGAGGATAAATGCATAATCAAACATTTGTATAACCTATGCTTTGAAACAACTTAGCAAAGAAAGGAGAGATGGAAGAGGATTTACATTGAAATAATTCATGAAAATACATTCTAAGCGATACACATCATTTGGATAAAGATAAAATACATTTCTGAAAACCAATAAATAAAAAGAATTTGAAAGAAAAAAATAAAAAAGAGTGGTATTATATAGGTACTTGGAAATTACTCAAAACTACTCTAGCAAATATCCTTTGCTAAAAAGAAATTACAATTAGAGTGCACCAAACTTGAGAGGCTTTGGTGATTATTAATTATTGTCACTGATATTTGCAGGCAATAAAATGCATACGGAAAAAATTGAAGCTTGCCAATCAATTTGCAATAACATTTGATGACAAAGGAAATTGTTCTATTAGAGGTGATCCAGCTTTCTCCATGCTACTTGTCGATATTGATAGTTCCAATTGAAGTTACGGTGAGTATTTTAGTTTTTAGAAGAATTGGCTTAACAAATACTCCTCATTTTAATGCTATGAGTGGGGAATATATATATATATATATATATATATATATATACATACATATACATTGTATAGATATATCACAGATTCACATACCAAACGTGTCTCTGTCTTAACCTATAGCATGATGAAGGGGACGCACCTGCCTACGTTTCACATGGAAATATCACATTTTTCTGACCTACATTTAACTCCACAATCTTACAGTATTATCTCACCAATTGTACGTGGATTGGTGAGCTTGAGCAGCAGATGCTAGGAGGGCAAATAGAGTGAATAGGAGAGGCTTGTGGGAGAGGTATGACCAGCTGTAGTGGTTGCAAATGATATGTTGCCTTGTGGGTGTGGTACTTGATCCATTTTCTAAGATGGGTGGTGGTGAATTCTCAAACAGAAGCATCAGATTTGGTTGTGCTGCAGTCTCTGATAAAGGGCTTGAGCAATCCGGAGGTGTTGGGATGGAGTGGCAATGATCCATGTGGTAGCTGGACTTATATCCAATGCCAAGGGATCAGTCTTATAGAAGAACTCTTTGTCTGGGCCTCTGCCTTATGTAAATGGCCTGCATGCACTACATATAGTATACCTAGATGACAATAATTTTGACTCTATTCCAGTTGATTTCTTCAAAAAATTGGATAGCTTGTTGTAGAGAGAGATCCAATTTTCTAAGAGTTCCTTCCTTTGTAGAGGGCAAGATCTAGAAGCTCATTTTGTGTTGTTATTGGTGGAGAGTTTGTCTTCTCCTAAGTGATCAAATCTTTCTAAGTGGCATTAGCTCTTTGAAGCACAATATCTTAGTGAGAAAAATCACAACTTTTGATTTTGAATTTCATTCCAAGTCTTAAAAGGTAGAATAATTGGTGGAATCCAATAGGAATGATTGAATTCAATTTGTTGAGCAAAAATTGACATAGAATGTATGAAACTCAAATTAGTTCTATTCAACTTTCTTTGTGAGAGTGTGAGGGTCAATTTGTGATCCCACTAGATGTCTAGAATGAGGAGTCCATATTTGAGTATTCATGCATGGTTGAGATCTTTGTGAATCTCTAATTGTTTAAATTTTTTAAACTTTTTGAAAAATTGATGGTATAGTCTGTTGTCAAATCAAATCGAATTCTTTCTAAATCTCAAGAATGAGATTATTGGGTCAAGAGTGAGTCCAAAAGAAGTGATTAAGTTTGATTTTCATGTGTTTGAAACAAAACCCATCTTTTGTTCAAGAATCTCAAGTGTTGAGAGAACTAGTCAAGTGAAAAGAAAAATCTAGGTGTCAAATCTTTTCATATCCATTTCAATTTTCAAAAGAAAGAGTCACTGGTATTTGATGAGTCCAATAGGAGATTGGATCTGATTTCTTTTGTGATTTGATTCAAAGATTGTGCACTTTTGTCTTAGTGATCAAAGCAATGTTTCCAAGTGACTAGTCATTAGTGTGAAGATTGATTCTTAGGTTTGTGAGCTAGTTCTTTTGTAGATCATTCTAGATTATTGAAGATGTTCAAATCTAGTCTCTTGAAAGTCACAAATTACATTTGTAGAATCATATCACAAGTTTATATCACTTCATACGTGAAAGACGGCTAATCGTGAAATTCATGTTGTTCATTGTAGCACAGAAGAACAACTAGCTGATATTTTCACTAAGCCACTTATTGGAGAAAAGTTTGATAAATTTAGATCAAAACTTTCTGTATTTAAAGTTTGTTGACTTTGAAGCTATGTATATGACTGTATAAAAAGTGACTCTACTTTAAAGGAGAGAGTTAGAATTAAAGCTAGAATCATTGTGTGACTGTAAGTGGGTCCTATCAGTGGATAAGGATCAGTTGGCCTCGCCACGAGGCAAGTCGACGGGACACGCGTCCCGCCAACGGCAACCTAGGTCATGCATGAGTTGCCTGAGTGAACAACTATATGTACAGTGTAATTTCATTTTGAGAAATACAGTTGCTATGTGAGCTTGCTGAGGAGAGTGATTTTCTGTCTGTGTTACTGTGTAGCATGATCTGTGTTCCTGTGCAAAGCAAATTCTAAGTCCATAATCATATAGGTTGTACATATGATTTAATTCAAGTTCTAGTGGCTAAAAAGGCCAAAAACTAATTTTCTAGACATATGACACATGGCATCAATCTATTGATTGCATGAGCCACATCCTTTGCTTAGCTGTCATATCCCATGTGTAGAGGAAAGCTCACATGTGTGGAATAAGCTGAAGTAGGCGAATTTTGACTTCTAGAAGATATCCAAATAGATCTCCATATAGAAGGAAAATGGACCAAAAGTGCTCAAAATAGAAGGTTTTGTCCAAGTGTCAGTTTTGCATGATGAATCATCATATGACAAAGCACCTTCACACATGTGGGATCATAGGGATGATCACTACCACGAGCTCCCACTTATTGTATATATAGAGCCACATTTGGCCATAATCAATGTGAGACACCAATCTTGGTTTTGGAAGCAATTTTGAGTGATTCTCTCCATTTGTCTACATTTGTTTTGATTGTTTTGAGGTTCTATCAATGTGTACTTGATTTTCAGGTTGGAGTCCATACTCAGACAGTGTTTCACACGTGTGAAACCAGAAAGTACACCTACCTTCAATTAATGATTGTTCTTGTTAGGATTTTGTGTCTAGAATTGATCTAGATTGATTTTAATCTCAAGTAGATTGATAGATCAAGTAATCTGACAACCAATCCCTCTTGAGGATCAGATCAGGATCCACTCTTGGTCCTTTTTGTATTTTTGCACAATAGTGACATGTACTTGATTTTTGTTTCTCGCAGAAAAACTATTTTCAAGATAAAATATGGTGCACATGCGTCAAGTGTGATGGGCAAAAGATGCGTGAAAGATGCATTGTTGAAAATCATTTGTGGAAGTTTGGACGAAAAAGATGAGGGTCAACCATCGAATTTGGAAGACGTTGAGGTTTGTTGACTTTATATGATTTTTTTTAATTATAATGTTCGTTAATCTATGTTTGTCACTTTTTGAATTTGTTTAATGTGTGTAACCAATAAATCGAATGCCTTTCCATGGAGTTGATCCTTCTCTGTTTAGTTACAATCAATGTCAAGTTTTGATAGACATGAGAGAACAAAGAATGAAACAAATTCAAGAGGAAAATACAATTGGATAAAAGAGTAATGCACTCGATTCCAATGATGATGATGATGATGAGGTACAACACGATGAAGCAATGCAAAATATGTTTGAATCTTACTTTGAAACAAATGTAAATGATGCTACGCATACATCTTCTAATAGATAACAAACAATTTGAGATGGATCAAGACGAGATTCTATTGCGCAAGGAGACAGACACTCCTTTGTACCTAAAAGCATCCATTTCAAGACTAGCTATGTCAATTCTTATTCTAAAAATTGTTAGTACAGTAAATGGATTTCTTTTAAGGATAAAGATCCTTGATTGATAAAGTTTTTAATAACCAGAGATACTTAAGATCCGACAGTATTCCATGTGTGAAGCCTTATGGTTTGATCATCCTTTCGTAAATGGATTGTTATCTATCAGAAAATAAAATTTATTGATTCTTCAGTGATTGGTTATATTGATATGTACTTATACCTGTTATAGGGTATCCGAATGAATTGGTTGAATTCTAGATTATCAGATATGGTGGTTAAGGGTTATTTGGAAAGAAGAATTGGTGGTATGGGACATCAGTAATTTTGGAAAGCAAATTCTAGGATTGTAAAGATCTGATTGTCAATGGTAAATTTGAGTACCTATTCATGATATGAGAAAAAATGACCATTGGTTACTTGAATGATATATTGAAAAAATTTGAGGTTAGTCCGGACCCATTAATAGTATCTCATAATTTGCAAAATCAGAGAGCCCTTAAAGCTATTTCTCATTTTTTTAAGAACCCTTAATTCTTTTAAATTTCTCAAATATTGATACCAAATTAAATTCATATGATCCGTCCAGTATAAGAATTATTTCTTTTCTGAAGGACTGTTCATAATCATGTAAATTACTACTTGGATTAGGCTTGCAATTTAAATATTCCAAGATATTGGAAATTTCAATTTCTCTTATGCATAGATACATCTCAAATAGATAATAGTTACTGTTACTTGTGTTCAACTTGAGAATATCTAGAGGAAAAGTCCTGTGTATAATAGAGTGAATCCTATTTGGAAGGTGCTTATTATTAACTTTTCACGATTTTGATATTTTTATTTCATCTCTTGGACAAACTTTTATAAGAAATTGGAAATTTCTTTTAAAATGATGGGTGAAGTGATGAGTAAGATTATATTAAAAGAACTATCAGTTGTATAGATTTGAGAGAAATTTTTTAGAGATTGTGTTGAACAATCTAGAACTAGAGATGGATTGAAATTGGAAATCATTATAAGTATTACTGAGTCAGATCAGAAGCTACTAATTCTAGTTGTTATGGGATAGAAGTAATTTTGATCATATATTTAATCAACCTAATCTTTGTCGGAGTACTTGGATCAAGGATGGGTTGATTGGGTGAAATTTTGGTGCCAAGTTGTAAGGAGATTAGAAAACTCTTGAGAGAGAATGTGTTCTTAGTCTCAAGAATTTTTCATATATGTTATTTATTGAAGAGAAATAGAATTTCTTTGTAGATCAGTTACAAATCTACCAAATAAAGACATATGTGTATGTACTGGGTCATAGTGAGATTATTCACATATGTGCACGATTAAATCTTGTATGGATCTATGATGTATTCATGATTACTAGGTTATTTGGTGCACTTAACCTAGTCGGTGAACATATACATATGATCAAGTATTGTTAGAACTGATACTTGCAGAGTTAACGGATCTTTTTATGAAGGATTTATTGGTTAACTTAAAAGTGATTTGGATAAATATAAGCTGTAGTGGAAATAGCTTAAGTCCAAAAGAACTTAGGTGGTGTCACGTGAGCAAGCATACACTTAGCCGCTTTGACTAAGGTTCAATTCTTTCTCCTAGTAAGTCCATTCGACTAAGGTGAATAAGAAGTAAGAAAGTGTTTCTCAATGTTTATGCTAAGGCAATACTCTTTGAATTTGGTTGAGATGTATTTACCATTGTTGTCTGAACTCAACGCTTTGATTCTATTATTAGTTTTGAGTTCTACATGCTCATTGAATTGTGTAAAGAGGTTGTTAGCTTTCAATTTTTGCTTATTAAAATAAACAGCTATTTTTCTCAAAAATTCATATATAAAAGTAATAAATGAACTTTGTACCAACCAAAGATAAGATTTGCATTGGGCCACATATATCTGAATGAACAACATCTAGAACACTTGTTGTTACATGCTTATGACTTGATCTAAATGGAATCTGACAATGCAGCTATGACAGACAAGGACTCTTGTCTAGATAATTGACATCAAGTACTAGGGACTATTTGATACAAATGTATGATTCAAGTGACGTAGCCTATAGTGCCAAAGTAATGTTTTATTAACTAGAAGAGAAGTATTTAAGACTTGACTTGTCTCAGAAGAACAATAAATCAATCTATATTTAAGTATCCATGTCTCTGTTTGAGTGCAAGGACCTTATTTGTCCTCTCAAGAATTATGCATTAATTAGATTCAAATTCTATCCTCTGATCTAAATTAGTAAATTTGCTTATTGATAACAGATTTGTTAACAATTTTGGTACATACATAACATCCAGTAGTAACTTGAACTGATCATGCTTGGAAGCTCAATCTTATTGTGACTTCACCTTCAATAGTGTGTGAACTATTGTCGTCAAGATGAACTAATGTTTTTGTACCATAAGACATATAAGATTGAAGTGTTCATTGTAATCATCAAGTGAGGTTCCTCTAGATCCTACTGCATGCACCAAAAGGACTATTGTGGAGCCAAACAACCCAACCAGCTGGAAGCCAAGAGTCAATTTCCCGTCAGCTTCTCCCCCGAGCTACAATGATTGATTAAAATCAGGTCCTGGATGGGCGAGTTCCTACATGTTATATAAACTCCAAAAGCCTAGGAATATTCCATATAGGATGTCAATTCTCAATCAATTGCTTCTGATCTTCTTAACATGCACTTCAAGCACTTACTATGTACTAGCTCCATAAGTCCTAATTAGAGCATGAACAGGAGGGCCGTAGGATATTGGTGAGGGCACTCAGGTAAGTCTCAGGGCAGGGATCTTTCCAGCGGGAGACAAGGCATCGATCAGGTTCTTCTACGTAGGCAGAAGCTGAGCGCACAGGCAGAGGTAGCGACAGCAGGTGAGGGCGTAAATAGATTTAGGATTATGATAAAGCCTCCATGGACAGCAGGTTAGGAAACGAGTAGGCCGCAACCTGTAGTGAGCAGGTTTAGACAACAAAGCAAGATCCAGGTAGAGAAGATAGGCACAGACAACAATGGACAAATCTGCGAATTAACTTAATGGTAGCAATTTGGAGGTCAACATATGTTGCTTTCCAATTATGATCTACAGAGGAATGGATTGGAAATGCCTTATAGATCAAAAACTACTCTTTCTCAAGGAAATCTTGAATGAACAAGAAACTTTGAAGTGGAACAGGCTTATGATCTCTGGGTGATCAGCAATGGAGAAGCTTCCACAATGGCTTAAAGCAATGATTTATAGTTCCTTGATTTGTTTCATAGATCAATAACCTTCAAAGAACATAAGAACACTATCCTAACAAGACAACAATCCTTGAGCAGGGAACAGTCACAAATGATTCACGAACTTCTCAAACTTAAAAACACAATTAATTACAAATAGAATCATAAGAAAGTGATTCAAACATCTGTAAGACAGAGAGACAACAATCTTCCAAGCCTCAGATCTTTCTAATTAAGGTGGCAAAGCTGTCCACAATTCCACAACCTGCATTCAAATGTCAGAGATAGGAAAGATATACAAGTACAATCCTCAGAATGTCAGGGCCTGCAACCACATGGTTAGAGGCAGCACAACAAATGGCATCAAATCTGATTCAATAAACAATGATGCAAGAAATAAACACAATGCTAAAGGCTGAGAAACAGAGCAATAGCAATGAAGTATAAGCAGTTTGCAGCAAAGATCCAACAAAGAAATTAGAGTGGAAGGCACCAGGTAGATCACCCTCTTCTCCTTTCCTCCTCCTTGTCTCTATGGGATTGAGCACAAATTGGAAGTGGAAGAGATGGGAGACACCAAGCAAAACAACTTCTACTCCTTCCCTTTCTCTCCAAGCTTCTCCACACAAGTTCTCTCTTTCTCCAAGAAGATGATAACGAGAATTTGTCCCACACCCCTCCGTGGTTATACGTAGGCGCTCAATGGGCTGAAGGTGCACCCCTTCAAGAAATGGGGCACCTCCTTCTGACTTGTCAAAAAACTGTCTCTCACGCTCCAATAACAACTACTCTAATTAGTCAGTTAAACAGCTGTTGAACGATCTTGTAATTGTAAAGTTAGAATAACACAAGATCATTCAGCTGCTATATAAGTAAATGACTGATTGGAGAAGAAATACATGTGGATACAAGTTGATTGATGATGAATGATGCGAGAAATACTCCATCAGAGATCTAATGACCAAAACTGGTCTTCTAGTAGTTGACTCCTCAGAGTTAGTGGTTAGAGAGAGAGAGAGAGAATAAATATTCAAAGCGTTAGCTATTGTTTTGTTTCTATAAGTAGAATCACGCACTTATCAACGCTATTGTATTGTGATCTGATCGTTGTTACTAAAACATTAATACATAGATTCGCTATTGTTTTATCTCCTTGCATTATTGTTGAATGTCAATTCACTATCACTCGTCTTCCACAATATCACAAACAAGGAAATGTATGGTTGTCCTTGACGCCTAACTATCTTTACATTTTTTTATATCTAAATATCAGTATCGGTAAATTGCATGGTTGTCTCAGACACCTAACAGTATTGCAATTTGTCTGAACGGTTGTCTAAGACACCCAAACTGATACTCTTATTAGAGTAGCTCTATATTTTTCGTTCTCCAAGTAATCCAAGATCCTAATAACAATTCATTATAGTCTTTTTTTGTGGGAACATTGAGCATCACTTTCGCAGCCGCGTGCCTCATCAGTGGTATCAGAACAGGTTTTGGATTACTAGAGTACGAAATATACAGAAGAACCTAATACGTTTTTGTTTTCCCAGAGCTAGTTTATTTTCTGTTTGTGATTTGATCTATGTTACTCAATCATAATGAAAGGTTCAACCTCAAAGACCCGTTTGATCAACAAGTTCAACGGACATAATTTTCACATGTGAAAATTCAAGATGAGGATGTTCTTAATCGAGGAGCTATGGGGATACATAAATGGTGCGATAGCCACACTGACGGAACCTGAACTGCTCCCAGCTTGGGAAGCAAAGGATCGCAAAGCACTTGCCATTGTATCCTTGAATCTGAAGGACACTCAAATTGCTCATGTATCAAACAGTACCACCTCCAAAGAAGCATCGGATAGCCTCACAAGTATCTATGCGACCTCAGATGTATCGACTCGTCTTTTCTTGAGAAAGAAGGTCCTCACACTCAAAATGAGCGAAGGCACCTCGGTCAGTGGTCATCTGAATGAGTTCAAACAGTTGTTGAATCAACTTGCTGCCATAGGTTCCCCTATTTCATAAGAAGACTCAACGATGTCTCTTCTCGCTAAGCTTTCATTCTCCTATGAAAACTTAGTATTGCTTCTGAGCAATACTTCTGTGCTATTACTCTAGAAGCTGACAACAAGCTTACTACATGAAGAAGTCAGGAGAAAGAGCTTGTCTACAATGAGTACCAATTCAATGGCATTGTACTCTAATAAGCAGCAGTCCAAGAAGAAGAACTTCAAGGACAAGAAGACGAAGGCGGAACAGCCAGATTCTATGCAACAACAACAACAGCACATACAACAACAGCCATCCAAAACCAAGCTCTTTTGTAGGTATTGCAAAAGATCCAATCACGACATAAATGACTGTCGCATCCTCAAACACAACGAAGCAAAAAAGAAGATGTAACATGTTGGAAATCTATAAAATATTGGAAGAGTAGAGACATGATCTCATTATTTGGAATGTTCTCCTTCATAGATTCCTAATATACCTAGATAGAGTAGAACTCATAACTGGACCTACTGCTTTTAATTAAGATCTTACCTCTCCTAAGGTGCAGTGATTAGTTCCCGATCTTCTGCCAATTTAGTTATGATGAGCCTTTACGTGGACTAACAAATACAACACTGAGTAATAGCTGATCTAAGAAAGACATTTGATAGACATAATTCATTCAAGGATTGAGTATTATGGTCAAGAGATAAAGTAAAACATGCTTAATCATAGTGATTTTTAGAGCATTGTTTGGCATACTGCACAACATGTTATCGCAAGAGAACTCTGTCCCTTACGGATAGAATAGATGAAAGAGTGCTTATTAGCAAATACTTCTATTTATATCTCTCTATGTCTAATCTTAGAGGTGTGATTGATTCAGCTTGGCTCACATACTAGTGAACGACTTTTCATCCTCACATTCAGCATCCGGTGATTCAGACTTGTCTATCTCTAAAATTGCTCACGCACTTGTCATACATACTTCCTTCCCTTTGTTACTCCTATATATATATGTGTGTGTGTGTGTGTGTGTGTGTGTGTGTGTGTTACTCCTATATATATATATATATATATATATATATATATATATATATATATATATATATATATATATATATATATATATTTGATTAGAGGAAGGTTGTGGTCTTTAATGTAAGTGAATGATTACAAGAACTCCTAGACCTACCACGTTCTTGCATTTAGTTTACTGTCAGCTTCGTCCGTAGTGTCCAGTTGCTACCTTGGTAGTTAGCTGATCGTGGGGTGTAAAGTGCGCTGACTCCAAGGCCGTGCTTATGCAACCGTAGTCGAGGTCATTACGGTTGGCCTTTGGTCGATGCTGGCAGTCCGCAGGAGTTGATTTGTGGCTTCCTACAAACGTCATCATGTGTTTGCTTAAAGTTGTGGTTTGTGGTTTGTTGGTCTTCATTGTCGTCACCCTCCAGGTAAGTAGTGATGTGGTTGCGGTAGCGGTAGACTACGTTTTGTGGTTTGTAAGCTAACAATGCTTTGTGGGCGGAAACCTTAAGTTTCTTCAGCTCCCTCTCAAAGCATGGTAGCTATATGACTCCTAGACTTTCACGATGTTTTTCAAACATTGCTTTGTCAAGGGGCTTTGTAAGAATATCAGCCACCATGTGTTTGGTTGGAATGAACTCAGGTTTTAAACTTCCTTTCTCAACTAGATCCCTTATCAGGTGATACTTGATAGCAATGTGTTTCATTCTGGAATGAAACATGGGATCCTTGTTAAGGTGTATGGAGAATGTGTTGTCCATATATAGAGTCAGTGGTTCGTCACCTTTCTCTCCCAGTTCATCGAGGAACTGGCCAAGCCAAGTAAGCTCATTTGCCATCTTGGCTGCCACAACTTATTTCGCTTCGCAAGATGATTGTGCAATTATTGTCTACTTCCTACTAATCCAGAGAATGGCGGCATTTGCTATTATGGTGCATCCTCCCAAAACGCTCTTGGAGTCGTCCTTTATGGATGCCCAACTCGCATCATTGTAAGACTTCATCTGGAATCCAGCATCTCTTGAGAAACAAAGACCATAGTCCTTTGTTTCTTTCAGTTATTGCAAGATCCTTTTTGCAATCTTCCAGTGTGTGGTGTGGGTCTTGGGTTAATGTTGAACTAGCTCATTTGGAATACTACATAGGAGATGTTTGGTCGTGTGTTGTCTGCCAAATACATTAATGAACCTATAAGCCTTCTATAAGGCTTTTGCAGCATAGCTTCATGTTCTTCATTATTTAACGGACAGTCTTCATTAGTCAACATTGTGCCAAGAACCATTGGAGTATTCACTCCCTTGCAATCTGTCATTTGGAAGTCTTCTATTATTTTGTGAATGTATCTTGACTAGTGCAGAAATAATTTTACACCTTCAAGTTCTCTATCAATTGGTAAACCTAGGTAGCACCTTGCTTCACCTAGATCTGATATCTCAGAGTGTTTCAAGATATCATCCTTTCCTTATGTATGATCTATCGATCATAAATATTTAGATTCGTATGATTCATCAATCACAATTTTCTGGGATCAAAATCATACTTAATCATTTACAAGATACTTGAGTATATGTGCCACATAACTCAGGAAAAGTAAGAATCATTCCAAAATCTTTCCCAATAGGAAAATACTAAATTTTAGGAATACTCTCCAATCAGGATTCTTTAACTGAAATGCGAGATATTCAAGTTCTATGAACCACTGGTAATTAAAGACAAAAAGCATACCAAATGACAATCATCTTCAACTACAAAAACTTTAGATTACAATCCAAAATCACACCTAGATATCCAAAGTCCTGCTGAATATCAATTCGGTTGTTGTTCTTGGATTCATTATGATTCGTTATCCAATTAAGCTCTTTGGGATACAATCACTAATGAGCTGAGTCCCTTCCTTAACTAAGGAATACTCAGTCCCAAGAATATTGTATATCCAATGCATATAATTTTAACTGATGAACCCAAATGATTCACTAATCATGCGTCTTACAAGCAATATAATCAAACCAATCACTTTTTGATGAATCCACATCACACTGATCGTTTTACCAATTAACTTCATCCTGGACTATTCAACTACTCAAGTTAATTGCCAATGATTGAGAGATTTCAAATGTCTAGGTGAAAAACTAGTATAACACCACATTTAGCTCCTTACCCAAATCATTTATAAGTTAATCCATAAATCTTCTATACAAGGATTTGTTAACTCTACAAGTATCTGTCAAAACAATACTTGATCATATGTCTATGTTTGCTGACTAGGTTAAGTGCATCAAATAGCTCTAGTAATCATGAATACACAGTAGATTCATACAAGATTAATTGTGCACATACGTGAATAATCTCACTATGACCTAGTACATAAACATATTCTTATCTGGCAGATTCCTCCAGAACCCACATATGTTACTCACATATCTCACTGAGATCTTGTAACTCAGCTACAAAATATTTTCTATTTCTCATGAGTAAATAACATATCCGGAAAATCTCTGAGACGAATAAAACTCACTCTCAATAGTTTTCCAATCCAATTTCTTTTAATAGCATAATTTCTCCTACTAATCAACCCCTCATCAATCCTAGTACAAAAACTAAGATTAGGTTGATCCAATACAGAACTCTCAGACTTAAATTCTAATCAAACTTACTTCTATTCCAATTAAAATGGATTAGTAACCTTTGACCTTTTATTGTAGTACTTATAGATAATGATTCAAATTCCAAACTTGTTTCAGTTCCAGAGATTGTCCACACAATCCCAGAATTTCTCATATTTCAAAAAGTTGCAATTAGACATCTTACTCTGAATCTATCCAAAATTACTTTCAGACTACATCTCATTTCTATACCACATTTAATTCTTTCTCGAAAACTACGCAAACCACAGATTCCCATATAGAATTTAATCTATGCGTCAGAAAATGTCACGCTCTGCTCATGAAAAATGTCACACTTTTGCAAAGGCAAAAGCTAAAAAACGTCGCTTAAAAAAAAATGGTGAAAAAAATAACGCATGCAAGCCATTTTTTTTCTTTTGGACGTGCGCACAAACAAGTACATTGCAAATTTTTTTCTCCCCACCCGTGCACTCTCTCTCTCTCTCTCTCTCTCTCTCTCTCTCTCTCTCTCTCTCTCTCTCTCTCTCTCTCTCTCTCTCTCTCTCTCTCTCTCTCTCTCTCTCTCTCTCTCTCTCTGTCTCTCTCTCTCTCTCTCCCCTACACTGTCATCTCCATCTTCTTCTTCTTCTCTCCTCCTTCCAAGATCTCTCTCTTGCTCTCTCTCCCTCCTACGCTGCCATCTCCATCTCTATTTCTTCTTCTCTGTCTGTCCCCCTTCTCTCCATGCTACGCTGCCATCTCCATCTTCTTCTTCTTCTCTACCTGCCCACCCCCCTTCTTCGGCCATGTTCTTTTGGAAGTACCTGAAATCTATTGTCCACGTTTCTGGACAGTATGTAAATATTCCTTTTTGGGTGGGTTTTTGTGCAAGCAAGCATGCCCAGAGATAATTTGCATTATGGGGGTGTAGAGAACCGGGACACACACAATGCTTATAGTTACTACTTTCATACGGCTTCAGTAGAGGGTCTTTTGTGATGGGGTGATGGAAATGACAGGCCTTTTGTACTGTCTAGAGCCTTTTTTGCTGGCACTCAGAAAGTAGGGCCTATCTTGACAAGTGATAGCACAGCAGATTGCGATCATTTGCGAGCTTCAGTTCCGATGATATTGACATTAGGTCTCACTAGGATTGCATTCACCGGTAGGCATGGTTCAACACCTCGTCTAATCCTCACATTTTTTCATTAGTTCAATATCTGATCTAAGTTGACACTTATGGTCGTTTCTTTGGTTTTCCTTGTGAGTTGATTCATCCTGTTGTGATGGTGGTTTGTTATTTATGAAGTTAAAACAAACGAAAAGAGTAGTTTGAAAAATATATAAATATTCAAGTCAAGTTGTTTCAAACAGGTCAGCTCATCTTTGTTGACATTTTCAGGTGCTGATGTTACAGGTTTTTTCGAAAATTTTGATTTGGAGTTATTGACACGATGGTATCAGCTAGGAGCTTTTTATCTTTTTTTCCGTGCTCATGCTCATCTTGATACCAAGCGACGCGAGCCTTGGCTATTTGAATTAGTTTCAGCACTTTTCTAATAATCTTGAAGGGACTACGGAGTGAATGATTTTGACATAGAGTCTGTGTCAGATTTCCACAGGTCAATCTAATGCATTGAAGCCTACGGACGTTGTAGGTGGGACTAATTTCTGTTCAACCTCCTGCGCTTTCAAACAGTCAACTAGGTAGCTTAGAATGGTTGTTGTGGCAGTAGCCAAGATCATGCAAACACATCTCTCTCTCTCTCTCTCTCTCTCTCTCTCTCTCTCTCTCTCTCTCTCTCTCTCTCTCTCTCTCTCTCTCTCTCTCTCTCTCTCTCTCTCTCTCTCTCTCTCTCTCTCTCTCTCTCTCTCTCTCTCTCTCTCTCTCTCTCTCTCTCTCTCTCTCTCTCTCTTGCATACAACAGGCCTCTCTCTCCATCGCAGTTGAAATCCATGAGGCGGCAAACAACATTCTACAGATCCAGAGCAATTCTGGTTTGTGAGATATTCAATTGCTCAATTTTCGTGTAATTGATACTTTTCTTTTTTTTAAGCAGATATTTTGTAATGGTTGCTTTAATATGACTGTTTCTTTATTTGATTTTAGCATCTTTTTTAACTCGAAATATTCTAGATTCGATTTTTTGGACGAACCCGAATTTTTCTATTATTTAGTCCTTATTTATATTCCAATTCAAATAGTTAGAACAACTATTTGCACGGTGAAATTGAACATTCAACAATTCTAACATAATCTAGTGATGTAATTTTCACTCGACTTTAGCCAATTTTGTTCAATGATCATTTACCTGCACATACATACACATAGACATACACATACATACATACGTGCATGTGTATGTATATCTTAAAATTAACTAACAATGCATCTTAAGTTGAGAATAGCTAGAGACATTATTTCCTGACCTAAAAAATCCTACAGGTGTTTGGGCATGCCAATTTTTGGCAAAAATTGCCAGTTCCATTCTTGGACTTTGTCGACTTCTCCCAACACTAATGCTAAGAATTTTCATAGCTTTAAACGTATTTTCAGCTTTTAGGGAATTCTAAACCTTGCTTTTGGACAAACAACAAGTACAAAGATGTGAGATAGGCACAAGAGTTTTCATTTTGTGCATTCCTTTGGTACCCACTAATTCAGGTTTGCCTTTTGAATTTCAGCGAGTGCAATTCCCCATCAGACCAACATTTTTCATGACTATAAACAAAGCTCAAGGCCAGACAATGGAGTTTCTTGGATTGTATTTGCCTAGACCAGTGTTTAGCCATGGACAACTATATGTCGCCCTATCAAAGGTGCAAAGTTCAACTCAAAACTTGCACGAACAAGACACTAACACGAATAATAAACTGTCACGAACAAAAATCATTCGAGTATGAAATTGTCACAATCAAGACAGTCGACACTCAAAACTATGAGGAACATGACGCTCGAAACTGAAAACTCAAAACTATCGTGAAACTATCACGAACTCGACACTCGAAACTCGAAAAAGTCGCAAACTCGACACTCGAAACTATTGCGAAACTGTCATGAACAAGACACTATCGCGAACAAAAATCATTTGAGTCTGAAATTGTCACGATCAAAACAATCGACACTCGAAATTGTCATGAAACGTGACACTAAAAATTGTCACGAACAAGACACTATCGCGAGCAATAAACTGTCGCGAACAAAAATCATTCGAGTTTGAAACTGTTGCGATCAAGACAATCAACACTTGAAACTGTCGCGAAACTCGACACTCAAAACTATCGCGAAACTGTCAAGAATTCGGCACTCAAAATACTCACGAACTTGTCACTCAAAACTATCATGAAATTGTCACGAACAAAACACTGTCATGAATAATAAACTGTCACGAATAAAAAATATTTGAGTTTGAAACTGTTGCGTAACTCGACACTCAAAACTATCGCAAAACTCAAAACTCAAAACTCGACACTCGACACTCGACACGCGAACAAAAATCATTCGAGTCTTTTTCCATGGACTTGAATTTTTTCATGGACTCAAATTTTTTCAAAGACTCGAGATCGGCCATTATCCAAATCATCGGCCACCACCTAGATCGGCCTCCATTGCCCGTCAACGATGGGCACTCACAACTAGTATTTGTATAAAATTTTTCTATACATGTGTCTCATCCACATCAAGAGAGGCCAACTTTTTATCTGTATCAACTTGAGAATCTTTCCTCGAGTTGAGAGTCATATTTTTCTGATCTCTAAATCCATTTCTCTAGATGGAAGTAGCTTGGGTGGAGAACACTCAGCTACTAAAACTGAATATGAATTTTCGATCACGAGTTTAATTGTCTCCTAGCTTAAGTGCATTATCTCCATTGGGGAGACCTTCGGACATTTAAATTGAAAAAAACAAAAACACAATTAAATGTTATCAATCAAAGATTAGTTATTAGGAATGTGATTATGAAAAAAAACAAAAATACAATTAAATGTTATTAACCAAAGATTAGTAATTAGAAATTGTCAGGAATATATTACCTCTTCCATATTAGAAAGTTTATCTTGTACTGCAAGCCAATTGAAAAAGAATTTGGCATTGTATATCGTATACCAACCATAGCTGACAAAATCAACTTGTTGGGAGGACTGTAGTATTCAAATATAAATGAAAGTTAGTAACAAAATTTTAACTTTATGTAACATCGGATCAACGCGCACGAGGTGATAATAAAATCTACAAAGGAAACAAGCGCATGTCGAACCGATATCAAAAAAATATCAGGTCAACGTGCACGATATGAAAAAAATCTCAAAGAAAACTACAAGGGCACGTCGAACCGATATTGAAATTTTTTACTTCCGCATCAACCATTTTCAGTTTCGTATACGCTGTTGCACTTGGTACTGGAAAGAGTTCCAGTATTTTCTTGATATGGCTCCTCTCAATTTTGTGGGTGTGTGTAATAGAGTTCATCTTTATTCAAACTGGATTACACACACCCTCATCATTGACATATAAGGACAACAAATATATGCTCCAATGTTCATTGCAATTAGAAAACAATAAATTTATGAGAATGAATGTAAAATCAAAATTCATAAGAAAAACTCAACTTAATAAAATCTGAAAAAAATACACTAACTTTGTTATGTATAGGAGCATGAGGATTGGAGTCCCTAGTTTGATGTATTGGAGCATATCATCATACAGACTTTTGAAATCAGGAAAATCAAAAGTAGCCATGAATTGAAGCGAAAACAATGTGACATCTATCAACAATGGGGTCTGAAAAAATTCCATCCAATACTGAATTGCCCCCTTCCTACATTGTCCCCTAGCATTTTATCTCTACTTTCTAATTCACTTGTATCTAATTTCGAAAGGGGAAGACCAATATTTGTCTTAGACATCCTAAAACTGTATAGAGGACCTAAAGCATTAAGATATGTATTTAACAATTGGTCATACTGTACATATTTAGGAGTATTTACAAAGGCAAGTGCAGGGGATGAAAGAAGTAATATAGATAAACCACTTAAAGAATTGTCATTCAAAATTGATTCGACCTTTAAATTTACAAAATCATCTAAATCTTTTTTTGAAACTGGAGGGAGAGAACTAATATGTGTGAAGGTAGGAGATTGAGATTTAGATGGAGGAGGAGTTTTATTAGAAGAGGAAGTTTTAGGAGGAGAAGATGGAGATTGAGATTTAGAAGAAGAAGAAGGAGACTTAGGAGGAGGTTGTCTAGCAATTAGAATGTCATGCAGAGGAGAAGACTTAGAAAAATCTCTTGCTTTATTAGGAGGGTCAAGAGACCTCATCTTCTTTGAAACACTCACGCTCTGTAGATTGCTTTCATTTTTTTATTCTGCATCTTGTTTAGGAGAGAGGATAAAACTGCTCTGAAGTACTCAACAAATTTGTCATAAGTGTCTTGTAGCCTAAATATAATGTCAAAATCCTTCGGCATGATGGTCACTCCGGTGGTGGTGGATTTCGTTGGCCTCCTGTGATTGGAATACCTCCAAGATGGATACATGATGTTTGCTTAGTGCACATCATTAGGATCCAATGTCGGATCAAAACGCAAGTAGGGAGATCCCAGGATCAGAATTCAGGTCGGGCACGCCGAACCAATACCTCTATGAGTAAGGAAGTAAATCTGATAGCAGATGGGCGTGTGCGAGTGAAGACGGTAGGCAGGTCAGTTGTTTTAGGCGCACTGAACCGATACCACATGTAAGTAGAGAATGAAAGAAACTTTATCCAAAAAATTTAAGCATCGTGCATTTGATTATATAGTGCCAACACCGAAATGATTGTAGTCATGGTGGTTTGAAATATCGAGGCATGGATTACGGTGATCTCTTAATTCAAGATATTTTGAGACTTGAAAATCAAATCCTAATTAAATGTCCATCGGTCATCAAAATAATTAGTCAATATAGCTAATGATGACCATAATTATGAAAAAACATGGAAAAATAATTATGAAAAAATATGGTCACAGACTACAATTAATTTCTGCATCTAATTTGATATCCATTCATGTAGTTCCGAAAGATTTCAACGACTTTTTTTTCTTCGACACGTGCATATTAGGTGTGTCTCTAGAGAAGCTATTCTCGTGCACGGAATCGATATTGAACGTCAATATGAATTATCAAAACTTGCCTCGATAGATTCTTCTTAACTTTGGACTGTATGAAAAATCTACCGAAGCAAGTTTTGATCATACATAATGTCGTCCAATAATTTCAACGGATTTCAAAAAAAAAAAATTCTACAATAGCAATTTGACGTGCGCAGTCTTAGAAGAAAAACTCTTTCTTCTCTCAGACACACTCATCTGATATCTGAGTCCCCTAGTAAATCTATCTGAGTCGCTCTGAACGTATATTGGACGACACTGTAAATTATCTGAGTTTGTCTTGGCAGATTTTTTTTAGCTTTCAATTGTATGAGAAATATATTGAAGTAAGCTTTGATGATTCATAATGCAGTCCAATAGCAAATCCACGCGCACAATCCAAGCTGAAAAAATATTTCTTGTGATGGGCGTGCTGATCTGATATATGAGTCACCATACTAGAGTATCACATCAACGCGCGTCTATTTGATGTGTTTCTGTGAAGCATTTCTCTTCGCGTGCGAAATCGATATCGTTCTTTTATGAATGTTCTGTCTTTTGAAAATGTTCTGAATGAACAATTATCTCAAAAAAAAAAATCCATCTTTAAGCTGCTTAAATAGGACGAGAGTCTGTAATAATTGTCCTCGTGAACATTTTTCAATGATGTCTATTTAATATTTGTTTAATGCACAGATTTTTTATTCAAAATTCTTTTGTCATTTTGTTTCATGTCTTTCTCTCGTGATATCGAATCGACGTGCGCCTTGTCCTATAGTGCACGGTCGAATTCATTCAAGCACACTGAATCAATATTAGTCTCTTCTGACGTAATATCGGATCAACACGCGCATTACTCGTGTCCTCGTCCAAAAAATTGTAATCGCGTTATCGACCTTTTCTAATGGAATATCGGATCAACGCGCGTCCTATTTTTTAGTCCTCGACCGAAATCATTCAAGCATGTTAAACCGATATCACATTCAATATGGCTAGTTCCTCCATGTCCTCAGATAACAAACTTCTGGGCATTCCATAAGAGAAATTAGAGTATTTTTCCAGTACTTTTTTGCACATTTTGATATCGATATGCTAGTTTATGAGAATCGTTATAATTTACTTTCTGTTCTTGATAATTTTTCTCAGATTATTAGTACTCCTGTTCAAGATATAGATAGTTTTTGTTTCGTTCATTTTCAAGACCTTGTGTATTCCCAACCATCCTCTAAGCATAAACATAATAGAAAGTACGCTAACCTACATGATCATTTCAAAAGAAATATATATTGTGGTATCCACAAAAGAACATGTCGTCTTATAATCAAAGGAATGGCTTTTGTCTTTTGTATATCTACTGAAATTTCAAATGATGAGTTTGTTGGATCTTCTACTGTTCTCATGATTGAAGCATCTGCATCTGCTCCAGTTGATATAGATGATGTAGATACTGATATAGGGGTTGAAGTTGAAACATCTATGGCTTCAAATTATCAGAAAACTCTCTCTCGTTCTATAATTCTCTCTAATTCTCTATCTTCTATTAATCAATTAACTCTACTCGATATTCCCGTATATTTTATAAATAATGACAATTATATTTTTTTTTTTAATGATATAGAAGATGTTTTGAATTTGAGAGAGGATGAAATCCTCTCAATATTTGCACAAAATTTATCATAATGTTTTGACATTCTTGATTACACATATAATAACCTTGAAAATGAGATAGATTATGATAAAGATGGCAATTGGCAATCTGGCAATGAGGCCTTGGATGCCATAATTAAAAAATTTAAAGCCTATAAAAAAACTTTGCCTACAGAGAAGGAATTTTTGGAATTCCAAAAAAAATATCTCCCAAGGACTCGATAAATTCAAGGGAAATGTAGAGGCCATTGGAGGACATGACATTACCAGAACAAACGTCATTAAATATGATGATTATGATACGGTAAGTAGATATTATATTGGTATTGATATTGTTCAGTTTTCTTAGTTCAAATACTATGTTGAAGTTTGAGTTTGTAGTGTTTTGTATCATTCTAAATTTATTTTCTTGACTCGTATACATGATGCTATTGAAATAAATGCCTTTAGTATGAGACATGGAGGTGTCCGAGGTGTATCAGCCGGGAGAAAGGATGTGTCTCTATCTCATTATTTAAGAACTTTCAAAATAATGAGATTTGTATATATCATTCATCTTCTAATCCATATGCTACCACTGTCATTATGGCCATCAAGTCTTTATCAGTTTATTTAGGAGGCCATACGTATGCTAGAAGATATAAAATAATTTTTGTGAAAAGGGATTTGGCAATTAAAATATTGGGTTATACTCCCAATGAGACTACAAAAAGATCATCTACAATGGCCCTTTATTCGGGTTACATTGATATGAGCAAAATGAAAAATTTAGAATTTTTGGATCCATATGTAAGGAGATTATTCCTTCATGACAATACCATCCGTCTGAATCTTGAAGAGGATGATGATAAGTAAACAATTTTCTAAGATATAGATTTTTGATATATTACAAATGATCTCTCTTTTGTTATGAATTTGAATGTCTTTCGAAAAATCGTAACATTTTGCGAGTTTTTAGCTTGATATTTAAATTGTGTTCTTCTTTAAAACCACTGAAAAAATTGAATTAAATATTTATTTTTTGAATTGTGTCCTCCATCATTTGTAACTCTATGGAATGCTCCTCTTGCTTGCCAATGAGATTTTTCCATGCCTTGTGATGACCAGATACTTAAGCTCCGATATTCATTTGCAAAATAAGTTGCATGATGAAAAAAGATGTGCTGCAAACAAGATTTTTGATTAGTTACATCAGTAGAAAAAAATATAAGCATGAATGAGATAAGTACCAGATAATCAAATAAATTAGTACCATATAATGTGTAATGTTGTCTTTCCCCAACAATCATGTACAAATTTCACAAATGTGGTACAATGATTTTGCAAAGTCCTCAAATCTTCTGATGATAAATTTTCTTTCCTGATAACACCTATGAGTTTGTCTAAGTTGTTCCACACGTGTCCCTTTTCCACTCGATTACTTACTTCTAGTGTTCGTGTTGCTTGAACAATTTCTTTCAAAATTTCGTATCTGACACTAGATTCTTTACATGTGTGATTGGATCATAATCTTCTTGCTTTAGCACGAAAACGGTGACCAGAAGTTCGCATTCTCTTTTTATGTAACTTCTCTCTAAAGTGAAATTTTTTAAAGGGCCCATTTTGAGCCCATATTTTTCCTAATGTATATATATATACACACACACACACACACACACACACACACATAGTAGTGAGTTAGCCCATTGTTGATGGGCGACCGACAATCTAGGTGGCAGCTTGTGGTCGAGATGTGTGGATGATGCTTAGAGTAGGTGATTGATGATCTACTTAGCCAACCCCCCCCTCCCCATGGTCTATGACACAACATTCTTTTTATTTTCAATTTTTTTGCAAGAAAAAATGTTAATTAACGTTAATAACTATTAAATATCAAAAATTTCAAACAAAAATTAGCAAAGTTCTATAGAGTCTTAAGTGTATTTATATCTTAATATTGACTATGACTTTTCTTTCTCTATGAGATTTTAATATTTACGTAATTACTTGAATTTGAAATCCTTGCTTGCCATATGGCAAACCATGCAGGCTTGCGGTTTGCCACACAGGCCTACCATAGGCTTTGTATAGTAGGCCACATATGCATGTCATAGGCCTAATATCTGCCAAGCTTGTCATAGGCTGCCAACCGTAGGTAGAACACATGGCAAATAATCTAGACTTGGGGTTGCCATGTGGCAAACAAAGTAGGCATACGACAAACCAACCAGGCTCTACCACGTAGTCTTGAGAGAGAGAGAGAGAGAGAGAGAGAGAGAGACAGAGAGAGAGAGAGAGAGAGAGAGAGCGGGGGAGAGAGAGAGAGAGAGAGCTCAAAAGTGGGCACATGGCAAGCCACATAGGCTTGGCACATGTAAAACCATGTAGGCTTGAGACTTGCCACATGAAAAGTCATGTAGAACTAACATAGGCTTGTGTAGCAAGCCACATAGGCATGTCATAGGTCTGCTATCTACAAAGCATGTCCTAGACTGCCACCTATCAAGCCATGTAGGCCTACCCTATGGCAAGTTATGCAAGCTTGGGTTTTTTCACATGGCAAACCATGTAGTTCTAGCATAGGCTTGCATGGCAAGCCAACTAGGCTCTACCACGTAGGCCTGAGTGGAGATAGAGAGAGAGAAAATTGGGGTTTGAAAGTTCCCACATAGGCCTGTCACGTGGAAAACCATGTATGCTTGGGACTGGCCATGTGGCAAGCCACGTAGGCCTACCATAAGTTTGTGTGGCTTGCGACATGGCCTACCATAGGCTTGTGTAGTTGGCCACATAGGCCTACTATCTGCCAAGCCTATCATAGTTTGCCACATGGCAAGCCACATAGGTCTGCCACATGGCAAATCATGCAAGCTTGGGTTTGCCACATGTAGGCCTACCATAGACTTGTGCAGCAAGCCAATCGAAGTCTGCCATGTAGGCCCAAGTGGACCCAGAGAGAGAGAGAGATAGAGAAGTGGGCTCGAAAGCTGACACATGGCAAGCCATGTAGGCCTAGCATGGGCTTGCGTGGTAGACCACATAGGCATGGCATAGGCCTCATGTTTCTCATGCAAGCATGTTGTAGATTGCCACATAGGCTAGTGTGGCAAGCCAACCAAGCTCTACCACATAGGCTTGAGTGGACCTAGAGAGAGAGAGAGAGAGAGTGCTCGCCAAAACCATGTAGGGTTGGTACTTTCCATGTCGTAAGCCACGTAGGACTACCATAGGCTTGTGTAGGAGGCCACATAGGCATGTCATAGATTTACTATCTACCAATACTATCGCAAAAGCCACGTAGGTCTACCAGATGGCAAGTCCTAGAGAGAGAGAGAGAGAGAGAGAGAGATACATCTCTACTTATAACAACTTTCTTGGTAATAGGATCAAATATCCTATAAGCTTTACTCTTTTCACTATAACCAACAAAGATGCCTTTGAATGAAGTGGCATCTTCCTTTTTCCTTGTTTCTAAAGGAATATGTACATAACAAGTACATCCAAAAACTTTCAAATCACTAAGATTTGGCTTTTTGCCATACAATACTTCATAAGGTGTAAGTCCTTAAATGACACTATTAGTCATTCTATTACATAGAAAGTTTGCACATAAAATAGCTTCTCCCCAAAATGAAATAAAAAGAGATGCATCTAATCTCAAGGCTTTAGCACACTCACATAGTGTCCTATTCTTTCTCTCAACTACTCCATTTTGTTGTGGAGTATATGTGCAAGAAAACTCTCTTCTAGCCAGTAGTTTCACAAAACTCTTTCATCCTATTGGAGATGTACTCCCCTCCATTATCACTTCTTAATACTTTCAAGCTAGTATTGAGTTGCTTTTCCACAAGAGTTTTGAACTTTACAAAGGACTCAAAAACTTCACTCTAAGATAAACCCAAGAGTATCTTGATCTATCATCAATAAAAGTGACATACATAAGAGCTCCACCATTAGATTCATGTGAAAATGAATGAACATCCGAGTGTATAAGGTCAAGAAGAGAGTTAGATCTTGTCAAAGATCTCTTGAAAGGTAGCTTATGAGATTTGGAGAGTCTACAAGCTTCACAAAGCTTGCCACACTTCGATATGGTTTTGGAAAGTCCACTTGCTAACTCCTTTGTCACCATGGTCTCCATAGCTTTGTAGTTAGAATGGCCTAACCTTTTGTGCCACAATTCCAGTTGAGTGAGCTCCTCCCTTGCCATGTTCACACTTCCAACCATCACATTAGCATCCAATTTGCATAACCTCTCTTGCTTGAAACCACTAGCAGCACATTTTTCATCTTTCAAGATAGAACATGCTCCATGCTTGAAATGTACATCTAATCCACTATCCATAAGTTGTCCTACACTCAACAAGTTCTTTGTAATTGAAGGTACATAAAGAACATTGTCTAGATCTACTTTAGACATAAAGGAATGGATCCAACACCTACAATCTCACATTCTTGATCACTTGCAGTGAAGATAAATCTCTTAGAATTATTGTAAGAAAGTAGATTAGAAAGTAGTCTTTTTGGTGAGTCATGTGGGAGCTTGCCCCACTATCAATCCACCAAGTGTCTTGATTAGATGTTTGTGGTGAGGATACCATCAAAGATAGATTGCATTCTTCCTCCTCCTCCTCAAGCACAAGGTTGCCTTGATTGTCCTTCTCTTGGGCATTCTTCTTCTTGTAGCACTCGGATGTAAATTATTCTTTTTTTTCACAAAAGAAACACTTTAGCTTCTTCTTGTCCTTCTTTCTCTTGCCTTTAGAACTTGATGCTCCATCCTTGTTCTCCATCTCCATGTCTTGAGTTTTCTTGGATGGAAACTTTTTCTTCTTGCCTTGAGAGAGAGAGAGAGAGAGAGAGAGAGAGAGAGAGAGAGAGAGAGAGAGAGAGAGAGAGAGAGAGAGAGAGAGAGATGACACACACAAACATTCTCACACGTACACATACATTCATGCATCCACTCATGTACGTACACCTAGAAAAATGACCATCAGCTTTCCTCCTAAACCATCAGTCGCCATCCAAATGAAGTTTTTCCATTCTAAAATTTATAAGATCCTGCTTTTATCAAAAATTTATAATCCCAAAGGCAATTACTTATAGTCATAATTTATTTGAGAGGGGGGGGGGGGCTACTTAGCCATGTGTCACATGGGTGGGTCACATGTATGATATTCTTTGCTGTTGTTGGGTTGGGATGGGTGGTTAGACCATCAACTCTAACGACTTTACTCGCTTGTCGCCACGTTAGGTAATGTTTTTTGTAACCATTGGCATGGGCCATGCAAGGCCCAAGGACTATGGGTCACCACTTTACTATGAGAATCCAATGGCATTTTCAAAAAATGATGTTAAACAAAGATAAATATTGGGCTCGCTACCAAACCATAGCATTTTTGCCTAAAGCAAATCCCACATAATCAAATATGGAACCAAAGATTGCCAAGAAGAAATATCTATACGAGCATTTTGTGGATTATGATGCCAACTTGTATTATTCTATGGATTTGTAGGAAAGTTCATTTAATTGAAGTTATTACATAATAGAATTCCATTTAGAGAATTAAGCCAAGGTCTAGGGGATAGTAATCCACCTTAAAATATTTATCATAGAGGATAAATGCATAATCAAACATTTGTATAACCTATGCTTTGAAACAACTTAGCAAAGAAAGGAGAGATGGAGGAGGATTTACATTCAAATAATTCATGAAAATGCATTCTAAGCAATACACATCATTTGGATAAAGATAAAATACATTTCTGAAAACCAATAAATAAAAAGAATTTGAAAGAAAAAAGTAGAAAAGAGTGGTATTATATAGGTACTTGGAAATTGAAGTAAAATCAGCCAGAAAGTTCTATTTCTCAAAACTACTCTAACAAATATCCTTTGCTAAAAAGAAATTACAATTAGAGTGCAACAAACTTGAGAGGCTTTGGTGATTATTAATTATTGTCGCTGATATTTGCAGGCAATAAAATGCATATGGAAAAAATTGCAGCTTGCCAATCAATTTGCAATAACATTTTATGACAAAGGAAATTGTTCTATTAGAGGTGATCCAGCTTTCTCCGTGCTACTTGTCGATATTGATAGTTCCAATTGAAGTTACGGTGAGTATTTTAGTTTTTAGAAGAATTGGCTTAACAAATACTCCTCATTTTAATGCTATGAGTGGAGAATATATGAGATATATATATATATATATATATATATACACATATACATTGTATAGATATATCACAGATTTCACATACCAAACGTGTCTCTGTCTTAACCTATAGCATCATGAAGGGGACGCGACCTGCCTACGTTTCACATGGACAATATCACATTTTTCTGACCTACATTTAACTCCACAACCTTACAGTATTATCTCACCAAATTGTACGTGGATTGGTGAGCCTGAGCAGCAGATGCTAGGAGGGCAAATATAGTGAATAGGAGAGGTTTGTGGGAGAGGTATGACCAGCTGTAGTGGTTGCAAATGGATTGTTGCCTTGTGGGTGTGGTACTTGATCCATTTTCTAAGATGGGTGGTGGTGAATTCTCAAACAGATCCATCAGATTTGGTTGTGCTGCAGTCTTTGATGAAGGGCTTGAGCAATCCAGAGGTGTTGGGATGGAGTGGAAATGATCCATGTGGCATCTGGACCTATATCCAATGCCAAGGGATCAGTCTAGTAGAAGAACTCTTTGTCTAGGCCTCTGCCTTATGTAAATGCCCTGCATGCACTACATATAGTATACCTAGATGACAATAATTTTGACTCTATTCCAGTTGATTTCTTCAAAAAATTGGATAGCTTGCTGTAGAGAGAGATCCAATTTTCTAAGAGTTGCTTCCTTTGTAGAGGGCAAGATCTAGAAGCTCATTTTGTGTTGTTATTGGTGGAGAGTTTGTCTTCCCCTAAGTGATCAAATCTTTCTAAGTGGCATTAGCTCTTTGAAGCACAATATCTTAGTGAGAAAAATCACAACTTTTGATTTTGAATTTCATTCCAAGTCATAAAAGGTAGAGTAATTGGTGGAATCCAATAGGAGTGATTGAGTTCAATTTGTTGAGCAAAAATTGACATAGAATGTATGAAACTCAAATTAGTTCTATTCAACTTTCTTTGTGAGAGTGTGAGGGTCAATTTGTGATCCCACTAGATGTCTAGAATGAGGAGTCCATAATTGAGTATTCATGCATGGTTGAGATCTTTGTGAATCTCTAATTGTTTAAATTTTTTAAGCTTTTTGAAAAATTGATGGTATAGTTTGTTGTCAAATCAAATCAAATTCTTTCTAAATCTCAAGGGTGAGATTATTTGGGTCAAGAGTGAGTCCAAAAGAAGTGATTAAGTTTGATTTTCATGTGTTTGAAACAAAACCCATCTTTTGTTCAAGAATCTCAAGTGTTGAGAGAACTAGTCAAGTGAAAAGAAAAATCTAGGTGTCAAATCTTTTCATATCCATTTCAATTTTCAAAAGAAAGAGTCACTGGTATTTGATGAGTCCAATAGGAGATTGGATCTAATTTCTTTTGTGATTTGATTCAAAGATTGTGCACTTTTGTCTTAGTGATCAAAGCGAAGTTTCCAAGTGACTAGTCATTAGTGTGAAGATTGATTCTTAGGTTTGTGAGCTAGTTCTTTTGTAGATCATTCTAGATTATTGAAGATGTTCAAATCTAGTCTCTTGAAAGTCACAAATTACATTTGTAGAATCATATCACAGGTTTTTATTCACATGGCATCAATAGGTGGCATCCTATTGAAGGAAAGAAAGGATCCTAAGTGCAACCTTTGTGGCAAGGGAGGATATTTTTTCTCAAGATGCTACAAAAAGAAGACCAATCCATCCAAGGAGAACCAAAGCAAGAGGGCCGAGGTGAAGGATGGAGCTTCCAGTTCAAAATGAAAATACAAGAAGGACAAGTCCAAGGAAAGGTGTTTCCTTTGTGGAAAGGTGAATGAGGCTTGGAGTCTCACAAGGACTTGCAAGATTTGTCTTCAAGAGTCCATCACAACACATGTCAAATGTTTTGAAATTTTTCATTTGGAAGTGCATTGTTTGGTTCAAGATGCAAAGATAGATGTCACTTTCATGAAAGTAACTTGCATTTATTTCATGTCCTTGGAAAGTATTTTGCTTGGAACTTTGGACAAGTTCAAACTTATTGTTATTATCCAAGAGAAATCAATCAAGAATAAGGAGCAATCACAAAATGAAAATAGTTTCATTTATGCTCTCATGTCAACTTATGAAGAACCATTTTGCTTTGAAGAGATTTTTGTATCTCAAAGGTAAGAAGGAGCAAGCCTCAAGGTCAAGCATCTACATGAAAATTGGAAGGAATCAATTTTGGAGGTGCTAGGATGGTGCAAAGCTCTCAAGTTCATCAAAGATGTCAACATCAAAGAAGCACTATCATGGATATGGTGATTTCAGATCAACATCAAGTTCATTGGCTGATCTTCACACCTTTTGAACCAGCAAAGACCAATTTAGCCCATGGAGTCAAATTCAAGATCATGATGTTTTCCATCAAGCTAGATTTTTGAGGAGTGTGAAAAATGCAAAAATAAGTTTGGTAGAGGCCAAAAATCTTGTATATAGATAAACACACATGTGTGAGCCTGTTCACATGTGTGAAAATAGTGTACTTGTCATGTACCATAATCATATAGCTTGTACATGATTTAATTCAAGTTCTAGTGGCTAAAAAGGCCAAAAACTAGTTTTCTAGACATATGACACATGGCATCAATCTATTAATTGCATGACACATCCTTTGGTTAGGTTTCATATCCCATGTGTAGAGGACAGCTCACATGTGTGGAATAAGCTGAAGTAGGCGAATTTTGACTTCTAGAAGATATCCAAATAGATCTCCATATAGAAGGAAAATGGACCAAAAGTGCTCAAAATAGAAGGTTTTGTCCAAGTGTCAGTTTTGCATGATGAATCATCATATGACAAAGCACCTTCACACATGTGGGATCATAGGGATGATCACTACCACGAGCTCCCACTTATTGTATATATAGAGCCACATTTGGCCATAATCAATGTGAGACACCAATCTTGGTTTTGGAAGCAATTTTGAGTGATTCTCTCCATTTGTCTACATTTGTTTTGATTATTTTGAGGTTCTATCAATGTGTACTTGATTTTCAGGTTGGAGTCCATACTCAGACAGTGTTTCACACGTGTGAAACCAGAAAGTACACCTACCTTCAATTAATGATTGTTCTTGTTAGGATTTTGTGTCTAGAATTGATCTAGATTGATTTTAATCTCAAGTAGATTGATAGATCAAGTAATCTGACAACCAATCCCTCTTGAGGATCAGATCAGGATCCACTCTTGGTCCTTTTTGTATTTTTGCACAATAGTGACATGTACTTGATTTTTGTTTCTCGCAGAAAAACTATTTTCAAGATAAAATATGGTGCACATGCGTCAAGTGTGATGGGCAAAAGATGCGTGAAAGATGCATTGTTGAAAATAATTTGTGGAAGTTTGGACGAAAAAGATGAGGGTCAACCATCGAATTTGGAAGACGTTGAGGTTTGTTGACTTTATATGATTGTTTTTAATTATAATGTTCATCAATCTATGTTTGTCACTTATTGAATTTGTTTAATGTGTGTAACCAATAAATCGAATGCCTTTCCATGGAGTTGATCCAGTTAGAATTAAAGTTAGAATCACTGTGTTACTGTACTGTGGGTCCTATCAGTGGATAAGGATCAGTTGGCCTCACCACGAGGCAAGTCGACGGGACACGCGTCCCGCCAACGGCAACCTGGGTCATGCATGGGTTGCCTGAGTGAACAACTATATGTATAGTGTAATTTCATTTTGAGAAATACAGTTGCTATGTGAGCTTGCTGAGGAGAGCACTTTTTAGTTTGTGTTACTGTGTAGCATGATCTGTGTTCCTGTGCAAAGCAGATTCCAAGTTGGTATCAGAGCCGTACAGGGAGTGTACACAGTACAGTGTCGCCGTTGAAGAGAGCTTCGGGAGAACTGTCTTCTAAGACGGAAAGAGAAGCACTGGTTCACAGTTTCTAATTTATAGAGACTTGCTAAGTTCAGCAGAGGGATTATTAGCCTGTGCATAGCATCAGACAGGGAAAAATTTGGTGAAAAATTGACAATTTCGAAGCCAGCTGAAAATTGAAAACCAGACTTGGGGTTACGGTTTTTATACATAACTGGTGATTTCTTTGTTGTTTGTGCACCATTTTGGATGCCATAAGGACAGGAAGGAAGCTAATCACACTATCAATCAGCCATGGAGAGATTTTGAGGTTTATGTCAGAGATTTGTCTCCAGACAGTTAACCTAGCAGATTTGCGGTAAAAAGGTGAAAAAGCCACTTTGACAAGTTGAGCTAAAATCACCGTTTCTCCACGGAATTTCCTGACTGAACACTCTATAGTCATGGATTCAGTATGGCGTCCCTGCTCCAGGCCTCAGATCGTGCTCAAAACGATCCACAGGAGAGCTTGATCTGATGTTTTTCAGAGAAGGGAGGCGCAGCCGTAGGCAGGGAAGTCGCGGGCAGTTCGCGCATTCAACGCGATGAAGAACTCAGTGTACCGAAGTTCATAGCGTATGCAGGAGTTTGGTTCGATGCCCAGATGTACTTTGAACCTTTAGATGAGGTGTCAAGTGAATCAACGGTCCAGAATCTGTGATGGGAGAGAAATTTGAACCACAAGATTTGGTTCAGCCATTGGATGAGCTTTAAATAGGGTCTTGAAGAATTGAAGTGCATTCTGCCCTTCAACTTCATTAAAAATTTTCATACTGAAAGTTGAGTTGGGTCCCTTCACAAGTGAAGAGTGAAGTTTCATCAAAGTGAAGAAACAGTTCACAAGCTAGAAAAGTCCCTATTTTTGGGTCCTTTGCCCGTTTTGACCCAAACAAAAGGCTATAACCTCCAAACGAAGGCACCCGGACTGTACCTGCAAGTACGGTACAGCAAAACTGAGCGGTTGCAGCAGAGAAAGTGTTTGGAGTATGCCAGAAGTAGTTTCACCATTCCACTGGGCACGTTGTTGGGAATTGACGACTGAGTGCATTTCGGAAGGTGACGCCGATTTGGCTCTCAAATTGGTGGAAAAGTGGTGAGTGGCCTGGTAGGAAAAAAAGTGCAGGTCATTATTTTCAACTTATGACATCACTGCTGGCCTCGACATACTGTTCTTAGCCTAAGGTAGAAGTTTCAAGCAGTTTTGCGATGGCAAACATGGGAGAGTCCATTTTGAGTGAAAGTAGCAAATTGGACGGGATTTCCAACTATGCAGTGTGGAAATTCAAAATGAAAAACATACTGATGGAGAAAGATGTGTGGGAAGTCATCACAGGTGATGAGAGAAGGTTGCCAAATGAAGTAGACATCAAAGTGTTTGACAAAAAGATGAGGAAAGCTTTGACCTTCATTAACTTGTCAGTGAAGGATCACATCATTACCCACATTTGTGATGCTATTACACCCAGACAGGCATGGGATGTGCTAAAGGAGCAGTTCGAGACGTCAAATCCATCAAGAATCATGTGTCTGAAGTCAAAGTTGAATAGTGCCCGCATGGAGAAAGGAGAGCACATTCAGACGTACATGACTAGAATCAAGACAATGAGAGATGAACTGCATTCTAATGGAGAGCACATACGTGATGTGGAGCTGGTGCATAATGCATTATGCGGCATTGTAGAACCCTATCAGATGTTTGTGAGTGGAATAGCATCAAGAGAAAGATTGCCAACCTTTGACGAGCTCACAGGAATCTTGATGTAGGAAGAGCAACGACGAGAAATGGTGAAAGCTAGACATCAAAATACTGATGATCAGGCACTTGCGACACGCCAAAACAAGGCAAGGGCAAGGGCAAGAAGAAGACTAAATAGCAATTTGCCAAGTCTCAGAAGGATGAGGGATCTTCCAGCAAAACTAAGAAGAAAGTCGAGTGCTTCCATTGTGGTAAAAAGGGCCACTGGAAGAGTGAATGTCGCAAATTCCTGGCGGAACAAGGCAAGGGAAAACCAAAACAAGTAGGTAACCTTGTCGATGAGGGTGAGATTGAAGACTCTAGCATCTTCATATCTGCATTGTCATCTAATCAAGATGATCAAGCATGGTATATTGACTCAGGAGCCACAAGACACATGACATGTAATAAGAACTGGTTCAGTAGTTTGAAGGCATTGGATAATGGAACATCTGTTTCACAAGCAAATGGTGAGGTGTGCATGATCAAGGGGATAGGCACAGTTTCAATCCAACTGCCTGACGGCAAAAGCAGGATGATCAGGGAGGTACTTTACATAACAGGTTTGAAGAAAAATCTACTTTCTGTTGGAGTCATTACTGATCAAAAGTTGAAAGTAGAATTCACCCATGATCGTTGCTTTGTGAAGGATGTGAACCAAAAGTTCAAAGTTATTGCGAATGGAGTAAGAGAGCGCAATACAAAATTGTACAGGTTGAATGCCACAATCAAGGGGCAACATGGACTTGTATCATTCGTTCCTTCGCAAACTGAGTTGTGGCACAAGAGGCTTGGTCACTTGAACTTGGGAAGCCTCAGTTTGATGAGAAAATTGGAGATGGTAACAGGACTGCCTACAATAGAAGATCACTTGAAATCGATGTGCGAATCTTGTATATATGGGAAGCAACATCGAGAGAAGTTCAATAAAGGGGGTGTTGCAAGAGCAAAGAACATCCTGGATTTAATCCACACAGATTTATGCGGGCCCATGAGGACCATGTCCTTAGGAAAGCCTTTTATTTTATGACCTTTATTAATGATATGTCACGTAAGACGTGGATATACTTCTTGAAGAAGAAATCAGATGCTTTTGATAACTTCAAGAACTTCAAAAACTTGGTCGAAAATTAGACAGATAAGAAGATCAAAGTCCTAAGATCAGATAGTGGAGGTGAGTATAAGTCTAATGACTTCAATGATCTTTGTAATCAATGTGGGATTAAAAGACAATTTATGCAAGCTCATACTCTTGCTCTCAGTGGTGTAGCTGAGCGCAAAAATTGTACGATTGTGGAAAGTGCCAGATCTATGCTAGCTGAGATGAAATTACCAAAAGATTTTTGGTCAGAAGCATGTAGCACGGCAGTCTATCTTCAAAATAGAAGTCCTACCATTGCCATACCAAAAATAACACCTGAGGAAGCATTCACAAAGAAGAAGCCAAAGGTGAACCACTTGCGAATCTTTGGATGTAAGGCCTTTGTACATATTCCTAAGGAAGAAAGACGTAAACTTGATGTAAAATCTATCAAGTGCATATTCCTAGGATATGATGATCGCGTGAAGGGCTATAGATGTTTTGATCCAGTTGAAAACAAAATCCATATAAGCCGAGATGTTATCTTTGATGAATCCAAGATGTATGAAGACGAAGATACTGAGAAGATAGACACATCCAGTAGGAAAAATGGTATAGTGAGGATACCACCTGATGATGATCCATTCATTGACCTTCCGAGTGATGAACATGAGGATACATCTCAAGATACTACTACTCAACCTCAAGAAACAGGTTGGAGAGGTAGGGACAAACCTTTTAGTGCAAGAAGGATTGAAATTGCAGGTGACAAACGCAAGGAGAAGGATGTACCATGGGATACATTTTTACCAGGAAGCCGATCACCTGACAGAAAGATCCCTAAGTGGTTTGAGAGATTGATGGAGAGCCATGATATAGATGACTTTCCAGGATCATCCAACCAGGGAGAGCTACGAAGATCAACAAGAGAGAAGATACTACCTGAAAGGTATGAAGCAAATTATGCTCTGTTTTCCAGCATTGTTCAAAGCAAAGAACCTTCGACTTATGGTGAAGCGAAGGATGATGACATTTGGATCAAGGCCATGGGAGAGGAGATGGAGTCAATTGCTAAGCATAGCACATGGGACTTAGTAGAACCACCAGTTGGCAAGAAATCCATTGGTTGCAAATGGGTATATAGAACTAAGTATCATGCAGATGGAAGCATAGCAAAGCACAAAGCAAGATTGGTAATCAAAGGGTACGCACAAAATAAAGGCATTGACTATGAGGAGACCTTTGCGCCGGTGTGTAAGTGGAATACTCTGCGTCTACTTATTGCTTTAGCTTCACATCTTGGTTGGCCTTTGCATCAGATGGATGTGAAATTTGCTTTTCTTAATGGTGAGTTAGAAGAAGAAGTGTTCATGGAACAAGCACCACGTGCGTGGTATAGCAAGATTGATGCCTACTTTCATTCATAGGGGATGGTGAGAACACATTCTGATCCAAATCTATATGTCTTATGCTTTGATGGTATGGTTGCTTTGATTGCTCTTTACGTTGATGACTTGATTATTACGGGAAATAATCAAGAGATGATAGACATGATCAAGAAAGACCTCATGGAACAATTTGAAATGACAGATCTCAGCCTAATGCATTACTGCCTTGGAGTAGAAGTGTGGCAAAAAGGACATGAAGTGGGTTTAACACAGGTGAAGTATGTCAAAGAGTTACTACACAGGTTTAGGTTGCAGGATTGCAAACCAGTAAACACTCCTATTGAACCAAGTAAAAATATTTCTAAGCTTGATGAATCACAGTCATTTGATGCTACGCTATATAGACAGTTAGTAGGGAGCTTGATTTAACTTACCACAACTAGACCAGATATATGCTATGTTGTTGGCATTGTAAGTCAGTTTATGGCAGCACCTATGGAAACGCATTGAAAGCAGCTAAACGCATTTTGCGTTATGTGAAAGGTACTTCAGAGTATGGCTTGATTTACAGGAAGCGTGATGGTTTACCTGAGTTGTGTGGCTATGTGGATGCGGACTAGGGAGGTGATTATGATGATCGTAGATCCACCACAGGATATATATTCCAGTTTTGTGGTAATTGCTTTTCCTGGTCTAGTAAGAAGCAAAGTACAATTGCTCTTTCCACCATAGAAGCAGAGTATAAGGCAATGTGTAGTGCTGCACAAGAAGCTATATGGTTGAGACAAATCTTGGAAGAAATTGGCATGAAGCAGAAAAATCTCACAACTATACATAGCAACAGTCAGAGTGGCATTCAGCTAGCAAAGAATCCAATGTTCCATGCGAGAACTAAACACATTGAGATTCAATATCACTTCATATGTGAGAGGCTGCTAAGTCATGAAATTCATGTTGTTCATTGTAGCACAGAAGAACAACTAGCTGATATTTTCACTAAGCCACTTACTGGAGAAAAGTTTGATAAGTTTGGATCAAAACTTTCTGTATTTAAAGTTTGTTGACTTTAAAGCTATGTATATGACTGTATAAAAAATGACTCTACTTTAAGGGAGAGAGTTAGAATTAAAGTTATAATCATTGTGTTACTGTACTGTGCGTCCTATCAGTGGATAAGGATCAGTTGGCCTCGCCACGAGGCAAGTCGATGGGACACGCGTCCCGCCAACGAGAACCTGGGTCATGCATGGGTTGCCTGAGTGAACAACTATATGTACAGTGTAATTTCATTTTGAGAATTACAGTTGCTATGTGAGCTTGCTGAGGAGAGTGATTTTCTGTCTGTGTTAGGGTGTGTAGCATGATTACTGTTCCTGTGCAAAGCAAATTTTAAGTGATCCTTCCATGTTTAGTTACAATCAATGTCAAGTTTTGATAGACATGAGAGAACAAAGAATGAAACAAATTCAAGAGGAAAATACAATTGGAGAAAAGAGTAATGCACTCGATTCTAATGATGATGATGATGATGAGGTACAACACGATGAAGCAATGCAAAATATGTTTGAATCTTACTTTGAAACAAATGTAAATGATGCTACGCATACATCTTCTAATAGATAACAGACAATTTGACATTGATGAAGACGAGATTCTATTGCGCAAGGAGACAGACACTCCTTTGTACCTAAAAGCATTCATTTCAAGACTAGCTATGTCAATTCTTATTCTAAAAATTGTTAGTATAGTAAATGGCTTTCTTTTAAGGATAAGGATCCTTGATAGATAAAATTTTTGCTAACCAAAGATACTTAAGATCTGATAGTAATCCATGTGTGAAGCCTTATGGTTTGATCATCCTTTCGTAAATGGATTGTTATCTATCAGAAAATAAAATTTATTGATTCTTCAGTGATTGGTTATATTGATATGTACTGATACCTGTTATAGGGTATCCGAATGAATTGGTTGAACTCTAGATTATTAGATATGGTGGTTAAGGGTTATTTGGAAAGAAGAATTGGTGGTATGGGACATTAGTAATTTTGGAAAGCAAATTCTAGGACTGTAAAGATCTGATTGTCAATGGTAAATTTGAGTACCTATTCATGATATAAAAAAATTGACCATTGGTTACTTGAAGGGTATTTTGAAAAATTTTGAGGTTAGTCCGGACCCATAATAGTATCTCATAATTTGCAAAAACAGAGAGCCCTTAAAGCTATTTCGTATTTTTTAAAGAACGCTTAATTCTTTTAAATTTCTCAAATTTGGATATCAAATTAAATTCATATGATCCCTCCAGTATGGGAATTATTTCTAATCTGAAGGACTGTTCATAATCATGTAAATTACTACTTGGATTAGGCTTGCAATTTAAATATTCCAAGATATTGAAAATTTCAATTTCTTAAATCCCAGATTGTCTCTTATGCATAGATACATCTCAAATAGATGATAGTTACTATCACTTGTGTTATCTAGAGGAAAAGTCTTGTGTATAATAGAGTGAATCCTATTTGGAAGGTGCTTATTATTGACTTTTCATGATTTTGATATTTTTATTTCATCTCTTGGACAAACTTTTATAAGAAATTGAAAATTTCTTTTGAAATGATGGGTGAAGTGATGAGTAAGATTCTATTAAAAGAACTATTAGTTGTATAGATTTGAGAGAAATTTTTTAGAGATTGTGTTAACAATCTAGAACTAGAGATGGATTGAAATTGGAAATCATTATAAGTGTTACTGAGTTAGATCAGAAGTTACTAATCCTAGTTGTTATGGGATAGAAGTAATTTTGATCATATATTTAATCAACCTAATCTTTGTCGGAGTACTTGGATCAAGGATGGGTTGATTGGGTGAAATTTTGGTGCCAAGTTGTAAGGAGGTTAGAAAACTCTTGAGAGAGAATGTGTTCTTAGTCTCAGGAATTTTTCAGATATGCTATTTATTGAAGAGAAATAGAATTTTTTTGTAGATCAGTTACAAATCTAACAAATAAAGACATATGTGTATGTACTGGGTCATAGTGAGATTATTCACATATGTGCACGATTAAATCTTGTATGGATCTATGATGTATTCATGATTACTAGGTTATTTGGTGCACTTAACCTAGTCGGTGAACATAGACATATGATCACGTATTGTTGGAACTGATACTTGCACAGTTAACGGATCTTTTTATGAAGGATTTATTGGTTAACTTAAAAGTGATTTGGATAAATATAAGTTGTAGTGGAAATAGCTTAAGTCCAAAAGAACTTCGGTAGTGTCACGTGAGCAAGCATACACTTAGCCGCTTTGACTAAGGTCCGATTCTTTCTCCTAGTAAGTCCATTCGACTAAGGTGAATAAGAAGTAAGAAAGTGTTTCTCAATGTCTATGCTAAGGCAATACTCTTTGAATTTGGTTGAGATGTATTTACCATTGTTGTCTGAACTCAATGCTTTGATTCTATTATTAGTTTCGAGTTCTACATGCTCATTGAATTGTCTAAAGAGGTTGAAAGCTTTCAATTTTTGCTTATTAAAATAAACACCTATTTTTCTCAAAAATTCATCAATAAAAGTAATAAAAGAACTTTGTACCAACCAAAGATAAGATTTGCATTGGGCCACATATATCTGAATGAACAACATCTAGAACACTTGTTGTTACATGCTTATGACTTGATCTAAATGGAATCTGACAATGCAGCTATGAAAGACAAGGACCCTTGTCTAGATAATTGACATCAAGTACTAGGGACTATTTGATACAAATGTATGATTCAAGTGACGTAGCCTATAGTGCCAAAGTAATGTTTTATTAACTAGAAGAGAAGTATTTAAGACTTGACTTGTCTCAGAAGAACAATAAATCAATCTATATTTAAGTATCCATGTCTCTTTTTGAGTGCAAGGACCTTATTTGTCCTATCAAAAATTATGCATTAATTAGATTCAAATTCTATCCTCTGATCTAAATTAGTAAATTTGCTTATTGATAACAGATTTGTTAACAATTTTGGTACATACATAACATCCAGTAGTAACTTGAATTGATCATGCTTGGAAGCTCAATCTTATTGTGACTTCACCTTCAATAGTGTGTGAACTATTGTCGTCAAGATGAACTAATTTCTTTGTACCATAAGACATATAAGATTGAAATGTTCATTGTAAGGATCATCAAGTGAGTTCCTCTAGATCCTATTGCATGCACCAAAAGGACTATTGTGGAGCCCAACCACCCAAGTAGCTGGAAGCCAAGAGTCAATTCCCAGTCAACTTCTCCCCCGAGCTACAATGACTGAATAAAATCAGGTCCTGGATGGGTGAGTTCCTACATGTTATATAGACTTCAAAAGCCTAGGAATATTCCATATAGGATGTCAATTCTCAACCAATTGCTTCTGATCTTCTTAACATGCACTTCAAGCACTTACTATGTACTAGTTCCATAAGTCCTAATTAGAGCATTTAAGTTCTCACAAGATTATTAATTACATTTTTAATCCAGTTTGGAGTGACGTGGCATAACTAATAATCTTGTACATTGGAGTACCAAATATTCAAGTGTGAGATTATTTCGAATCCTAATGTACAAGACGTGGACGTAACAATCTTCCTCCCTTAAACAAGTTTTGTCCTCAAAGCTGGCAAAAAGTTAATAAACCAATTTGTTAACTTTCGCACTTACTCATAAAATCATTATCCTTAGTCTAATTTCAATATCAAATAAGTACTTAGAGATAGAACAATTTTCCAATTGTTTATTTTTGTTCTAAAGTACTACATCAACTTTTAGAAGTACAATAAGAAATAAATTTTCCTATTGGGTATGATTCTCTCCAAACCAATAATATCACCTTCATGCAAATTTAATTTACATGAATCACTAGTTGAATTATTCATTATTTGAAAGATCATGTTCCAAAGCTAAAGAAATTCCATTTCAATTATAGTCTAAAACTTGTCCACAATTCCTTATAGACAATAATGCTTTTCGGTATGTATATTACTAGAATATCCCAATATTCCAAGCACAATAATTCAATCAACCAAAATCTCTAGGAGATCTATCAAGCCTCATACTTTTATAACTCAATCTAGAGAACTACAACTACTCTAATGAGTTAAATGTCCCATTTCTAGCATCACGTGCAAGAAATCAACAATGTCTCTAAATCTCAATAAATTTACTTGTCTCCTACAATTTACGAAGATCTAGATTGAACCTAGTGCACAAGCACCTCTAAACTATAATCTATAGCGAAATAGCATCCACTAGATTAAACAACCCCTCTATAAGCAAAAACAAATTATCTTATGAAAATGCATGTAAGATACATACATTCTCAATTAACCGTTAGAGTAAAGAAATTTAGATTTTCCAAATTATTGATCTAATTGTCACTCGTTTAGAAGATCGTAAATTACTCATTATACATAAGAAGCATCATATTTACTTAATAACAATTAAGCATATATTCATGATCCATCAATCATAAATATTTAGAATTTTATGATTCGTCAACTATAATTAGAAAAATTCTAAATCACAATTAATCATTAAAAGATACTGGAGTGTATGTCCAACACACAACTCAGGAAATATAAGAATCATTCCAAAATCTTCTACCTCAAGAAAAATTACTGATTTCAAGATTATTCTTCCAACTTGATTTTTAGCAAGATATGAGTTATCTAAATTATGCAATCAATCAGGTAATTAAGGACAAAAGATTAAGATTCTCAACAATCCCTAGAGAGCTCCTCTATTTTCCTTGGATAGTCCAACTTTTGTACAGTACTGGATTCCTCTAAGAAATTTATGCAACCTTATCACTTCATCTCCTTTTTTCTAAAAGAAATTCCATAATTTCAATTTAAAAGTTCCTCGAGAATCAATGTTTAAAATATTAAAAGGTTATAAGCATGTCAGTAATGAGCATCTAACACTATTAAGAAAAGGCAATAATGAACGTTCGACACTATTACAAACCATAATTTTTTTCCAGATCATAAAATATTTTATCCTAAGTGACACAAATATTACTTTTAATAATTGAGTATCAAATAGAGAAACCGTCTGGGCTCAAGAAGTCTAAATTCCATGAATTTAGTCATTCCTTCATTGAATCTAAATCAACTAAAAATTTCAATAGATTCCAAGTCGAATTCACATCCATATGGAAGTAGAATTTCTTATAATAGTAACTAGTCCTTCAGAATTTAGTTCACCTTAGAAAGGATTTATATGAAAGCCAATTGTCCTATATTCAATAAATTTATAAAAATATGGGTTCTACTAGATTTTAAGGCCTCCAAATGTTGTAAATTATGAGATACCATTTGGGATTCAAATATATATCTCATAGTTTTTTAAAATACCCTAACACAAATAGCCAATGAATTCTCTTGCTTGTATTACCACTACCATTACAGTACCCACTAACCATTGGTCTACAAATCACTCTCACACAAGAAAATCTCTTTAGAAACACTGATGTCCCATACCACCAGCTTTTTCTCTTAAAAATTCTTTGCTTTTAGATTTTTTTAGAGAGGAATAGAAGCTTCAAACATGTCCAACAAGAAAGCATAGGTTAGATCCACCAAAAATAGCTTTTATGGAGGGCGCCAACAAGCAAAATGTAAGGAGATCAGTGCCTAAGCCTTCCACCACTAAATTGGGTGCATGAGCGCTCAAATTGGAGGCAATACAACTATCTTTCATATTGTAGATATTTTCATAGGTTTTAGCTCCACTATCAAGAGTTAGTCATGCTCAAAAATCATAAAAAATACACTAAATTTTGACTTTTTGAGGCCCTTAATGGTGACTGATTCCTACCAAACCCTCTGGACAACTTCATTACACACTTGAGGATGTGCATCCAAAGTTTTGCTCAAAGATTTTGAGAAGAACTCTTGAAAATAATGAAAAAAAAAAAACCCATAAAAAAACCTTGGTTTTTGGACTTTTTTTCAACTTTTTCAACATGATCTTGTGGATCTAATCCACATGCAAGTGCAATCAAACCTGATATACTATAGTTTGGCAACATGAAAGCACAAAAAGGTATGATTTGAATCAATATTATTTCACATAGTCCATTTCTAGCTCAAAATTGCCAAATTTTGACCAAAAATCACTATCTAAATCCCATTTTGACCATAACATCGACATGTAATCATTAGATAGTGTCATAATGACTATTAAAAAACAAGTACAAATCTAGAAAACTTTCATGAATAGTAACTTTGATAAATTTTGAGCCAAAACATTGAATACTTATTTTTCGATTTTTTCATCACCCTAAAGTGGAAATTCATGACATACAACTCTTTCTCTAACACTTGCAAATGAATTTACAAAATTACAACCATCTAATTGATCTAATCTTGCTGGATTTTGGTTCTTGCTATTTATTTTGTGCCAAAAAGCATGAAAAACAAAGCAATTTTGACCAAAACATAGCCTACAATCCTAAATCATTGGAGAGAACCGGCATGCATCATTAATTTCATCATTAATGAACTTTAAAACGAAAGTACACTTTCTAGAAAATTCAGATCTACCAACGATTTGATCTACACAAGAAAAAACTCCAAAAAAGCATCACGAATTGGCCTTCATGGACAATTCTCCATAAAATTACAAAGAATCCCAAGAGTAATGGATCTTAGCAACATGCAAATTGAAACTGGGATAGTACACCTACTTGCAACCTTGCTATCCACCATTGGAAGATAATTCCCATGGATCCAATCCAAAATTTCGACGAAAGTTAGCCCTTCTCCATATTCTCCAATCTTCGTAAGCCTTGCTTTGATACCACTATAAGGGAAGCTCCCTAAGATCCTGCTTACAAGACAAAACACAATGGAAAACACACTATGGAGCAACCACCCAACCAAGTAGAAGCAATCAATCAAGTCTAGAAGCTTCACCCCCAAGCCAAGGAACAAGAAGCATGAATGTAGAGTGAAACCCTGGCAATGAATCCATGATCACAATGGGGAGTAGGGCTAGTTTGGCCTCAATATATAGAGCCAAAATCATCATGGGCACATAGCCATGCATAGCCCTAAGTTCTCTATACATAAATTCACCTAGAATAGAGTCCTAAGCATGGACCACCTATTCATAGAATTGCTATTGATAAATGTACACATGCATACACTGTCTCATACCTTGTCTAACTCTATTTAGTGTGTTCTGGGCCTCAAAAGGATATTAGTTACTTTCGGGTCACATCCGGTATGATGTGGCATAACTAACAGCTTGATTTACTGGAGTACCGTGTATCCAAGACTAGGAGTATACTGAATCCTACTTACTAGTCATGGACACAACACATTTTATAGTAGTTTTTTGTACAATATAGGAAAAAAAGCTTTATATTTGCTGCTTTTGAAGTAAAAAAAAAGCATAATTACCATAAAATAGAGTCCATGAGAGAGAGAGAGAGAGAGAGAGAGAGAGAGAGAGAGAGAGAGAGAGAGAGAGAGAGAGAGAGAGAGAGAGAGAGAGAGAGAGAGAGAGAGAGAGAGAGAGAGCCTGATTCTCAAATGGGCAAAGTTTTCACCTGATATTGAAGATGATAATAGAGTACAAATGGTGCCTAGTTATATTTGGGAAAGCCCCTAGCCCCTTAATCTTATTGGCTACTTCATTGAGGCAAGGATTCTAATCCAAACCCTTCAACTAACCTTCAAGAAAATCTAATGGTTATAATATTAGCACAAAGTAACTCACATGAGTCCCATTTTGGCCAAAATAGAATCCTTATTGTAACTTGAGTTTGTCATTATGGGCCTCTATATTTATACCTAGGGTCCAAGTGCCCAGTCGGTAAGCCTAGTCGAACACTACTTTATTAGTGGGACCCACTAAGTGTCCAACAAGAACTTTACAACTATTTTTTCATAACAAAAATAAAATGGTAGTAAGGCACTTGCCTACCTTCTAAATATAGACTTATTTTGACTATGGAAAATCGTTCATGGAGTTGTAAATGTGCTGCCTACAAAAAATTTAAATGATAATAATTTCTTCTATTGTTTTTTAACTAATTCTTTTGGAGCCAATTTCGTGTGCTACTGGTCAAATTGTCTTTAAAAAAAAAACTAATTTTATTGTTTTGATAGTTTTTACAGCTTCATAAACATTTTTTCATACTCAAAATAAACTTATATTTAAAGGGTAACAAAGCATCTTGTGATGAACCTTTAAAAAATGGTTAGTCAAATTTTTCATTATGTATCAACCCACAATTTTTGTCCATAAAAAGAGTAGCACGTAATGTGCTACACTTTTGTTGGGTCATGGGCAGAAAAAAAAAATAAAAAAATAAAAAAAACTCTCAAAATATCAATTCCTTTGACTTTTGAACAATTGGAAATATATTCAAATTTTCTATGAAAATAAAAATGAAAATAATTATTTTCTCAATGTTATTTATTCAAAGTTCAAATTTTAATGCTATTTTGTTATATATATATATATATATATATATATATATATATATATATATATATATATATATATATATATATATATATATATATATATTGTTGTTAATATTCAAAAGGATTATATTTTATCTTATTTGAAATGTTTAATGAATGTATTGAAATTTTTAAATATTATATATGCAAATTTTAGAGAAATTTTATATTTTATATGTATGATTATAAAACTTTCTAAAAATAATAGTATGTTTTAATTTTAGTAAATCTCAATAATAATTGATTTACGATAGTTTAAGCTTATAATAAATGAGATAAGTTCTAAAATTTAACTTTGAATGTATATATATTTATTAAATTTTTATAATTAGTCTATTCGTTTTGTAGCGAATAGAGTAATTATAAGAAATAAAAAAATCAAAATATTCTGAATTATTATTCTTTTGTCAAATATCTATTTCTTGAGTAATCTGTAAGATTTTAAATTTTAAAAAAAATTCTACATTTAAATTTTTTCCGTATAGACAAATTTGAAAATATAAAAAATTTGGTTTGATAATCTATGTTGTGTTCATTTTTGTGGTTTTTTTTATAATGATTTTTAATCAATTCAATAGTATGTAATTATTATGCGTTTTAATTTTTTTCATATATAATTTCTGTTCTTGAAAAATGAGTATTTAGATCATTTTTCTTCTCTTTAGTCTCTATGTTTTTTTGCTAGATGCACTAATCTTAGTTCAATGTCTAAACATATCTAAAATATAGATTCTTATACCAAAATCAAATATTCTCTAGTACTCCTCCTTCATGTAAGCATCTAAATATAACATATTACAAAGAATTTCTGAGATATTATGTTTTATAGGGGACATGCTTCGATTAAATCAAAAAACTTGCATAATTGACTTTGATGCTCTGTCCATAACAATTGTTCTTCTTGTATTGATTGTCTTGGACCTTTGTTGAGCTTCCACCCACACTAGAGAACAACTAGTCTTCATTTGTTGAATGTCTTAGATTTTTGTGTATCTTCGGCCACATTCTCCTATTGGTGAACTCACATTGATGTATGCCATTGCAAGTCATACTTTTTTGGCCTATTTGGTGTGGATCCAATCCTTTGATTCTCAACACATCTTATCCCACATAAATTCACTTTTGACTTATCTTAAAAGAAAGAGACACACTTTCTTAGGTGGAACACTTATAGAATTTTGTGCAACTTCCTCTGACATTCTCTCAGTAAAGACACGTTTGTAAGAGCTATTCTTCCTCTATTGGATGTCTTGGATTTATGTGTACCTTCCGCCTACATTCTCCTACAGATGAAGGCATACTCATTTATGCCAGGGCCATCTTTGACTTATTTGGCATGGATCTTTACTTATTACTCAAAAGTTCAACAAGCAGGCCCTACAAGGCCCACACCCCCCCGAGTTAGGAAGCAAAAAACCCCTCCACCAGCTTACTCCAAAAAAATGAACAAAATCTATTGAAACTTGGAAAAAGGGCCAATCTTTTGCATAAAAGGTATGTGTAAAAAAAAGGTAAAGAATTTTACACACACCTTTGGACGTAAAAACAATTTTTGAGATTTTATGAAAAAAAAATCCAGCAGCCTTCTAAGCAAAATTTTTGCTAAAAAAGATTTTCTATTGAATATGAGATTTTTAGCACAAATTTTGCTTGAGGAGATTTTTTAGTAGAACTACAACAAAAAAAAAAAAATTAGCGTGCACCTTTTCCATGAAAGGTGCAACCATTTGCTATGAAATCTTTTTTGGCACAGATTTCACTTAAGAAGGCTCAAATGCACCTTCTACATAGAAGCTACAATAAGAAACAATTTGCTATGAGCCTAATAATCATATTGGCACCAATCTCTTACCTCAGATTCCTTAGAGATCTCTAATCGTTTTTGTGACTCTAGATTGCTTATATTAAACCCAAATGTTCTCTGACAATTTAGTCTAAACTTCAAATCATGAAGGAGATGGCTGAGTGGATGGAAAGAGCAAAAGAATGAAAGAACATAGAGAGAGATATATGAAAAATTTACTATTTTGGACAGATGAATCAATACATGAATATAACTAGACTTGCTCTTCTCTTTATTATTCTCATTTGTTTATTCAATGTAGCTTCTCCTCAATGTACATTAACTCTCCTACTTATATTTAGTTTCACTAAAATGTTACTCTAGCTCCATTATTCAAGTTGAATTGGATGTCTTCTCCCTGCATTTTTTGCCCATGAGTACATCCACCTTTGGGTACTTATATCTAACGAATGCAACCATCAGCATTCTATATGTTGCATTAAGAATGATATCTAAATATACATGTTTTGAAATATCGTGACTAAACAAATTGTGCTGCACCTCTCTTGAAAACATGAGAATGTTCAAATGTAAGAAGCTAAGTTGTTAGCTATCATTGACCAAATCAAGGCCCACTAAACTGGCTGGCTACTAAGTTCCTCACCATTGTCACCAATTCTAATAAAATATATACAACAAAAACATTTGGTTAAAAACACAAACTTGGCCCACTAATCAACGTGGTGTTCAGCAAAGTGCAATGTACCCTGAGTCCTTTGGAACGTTGCCTGCAATTTTTTATTTGATTGAAGCTAATCTTGAATTACGTTAGCTAGTGTACTTCGGCAGATTTGTATTTTTTTTATAGTAGGTTGATTTCTATCTTGATGTTGGTTATGTTGAAGGAGACGATGGCGCAAGCCAGCACAAAGCTGTGGCTGTCATTGAGTTTGCCCAACGATGCCATTTCCTACACACTTGTCCCATACACACTTGTTTCATAAGTAATTAGGGCCTTAGGTTCTTCTCCTCATAAGAAGCAAATGCACATTATCTCTTGTCCCTTGGGACGAGCCCTTTTGGGTTCAGGTAGATAAGTGGATGGCTAGGAGTTGAGGGTGGGATGCCAGGTTTTCTTCAGGTTATGGGAAACTATGAATTAGAACTACCATTATAACAAAGATCATGAATCAAGAAACAAGAGATACATGTAAATGGAGAGGAACATAGGAGAGATACAATAACAACATAATGTCTCTTGAAAAAGTTGCATTATGACAACCAAAGTAGGCTGTTTATATAACATTAAAGTGGACCTGTGCAGGCCGAGAAGATGATTGCATGGATTGCCACATTGGAATAGCACACATTGTGTTTTGGTCATCTGATTCCAACACTTGATCTATCTATCTATCTATATATAGAGAATGGAGAGACAGCTGATCTAATTTTTAGTAATTAAAAGAACATCCTTACTTTGATTTCTTCTAGTTAGTTGTCCTTGTCCACTTTTGCTTTTTTGTATTCCGTTACATATTCACTCTCTGGTTCTGATTTCGCAAAAGTGCGAAATACGCGAAAAGTGCGACAAGTGCCAAAAATGCCTATCATGCAAATTTGGCTTTGTGGAAAAAGCGAAGAGAAAGAGAGAATGCCGAAGAGAGAGAATGTCCTGAAGACTTCGCGAAAATCCGAAGGCTTCGCAAAAATGCCGAAACGAGAGAATCTCCCGAAGGCTTCGCAAAAATCTCAAAGGTTTCCAAAGTTCACCAATTTCCAACGCCTTTGCATGAGAACTTGAAGCAAAAGTGGGATCTTAGTTTTCACGAGAGAGATTTGATCAAAATATTGTTGATGCTGCCAGGAGCTGGGCTTCATATAGCGAGGTTATGGATGGATCTATTAAGCCAATCACCCGTGTATCTTTGTTTATGGATTGCCCATTGCACCCGAGGGCCCAGTTATATGCCCCCGGAGGACTCAGCACATTAATCGCATAAGCACTGCAGTTATATGCCACACCATAGGCCACAGCCCAGCCTTGTGCTGCTCCTGATCCTGTAAGCCCCCGGTTGATAAAGTCCAGAGTCCCATACTCTATGTCCATCTGCACATTGTCGTAAAGCAGTCCTGTGGCGAAGAGGGCATGCGGCTGGGCGTGGTTCTTCCCCGAGCTTCTGCAGTTGTAAAAGACATTGGGACCCTGCACTCCGTTGTTGGTAAGCAGGGCAATCTGGTAGTCTCCTGCCACATGCGTGTCTCGTACCAGAATCTGCTGAGCAGGACTTTCCAGAGCGATATCAAAGGGCTTGGGACCAAGGGACTTAGCTGGAATCGTTCTGATGAGGTTTAGCCTCTCCACTGTGATCTTGCTGCCACTGAGCCACACAGTAGCTTGAGCTCCACTGATGTTGGCCCGGGCCGTTAGATTGCCACCGAAATCCACCACGACCATGTTACTGAACCATGCATCTTCTACGTTGACGCTGTGAAGGAAGCTCCCCGAGCCATAGGGCATGGTGGCGTCTTTCACAGCCATCAAATCTTGAATGCCCACATTGGAGATTCTTTTCTCAACTGGCAGTTGAATGAGCTGAACTCCTGCAACATGTTCTCCACCAAGATACTGCTGATCTATTCGAAATGGAACTGGAACATCCAAGATAAGAACGTTGTCATAAATATTTTTGACTACACGCTCGATAGTGGTCAATGTGCCGTGACGATTTCCCCATAGTTCAGTCATATTCATCATGGCAATCCATGAGTCTGTCCAGGGCCAGAAGACCTGCACCTTATCTCCAACTTGAAAGCCGTCTGAACAATCAACGATCAGTATTCTTGAACCCGACGGCACAGTTTCACTGATGATGGCCGGACGCCCAACTCCTTGAATCTGGCCATACGTTCCGATTTTAAACAAGATAGTTGCTGGAAGATCATGCGCATTCAGCACCGTGCCTGTCTCTGATACGCCGCTACCTTGAAGTACTACACCGCTAGCTTCAATCACAATGCTTCTGCTACCGACGTTGAATGTGCCTGGAGTGAGCTTTACCGTTCCTCGCAGGCCATTCTCGTCTAAAGGCATGGCCGAAACCTCGTCGATAGCCTCCTGAATCTGATCAGTATCGTCCCCACCTGAGGGACACAGTGTCTTGATCACTGGAGCACAAGGGAAGGGAGCGTCGCTGCCTTTATACCCCACAGATGAGAAATCCATAAGCATGTCCCCATTTGGCATGGGCTTGTAGACCAGATTTCCCAAAGGATCACTCCAGACAAAGTATTCATCAACAGATTGGGATAGTGTGCGGCAATCTGTCATCAATATATTGCCCATCATCACTGCAGCGAGCAAAAATGCATTCCACATTTGGATCAGATTCATGTTACTAGCCATTTGTCCAAACCCAATATCTAAACTACAATTTAGGATATGAATGCAACCATAAGAATAAACTGTGGATCAAATCTGCCAACCACACTACCTAAACACCTAGCTGAGGTAATTTGAGGTGCTGAGCAATTTTCTCAAGTCTCAGGGTGATTTCACACATTGAGTGCCAATACTGACACTCAAGCACACTTACTACAAGATGTGAGTTGCTTTGCCCAATCTTTCACACTTACTACAAGATGTGAGTTGCTTTGCCCAATCTTTCAGACTCGTTAAAAAGCAGAATGTGAAGAGCAAAAGAAGCAAGAATGTGAAGCAAATGTGCAGAGCAAAAGAGGTAAAGATGATTCTATTAGTGTAGTCAGAAATCTAGGAAAATGGCTTGGCCTTAATGAGAACATCTGAGTAGGTAGCCGGCATGAGCACGGCCTAGGGTGTAGTGGGTGGTATATGATGGTAGATACTAAGATGCTCTGCAGCTCGGTAGGTAGTGACCACCCATTACACCCGATAGCGGGCCCGCTCACACCTGCTACTTGGCACTTCATCATGTGACGGTTTGTTGTCTCAAGAACACGTTGAGCTGTTGAGAGCAGTGAGTCGCAGTAAGAAAATGCTGACTCGTTACAACTTACAACCTGTATGCTGCTAGGTTTTTGTTGTTGAACCTTTCTTATAGCAAAAATATGACATTCAATGGCCTGTGGCCTTTTCCGTTGAAGGAAACGTAAACTTAGCAAAAGTACGTACTAGGTAGGTAGTTTAATGTAAGAACGTACTAGGCACCAAAATACGGCTATGAACATTTGATGCATGTACGCTATAACTCCTCACACCAATTATGTACTACATTTCAAGGCCCTGGGGGGCCCTAAATGGTCTAGGTAGTGGGCGTGAGCAGGCCCGCTACCGGCTGTAACATTTAGCCTTCATGCACCTAGCCGCCCTGCGGCGAGGTGCATTGAAGGCTGTCTGCTACAAGGTAGCAGTCTGCTCAAGCCTGCTAACGGGCATAATTGAAGTTTGGGCCTTTCAATTGAAAGGTCAAAATGAAAACTGGCATTTTGTTAAAAACAAATTAGTACACCATGTTAGAAGAATTAGACTTCTTAGCAAAATTATTAAAAGCAAAGATAAGCATCATATAAAAGAATTCAATATGAAAACTTGCATTTGTCAAAGGCAAATGTTAAAAGAATTAAACTTCTTAGCAAACATTAAAATCAAAGATAAGCATCATATAAAAGAAATATCTAGCTTTGCAATAGTCAAAATTACCTTTCGAAAAAAAACTCATAGATTACTTTGACAATGTAGAAATCTAACATCTACTTCACTAAGAAGATGCAAACTCAATAAGATCTTGATCAAACATCTAATATATGATAAAATGAAGTTGTTGTTGGAACTTAATCTTACTCATACTCATCCTAAATGCCCTCCCTCATTTCCATGTAAATCGCTCTCTCAAAGTAGTCTACAGAAATGAATTGTTCATCGCAACAATTTGCATTTCTCCCTCGCAACCCGACAAGCGAAAAACCCGACAGAATTTCTACTTCACTTTCGGGTCATTTTGAGTACTAAGTACTTTGCGAAAAGGCAACAAATATTCACTTGAGCTTTTAGGGCATTTCTGACAATTCCAAAAGTGCAACTAAAGGATTATAAAACGACCTCCAAATAGACTGCCAATCTAAGGAAATGCTAACGGAAGTCGGTCTATACCACAATTACAGCTCAAGCTCCATTGGGCATGGAGTCGAAAATAAGGCCTTCATGACCACTGGCACTTCCAGTGGCAATCGGCAAGGCAGAATTCTAACCGTCTACCGACAATTATCAGATAGCCTACGGAACTCTGAAATGGACAAGAATCGTTCCACTATGGAAAGCCATGACCTTTACAAAGCTAAATGGGCTATTAGGATTTCCCTCAATCAATAGGCTTATACCTTGTTCGTTAGAAATTCTTAATGGCCGAAACAAGTATTTACAAAGTCCAGTTCTTGCTTATCAATTAGACGGTTATAGTTACTAGAGCATTTCAAAAAGAGACATAGGATCAGTGACTTCCCCACATGCGACAAAATAGGCTTTGTAAATGTCACGCGGTTAGCTTACCAATCAAATACCAAACCTACAACAAATGGTTAGCTCCCAAGATATTACAATTTTCCTAAATAAGGTGGTTGATTGAGGAGCCACAAGTAGAGCTCGGCTATCTAACGGGCCATAGGCACATTAAGAAGAGGTAACAAAATCGCAGGCAAAGAATGGAAAGGGAGGAGGAGGTCGCAGGTAGAAAGGTCAAGGCATGAAGGCAGATCCACAGGCAAATTCACAAGTAGGGAGCAAACCAGCGATGCACGAAGTTCCCACAGTAGGGCAGCGATGTATAGGTGGAGGAGGGCCGCAGATAGTAAGAAAGGAGGCTGCTGGTAGAGAGTAGAGTGACCGTAGGCAGAGATAAAGGCAATAAACAAGCCAGCGATGGACAGGCAGGCCCACTGGCCACAGAACAGGCCAGTGAGCAGGAACAGGAGGGCATTCAGGTAAGTCTCAGGGCAGGGATCTTTCCAGCAGGAGACAAGGCATCGATCAGGTTCTTCTACGTAGGCAGAAGCTGAGCGCACATGCAGAAGGCAAAGACCGTAGATCGGATCGCAGGCAGCAAGGCCGAGAAATAGGTCGCAGGCAGAGGTAGCGACAGCAGGTGAGGGCGTAAATAGATTTAGGATTATGATAAAGCCTCCATGGACAGCAGGTTAGGAAACGAGTAGGCCGCAACCTGCAGTGAGCAGGTTTAGACAACAAAGCAAGATCCAGGTAGAGAAGATAGCCACAGACAACAATGCACAAATCTGCGAATTAACTTAATGGTAGCAATTTGGAGGTCAACATATGTTGCTTTCCAATTATGATCTACAGAGGAATGGATTGGAAATGCCTTATAGATCAAAAACTACTCTTTCTCAAGGAAATCTTGAATGAACAAGAAACTTTGAAGTGGAACAGGCTTATGATCTCTGGGTGATCAGCAATGGAGAAGCTTCCACAATGGCTTAAAGCAATGATATATAGTTCATTGATTTGTTTCATAGATCAATAACCTTCAAAGAACATAAGAACACTATCCTAACAAGACAACAATCCTTGAGCAGGGAACAGTCACAAATGATTCACGAACTTCTCAGACTTAAAAACACAATTAATTAAGAATAGAATCACAAGAAAGTGATTTAAACAACTGTAAGACAGGGAGACAACAATCTTCCAAGCCTCAAATCTTTCTAATTAAGGTGGCAAAGCTGTCCACAATTCTACAACCTGCATTCAAATGTCAGAGAGAGGAAAGATATACAAGTACAATCCTCAGAATGTTAGGGCCTGCAACCACATGGTTAGAGGCAGCACAACAAATGGCATCAAATCTGATTCAATAAACAATGATGCAAGAAATAAACACAATGCTAAAGGCTGAGAAACAGAGCAATAGCAATGAAGTATAAGCAGTTTGCAGCAAAGATCCAACAAAGAAATTAGAGTGGAAGGCACCAAGTAGATCAGCCTCTTCTCCTTTCCTCCTCCTTGTCTCTATGGGATTGAGCACAAATTGGAAGTGGAAGAGATGGGAGACACCAAGCAAAACAACTTCTACTCCTTCCCTTTCTTTCCAAGCTTCTCCACACAAGTTCTCTCTTTCTCCAAGAAGATGATAACGAGAATCTGTCCCACACCCCTCCGTGGTCATACGTAGGGGCTCAATGGGCTGGAGGTGCACCCCTTCAAGAAATGGGGCACCTCCTTATGACTTTTTCAAAAAAGTGCCTCTAAAAATAGGGCACTGGCCCAAATTTGTTTTTAACCCCTAACTTGGCCTCAACTTGCAATTTCAAAGTCAAGTTGGGCCCTATTTACGGTTTCAATTTTTATGACCTCATGGCCAAGTTTTTAATTACTAAAACTGTATTACGAAAATACTTGGCACCTCCTAGTCCTGACAAAACCGGAAACTAGCGGCATAGGCCTCATAAATGGAATTTTCATACAACGTAAATTAGCAAATAAACAATATTTTAATAGTAGTGCAACCGGCCATTATGGGCCATTTACGCGTCATTTTTTAACAGTTCTACGTCAGCGTAATAGCGCGTGGCGATGATTTTCCGTCAAAAATAGCTTGAAAAAGAGGTCTTTTTTTCGGCAAACAGCAACAATTTTCCAAAAAAATGCAAAACAGATGACACTCTACAAATTCAAGTACAAACTGTCTACATCTTCACGCTCCAATAACAACTACTCTAATTAGTCAGTTAAACAATTGTTAAACGATCTTGCAATTGTAAAGTTAGAATAATACAAGATCATTCAGTTGCTATATAAGTAAATGACTGATTGGAGAAGAAATACATGTGGATACAAGTTGATTGATGATGAATGATGCGAGAAATACTCCATCAGAGATCTAATGACCAAAACTGGTCTTCTAGTAATTGACTCCTTAGAGTTAGTGGTTAGAGAGAGAGAGAGAGAATAAATATTCAAAGCGATAGCTATTGTTTTGTTTCTATAAGTAGAATCACGCGCTTATCAACGCTATTGTATTGTGATCTGATCGTTGTTACTAAAACATTAATACACAGATTCGCTATTGTTTTATCTCCTTGCATTCTTGTTGAATGTCAATGCACTATCACTCGTCTTCCACAATATCACAAACAAGGAAATGTCTGGTTGTCCTTGACGCCTAACTGTCTTTACATTTTTTTATATCTAAATATCAGTATCGGTAAATTGCATGCTTGTCTCAGACACCTAACAATATCTCAATTTGTCTGAACGGTTGTCTAAGACACCTAAACTGATACTCTTATTAGAGTAGCTCTATATTCTTCATTCTCCAAGTAATCCAAGATCCTAATAACAATTCATTATAGTCTTTTTCTGTGGGAACATTGAGCATCACTTCCGCAGCCACGTGTCTCATCAGTGGTATCAGAACAGGTTTTGGATTACTAGAGTACGAAATATACAGAAGAACCTAATACGTTTTTGTTTTTCCAGAGCTAGTTTATTTTCTATTTGAAATTTGATCTATGTTACTCAATCATAATGAAAGGTTCAACCTCAGAGACCCGTTTGATCAACAAGTTCAACGGAGATAATTTTCACATGTGAAAATTCAAGATGAGGATGTTCTTAATCGAGGAGCTATGGGGATACATAAATGGTGCGATAGCCACACCGGCGGAACTTGAACTGCTCCCAGCTTGGGAAGCAAAGGATCGCAAAGCACTTGCCATTGTATCCTTGAATCTGAAGGACACTCAAATTGCTCATGTATCAAACAGTACCACCTCCAAAGAAGCATCGGATAGCCTCACAAGTATCTACGAGACCTCAGATGTATCGACTCGTCTCTTCTTGAGAAAGAAGGTCCTCACACTCAAAATGAGCGAAGGCACCTCGGTCAGTGGTCATCTAAATGAGTTCAAACATTTGTTGACTCAATTTGCTGCCATAGGTTCCCCTATTTCATAAGAAGACTCAACGATGTCTCTTCTCGCTAGGCTTTCATTCTCCTATGAAAACTTAGTATTGCTTCTGAGCAATACTTCTGCGCTATTACTCTAGAAGCTGACAACAAGCTTACTACATGAAGAAGTCAGGAGAAAGAGCTTATCTACAATGAGTACCAATTCAATGGCATTGTACTCTAATAAGCGGTAGTCCAAGAAGAAGAACTTCAAGGACAAGAAGACGAAGGCGGAGCAGCCAGATTCTATGCAACAACAACAATAGCATAGACAACAACAGCCATCCAAAACCAAGCTCTTTTGTAGGTATTGCAAAAGATCCAATCACGACATAAATGATTGTCGCATCCTCAAACACAATGAAGCAAAAAAGAAGATGTAACATGTTGGAAATCTATAAAATATTGGAAGAGTAGAGACAGGATCTCGTTATTTGGAATGTTCTCCTTTATAGATTCCTAATATACCTAGATAGAATAGAACTCATAACTGGAGCTACTGCTATTAATTAAGATCTTACCTATCCTAAGGTGCAGTGATTAGTTCCCGATCTTCTGCCAATTTAGTTATGATGAGCCTTTATGTGGACTAACAAATACAACACTGAGTAATAGCTGATCTAAGAAAGACATTTGATAGACATAATTCATTCAAGGATTGAGTATTATGGTCAAGAGATAAAGTAAAACATGCTTAATCATAGTGATTTTTAGAGCATTGTTTGGCATACTGCACAACATGTTATCACAAGAGAACTCTGTCCCTTACGGATAGAATAGATGAAAGAGTGCTTATTAGCAAATACTTCTATTTATATCTCTCTATGTCTAATCTTAGAGGTGTGATTGATTCAACTTGGCTCACATACTAGTGAACGACTTTTCATCCTCACATTCAGCATCCGGTGATTCAGACTTGTCTGTCTCTAAAATTGCTCACGCACTTGTTGTGAAAATTGTCAACATTTCCTAGCTAGTTTGAGGCCTAAATTGGCTAAAATTGTAAATAGTTTTGGTTCTGGAGTTTCGCACGTGTGAACCAGGCCACAATGTTTTTATTTACTGTATTTTTTCAGTATGATGAAGTATCAAACTTCATACCCTTCAAAATGAGACCATTTTGATGTATTTTGGTCATATAAGCCATTTTTAGCTATTTTTCCTATATAGGGAATATCTAGGGTCAAGTACCTTCTAGAGAGAGGAGAGAGAGTCATCTTCCTCATCCATAAATAGTAGGGAAGTCGTGGAGAACAGGTTGGAGAAACCTTTTGTATGCTTCATTGAGATCAATAGATCATTGTCATTGTTTCTTCCTCCATTGAGAGCATTGTTGTGTGTATTGTCTTCAAGCTATTGTGTATGATCTTAGGTGCTTTCCAAAAGTGGTAGGCTGATGTATTATGGACTGTATAATGCTATTTTGGGCCGCACTTGATGTTTATGGAAGTTTTCATTTGTGGTAAATGCTTTTTGATCAAGTTCTTTGCATTCTAGGTAGCATAGAATGTGTTGCCAATTCCTAGCTTATGTAGTTTGGAGTGCAAGCATTCAAGCCAATGATCTTGGAGTTTAGATCCACTTAGGATCTGTATTTTTCACATGGTATCAGAGCTGGTTGGCTTTTATTTATAGTAAGTATACGATTTTTGGTGATATTTGGATGTTTGATCAAGTTCTAGCATGATTTTGCATTGCTTTGTTGATCAAATCTTACTAACCTTTGTTTTGTGAGTTGAACTTGTGGATCAAAAGCATATTTCAGGTCTATTGAAGATCAGAGGCTGAAAAGAAACTATTTTGGATCAGATCATAACACCTAATCATTTGTGATTGTGAGGCTTGTGCATATTCAATACTAACAATGTTCTTTTCAATCCTATTGTTGACAATCTCCATTCTTGGATGAACACTCTCCTTAAGTGGATGAAACTTCTCCTTAAGTGGATGACAAATGCTCTTTTGAGTGAGTTGTAATTCTCCTAAAGGCTGAGCAAAGCTCCCATTTGGATGAAAGATCCCCTTTTTTGGGTGAACATATTGTAAGCTCCATTGTGAAGAGCATATTGTAAAGATTGTCATCAATTTTGGCATAAATTTTGGTGTACTTTGTTGAGCATGTAAGTAACTCTCCTTATGTAATTTGATTGGAGCATTTGCTGGAAGGTGTTAACCATTATGCAAGTGTGTTTTCAGGTTCTTAACAGGTTGAGGAACATTCTCATGTGAAGTGATCTTAGATCTACATCTAAACACCAAGATTTGACAAGATAGTGAAGCTAGTCTTGTGATTCACTAAGTGTGCTCATTCATTCACCTCTAAATCTTGTATTTATCACTTGCTGGAGTTTATAAACTTTTAGAAGTGTGGTTTACATGTGGTTTTATAGGTTGAATCAATATCTTAGTGTGTTGATCATATGTTGATCAAGTTTGTTCATTACTAGGTAATCTTGGCATCCTAGGTTTGGGTATTTTCTAAGAATGCAAGTAACTCTTCACACCATAACTTGATTTGGTCACTTGCTGGAAAGTTTGAGAGCTTAAGCAAGAGTGTGTTCAGGTTGGTTTGATTTTGTAATCCATTCTTAGTGTGTGCAAAGTGTTGCATGTGTTTCAATCTTCCTTTCTATGCTTGGAAACCATCTAGGTTCAAGATAGAAGTGTTTTAGGGTCCTAAATCTTCATAGATCTCTTTATCTATCATTTGTTGAGAGAAAAGTGAGTGCTAAGTGCTTTAGGACAGAACCTAAAAGTTGAAGAAACATTAGAATCATGGCTTCCAATGGTGGGATCATGCTAGAGTCTAGTGAAAGGTTGAGTTCATCAAACTACTCTACTTGGAAAGTGAGGATGGAGTCCTTACTTGAGTTGAATGAACTCATGGACATAGTTGCAGAAATTGAAGAGAGACCTCTCACACTTCAAGAGCAACAAAGGTTTGATAAGAAGGCCAAAAGGGCTCTTCATATCATTAAAATGAATGTTACAAATGAACTTCTCAAGGAAGTTGGAAAGTGTCAAAGTGCAAGTGAGGCATGGAATGCCTTAAATAAGCTCTTTGAATCAAAGTCCACATCTAGGGTATTGACCCTAAGGAGACAAATATTTTCTAGTAGGCAAAGAGAGGGTGAAAGTGCTCATGCATTTATCTTGAGAGTTAAGTCCCTAAGTGATGATTTAGCATGCATTGATGAGAACATAAAAGATGGTGAAATAGTCCAAGTTATGTTGAATGGTTTGCTAAATGAACATGCTAACCTTGTGCAAAGTTTTGCCATTCAAAGAGTCTTGCCAAGTGTGGTTGAGTTGCAAGAAATCTTATTGGCTGAAGAACATAGGTTGCAATCAAAGCTTGATGGTGCATCCTTGCAAGGTGGAGGTGAAGAGGCTGTCTTCACAAAAGGCAAATTCAAGGGCAAAGGTAAAGGCAAAGGGAAATGGTCCAAAGGTGGTAACTTTGATCATGATGATCACTCTTCCTCTTCCTCTTCTACTAAGAACAATAAGTCAAAGTTCAAGTGCTTTTATTGTGGGATAAAAGGTCATTTTGCAAATGAATGTTATAAGAAGAAAAGAGAGCAAGGAGAGAGGCAAGGAAATCTTACAATAGATGAGGAAGAACATAACACATGTGAATCACTTGTTATGACTTCAAGTTTGTTAGCCAACATAGATGATAATGATCCTTGGTGGATTGATAGTGGAGCCTCATCTCACATGACAAGACATAAGGAATACTTTACATCCTTATTGTCTTATGAGGGAGAAGGTAACATCATCTACACTACAAATGATGGTCAATGTGACATCAAAGGCATAGGCACTATTCCTATTTCCCTTTCAACAAATAGGAAAGCAAATCTTGAAAATGTTTTGTACATTCCTTCAATCACTAAGAATTTGCTTAGTGTAAGTCAAATGATTGACAAAGGACTTGATGTGGAGTTCATTGGAGATGCATGTTTGATAAGTAAATGTGGATCCTTGATTGCTCAAGGTAGGAGGCATGGTAAACTTTTCAAGCTTGATGCATGTGTGATCTCTAATCATGAAGGATGTATGGCTAGGGAGCAATTGACAAACCAAGAAGTTTGGCACAAGAGGTTGGGCCATCCCAACTTCAAATCTTTGGAGGTAATGGCAAAGAAAGAGCTTGTTCTTGGTCTCCCTAAAAGTCTTGTTGCAAACAATAGTGTTTGTGAACATTGTGCCTTGTCCAAATCTCATAGACTTGCTTATTCTAGATCTACTTCTAGATCTAAAGAAGCTTTTCAACTTGTGCATTCTGATATTCATTCTTCTAGTACAACTAGCAATGGTGGGGCAAAGATGTATGCAACTTTCATTGATGACTTTAGTAGGTATACTTGGATCTATCTTCTTAAAAGTAAGGATGAAGTGTTTGCTGCATTTGTCAAGTTCAAGAATGAAATGGAAAACCAATTCAATACAAAGATCAAATGCTTAAGATCTGATAATGGAGGGGAATACACCTCAAATAGGTTCAAAGACTTTTGTATAGCACATGGGATTAAGAGGGAGATGTCTAGTCCTAGGACTCCACAACAGAATGGAGTGGCCGAGAGGAAGAATAGAACCCTTTGTGAATGTGCCAAGGCAATGAGACTACATGCTAATCTTGCTAAGTCTTTTTGGGGGGAAGCTTTAGCATGTGCTAACTATCTATGTAATAGATGGACAAGTGCTTCCTTGGATGGTAAAACTCCTCATGAGGTTCTTTATGGTAGAAGGCCGAGTGTCAAGCATTGTAGGATCTTTGGATGTACATGTTTTGTCAATATCACACTTGATGATAGAACTAAAGAAGATCCTTCATCAAAGAAGGGTGTGTTTGTTGGCTATAGTGAAGTAAGCAAGGCTTACAAAGTGTACATTCCTTCTACAAAGAAAGTTGTCATAAGTAGGGATGTCATCTTTCATGAAGAGAATGTTTCCAATGTTGTTGATGTTGATGTTGATGTGCCTACTAATCATCATGATGTGCAAGATGTCTTGGATGAAGATGGAGATGCCACTCCAAAGCAAACTTCAAGGAAGACTCAAAGGCAAAGGGCTAAGCCATCAAGGCTAACCTATGATGAAAAAGGAAAGCAAGTGGTGGACAACTCTAACTTTGCTTTTCTTACCTCTTTTGATGAACCAACTTGTGAAGGTGAAGCAATTCAAAAGAAGGAATGGATCCAAGCCATGGATCATGAGCATCAAGCACTCATCAAAAGCAACACATGGAGGTTGGTAAAGCTTCCAAAGGACAAGAAGGCAATTGGTTGTAAGTGGATCTTCAAGATCAAGACAAATCAAGATGGATCAATCAACAAGTACAAGGCAAGGTTGGTGGCAAAGGGGTATGCTCAAGAATATGGTATTGACTATGATGAGACCTTTGCACCCGTGGCAAAGATGGTAACTATTCGAATCCTAATCTCTCTTGCAACTCTTTATGATTGGGATATGTGGCAAATGGATGTTACTAATGCCTTCTTGAATGGTGATCTTGAAGAAGATATTTACATGGAGCAACCCGAGGGCTATGTTTCACATGATGAGCCTAATCATGTGTGCTATCTCCAAAAGAGTTTGTATGGGCTAAAGCAAGCACCAAGGAGTTGGTATGCTAAGCTCAATTCCTTCTTACTTTCTCAAAACTTTGTTATGAGTGAGTATGATCATTCTCTCTACTTTAGATTGAATGAAAATGATATCACTTTACTTTTGATCTATGTTGATGACATTATCTTAAGTGGTGGTAACAATCTAGATATAGATGAAATCAAGATGGCACTCAAAAGAGAGTTTGAAATTCAAGATCTTGGTAAACTTCATTATATCTTAGGAATAGAGATTATTAGAACTTCTAAATCTACATTCATATGTCAAGAAAAGTATGTTAACTCTATTCTAAAAAGGTTTCATATGGAAGATTGTAAAGTTGTTTCTACTCCTATGGAATCAAATGTAAAGCTAACTACAAGAAGTAATGAAAGATCCTTCAAGGACATTACTCTCTATAGAAAGCTAATAGGATCTCTTATATGGTTAACCATCACAAGACCTGATCTAAGCTTTGTGGTTGGTAAACTAAGTCAATTTATGCAAGATCCTAGTGAGGCTCATTGGAAGCTAGGAAAGAGAGTACTTAGATACATCTCGGGATCTAGAGATTTTGGCATCTTGTATGGAGGTACTACACCTAACCTTTGTGGATTTTCATATTCAGATTTTGCAGGTGATCAAATGGATAGGAAGTCAACAAGTGCCTTTGCAATCTATCTTGGAGATGGAGTGGTCTCATGGCTATCAAAGAAGCAACCAACTATCTCTCTATCTTCCACCGAAGCCGAGTACAAGGCATTAACAACATGCACCAAGGAGATTCTTTGGATCAAGAGGATGTTATTGGATCTTCAGTTGCTGGAACCAGAGAAGACTCCAATCATACTTTGTGATAACCTTTCAGCCCAAAGCTTGGCAAGCAATCCTGTTTTTCATGCAAGGAGCAAGCACATTGAGATTGCTCACCATTTTGTGAGAGATCAAGTCATTGCCAAAGAGGTGGAGCTTCAACATGTCTCTTCAAAGGAGTGTGTGGCTGATATCTTCACCAAACCATTGGGAAAGGACCTATATTTAATGCATAGATCTAATCTTGGAATGTGCTCAAAGACTATGTTGAAACTAGCATCCAATGTTGAAGAGGGAGTGTGAAAATTGTCAACATTTCCTAGCTAGTTTGAGGCCTAAATTGGCTAAAATTGTAAATAGTTTTGGTTCTGGAGTTTCGCACGTGTGAACCAGGCCACAATGTTTTTATTTACTGTATTTTTTCAGTATGATGAAGTATCAAACTTCATACCCTTCAAAATGAGACCATTTTGATGTATTTTGGTCATATAAGCCATTTTTAGCTATTTTTCCTATATAGGGAATATCTAGGGTCAAGTACCTTCTAGAGAGAGGAGAGAGAGTCATCTTCCTCATCCATAAATAGTAGGGAAGTCGTGGAGAACAGGTTGGAGAAACCTTTTGTATGCTTCATTGAGATCAATAGATCATTGTCATTGTTTCTTCCTCCATTGAGAGCATTGTTGTGTGTATTGTCTTCAAGCTATTGTGTATGATCTTAGGTGCTTTCCAAAAGTGGTAGGCTGATGTATTATGGACTGTATAATGCTATTTTGGGCCGCACTTGATGTTTATGGAAGTTTCCATTTGTGGTAAATGCTTTTTGATCAAGTTCTTTGCATTCTAGGTAGCATAGAATGTGTTGCCAATTCCTAGCTTATGTAGTTTGGAGTGCAAGCATTCAAGCCAATGATCTTGGAGTTTAGATCCACTTAGGATCTGTATTTTTCACACTTGTCATACATACTTACTTCCCTTTGTTACTCCTATATGTGTGTGTGTGTGTGTGTGTGTGTGTGTGTGTGTGTGTGTATGTATTTGATTAGAGGAAGGGGGTGGTCTTTAATGTAAGTGAATGATTACAAGAACTCCTAAACCTACCACTTTCTCGCATTTAGTTTACTGTCAGCTTCGTCCGTGGTGTCAGTTTGCTACCTTGGTAATTAGCTGATCGTGGGGTGTAAAGTGCGCCGACTCCAAGGCCGTGCTTATGCAACCGTAGTCAAGGTCATTGCGGTTGGCCTTTGGTCGTTGTTGGCAGTCCGCAGGAGCTGATTTGTGGCTTCCTACGAATGTCATCATGTGTTTGCTTAAAGTTGTGGTTTGTGATTTGTTGGTCTTCATTGTTGTCACCCTCCAGGTAAGTAGTGATGTGGTTGCGGTAGCGGCAGACTATGTTTTGCGGTTTGTAAGCTAACAATGCCTTGTGGGCGGAAACCTTAAGTTTCTTCAGCTCCCTCTCAAAGCATGGTAGCTATATGACTCCTAGACTTTCACGATGTTTTTCAAACATTGCTTTGTCAAGGGGCTTTGTAAGAATATCAGCCACCATGTGTTTGGTTGGAATGAACTCAAGTTTTAAACTTCCTTTCTCAACTAGATCCCTTATCAGGTGATACTTGATAGCAATGTGTTTCGTTCTGGAATGAAACATGGGATCCTTGTTAAGGTGTATGGCGGATGTGTTGTCCATATACAGAGTCAGTGGTTCATCACCTTTATCTCCCAGTTCATCGAGGAACTGGCCGAGCCAAGTAAGCTCATTTTCCATCTTGGCTGCCACAACATATTTCGCTTTACAAGATGATTGTGCAGTTATTGTCTACTTCCTACTAATCCAGAGAATGGCGACATTTGCTATTATGGTGCGAGCTCCCAAAACGCTCTTGGAGTCGTCGTCCTTTATGGATGCCCAACTCGCATCGTTGTAAGACTTCATCTGGAATCCAGCATCTCTTGAGAAACAAAGACCATAGTCCTTTGTTTCTTTCAGGTATTGCAAGATCCTTTTTGCAATCTTCCAATGTGTGGTGTGTGGGTCTTGGGTTAATGTTGAACTAGCTCATTTGGAATACTACATAGGAGATGTTTGGCCGTGTGTTGTCTACCAAATACATTAATGAATCTATAACCCTTCTATAAGGCTTTCGCAGCATAGCTTCATGTTCTTCATTATTTCACAGATAGTCTTCATTAGTCAACATTGTGCCAAGAACCATTGGAGTATTCACTCCCTTGAAATCTATCATTTGGAAGTCTTCTATTATCTTGTGAATGTATCTTGACTAGTGCAGAAATAATTTTACACCTTCAAGTTCTCTATCAATTGGTAAACCTAGGTAGCACCTTGCTTCACCTAGATCTGATATCTCAGAGTGTTTCAAGTTATCATCCTTTCCTTGTGCAATGATAGTGTCCTTTCTTGACAGAATCAATGTATCATCGACGTAGACTCCAATAATAATGGTTCCACCATCCATTATTTTCACATAGACATTGCAATCAGCCTTTAAAGGTTGGAAGCCTAAGGATCTGATTGCATGATCCTTCTTCTTATACCATGCACTCACTACAATAACAAAGGAAGTGCTTTGGATCAAGAGGTTGCTAGTGGAGCTAAAGATAAACATGGAAGAGGATCTACCTATCGTTAGTAGCTTGACAACATGTATTCTCATGTCAACACATAATTCTATATGTTTCCATGATGATTTCAAGCACTATCTCTTGTAGACGTCTGTTGACTCCCTTGTCTTGAGCAGATGTTTTAGAGCTGATTATACATTGTTTGTTGATGTTTTAATGATGAAATGTGGGTATAAGCTCGTGTACCTTTTATGTGACGAGAATGTATTAAGTTGATGTACAGTCGATGTGACAAAAATTTGTCCAATACAGATAGAATTTTGCATGTTCATACGAGGATTCAAAGCACCATTTCAGCTGACAATGCACTTTTTTGGTAAGTTTTCAGGCTTTTGTGAGATTTTTCTACAAGCTTTAGAAATTTAAATGCGACAATTTTACACAAAGTGTTATGTCTATTGGTGGCTTTTGTTTGTCCTTACTAGCATGTGTTCTCGTGTTGATGCATAATTGTTCTTCGCATGTTGATGCATAATTGGTGTTCTCATATGTATGTAGGAAGTAAGGTTTCGACATCCTTAACAAATTGCACATCTTTGGCTTTGGTAAGACCCAGTTTGTTGACTGTGCCTATCCTTCACATGAAAATATAGTTCATCAATAAATGAACGAAGACGAATCAAATTAAATGCTTCCTGGATGAAATATTTGTTGAAATCACTTCGAATCTTGAACACAATTAGCTTTTTATTGCAATTTTTTGTGTTTGCATAAGTCTTTTTCAAAGCTTTGTTGATATTCTTAAAAAAAAATATTTACATGATTGTTGTGGTTGACATTTCTAGTTTTATAACTTTTATTGCATGTGTTATGATAGCAAATATTTCTAAAGATAATTTTATTGTTGTTTTGGCCTATTGTCCATTCATACTTTTGATAGGTTTTTGAGGCATGTCACAAAATCAGCTATGAAATCTTCTACCTCTTAAGGTTGCACTTGTACCATATAGTATGGGTACAATTGTAAAGCATATCAATGACCTCATTTATAAGGAAACAAGAGACGTGTTGAAGATCCTCTTCTAGAATGTTATCAATGATGCAATGATGTGCATGGAGCATGCTGGCTGGAAGACTCTTAACTGCTATGGATGTTGCCTATGGTTTAAAGAGACAAGGAAAAATCCTTTATGGTTTTGGAGTCTAGCTTATAAGTTATTGACACCAGCTTCAGTTGATTATACTTGTCTTCGAGAACTCCATTAAGTAGGGCTTTAGTTTATGATACACTTTTCTTATGAGCTATTGAAGGATTCTGGCATGACTACAAGCCTCACTTTGTTATGAATTTATAGATGTCACTTTTTTTGTATGTATTTCATCATTGGCATGGCACCATCTCTTGAGATAATGAAAATGATGGACGATTAAAGTTTGGATGTCTTTGTTGGAGACCTCTAATGTACTTGTTACTGTGCAATTTGATGTTATATCTCACTTTGAGCCTTTCAAGGCATTGTTTGACTTTTTCTTTTGCATCAAAATTCTGTTGGCATGGTTACAATAACATATTTGTAGTTGAATCGATCATGCTAGTATAAGTTGTAAGTTCAATGCTAAGGTTTTGTTGTTTGTCTTATTTTGGGGTGGAGGACAACTACAAGTTAGTGCAAAAAATTAGACGGCAAGCTAAAAATTTTCACAGTTTTGCACCTTAGACAATTTGTTTTAATAGAATTTTTTAGACAACTTTTTAATTATTGTAGGATTCCATTGTCCAAGTGACCAAGTGGCAAGTCTCAAGACTCAAGACTCTCAACTTTCAAGGGCCTTGGGCCTAGCTAGGCTAGCATATGCCTTAAGCTTCAAATTATAGTTGACATTACTTCAATAGTGTCCTTAAAAAATCGACTATTTGAGAATTAAATCCTAAAATTTCCTGTATTTTTCAAAGAGTGGAGTATTTTATCCTGCCATGTATACATGTTGGAGGCACATTCTCTTGTAAAAAAAAAATTAACCGTCTAAAATTCTGCATATTTCTTAAGCACTCGGTTGTGAAGACCTTTTGATCCTGTAATATTTTTCTTATACCAGGTTTTCATCGAAGTTGTCGGTTCCTGGAAACAACTTTAAATCTAATTTATTCAAAATGGGACATGTCTGCCATGCATGCTAAAAACTATATTCAAACAATCACAATATTAATATTGTGGGACATTCTTCAGACCATATGGTCATTCTAGAGGGAAGATGGAAAATGTGAGTGAAGGAAATGATCTTAGTAGACTTTTGAAAAGTGGGACAATGTAGAAAGAATCGATAAAAGTAGAGGGAAGATGGAAGATGTGAGTGAAGGAATTGATCTTAGTATACCTTTGAAAAGTAGGACAACGTAGACCACAAAGAATCGATAAAAGTAGAGGGAAGATGGAAGATGTGAGTGAAGGAATTGTTCTTAGTAGACTTTTGAAAAGTAGGACAACGTAGACCACAAAGAATCGATAAAAGTAAACTTCTGCAAGTAGGACAATGTAGAACTACAACAAGATCAATTTGTAGCCAAGGTAGTTTAAGTTTATTTGTTAAATAGTTTATTCAATATTTATTGGCAAAAATTAGTTTAAGAAAATTGTTCACAATGGTCTTGAGCTGTAAAATTTTGAAGGCAACAAAATTTAAAATCTACAAACTATTAAAATTGTAGAATTGTTGTGGTTGTAATGCTTATCCGAGACTAATGTTATCATTTGTTATGTACAAATGTGTATCGCACACCAAGTAATAGTCCGAGTCTAATAAAGTTTACAATGATACCAAGATGTCAATGTCACAATTGAAAAACCAACTCAATCTGATAGCCATGACATATGCAAGAGTTTATCTGTAATGTTCCAAAAAGTTTTGAAAGATGGAAACAAACTCTAAGAGCATAGTTTAAATTCGAAAGTATTACTTCTGTTGAGAAGCAAGAGTAAACATTCAATTTTGAAAAACATTCAAGTTGATATGCTAGTTCATGTTTGCTTATCAAATGAGATAAGTATGAAATTTCATAGTCTTCCTAGAAACATAGTTCACAACAAAAAGTGAGCAGAGGCTACAAAATTTTTCACTCTAATAGACTTAAATTTTGGGCTATGATGAAGTGAATTTGTGCTTCAAATGTTTTTAGTTGTTTGAATTTTGAACTACTCATTAAGATTTGAAGCTTGAAGGGAAAATTTTAAGATAGACTTCATACTACATTTGATCAAACATTGTCTATTTTATTTTAATGCAGATAAACTCTTTTTAAGTGCATTGCAACTTGTAAATTTTAAGCCTTTACAAAGATGGAACCAATTTTGGATAGGTACCACAATTTTTAATATCATCCAAGTTCTCGCGTTAAGAGATAGCTCATTTTTTTAAACAAGTCAATTCCATGTTATTACAAAATAATTTGGAGTTTTGATATCAGTTGAGTCTCAATACAAACATGGTATATGAGTTGTACATATAGAAAACTTTGTGTTTAACCACACGACTTATCCATGCAAAATGTGAGACGTCCTCGATATTTGGAAATTTTGTTTACATGGAACATCTATAAACAAATACGAAATGTTTTGACATGAGAAATGGCGGAAAGACCATTTTATAAATTTTCCTTAAATTTTTCTTGTAAAATCACCTAAATTTACAATCTCAAATAATATTATGTTCAGACAATCTTCTTACATAGATCATAATTCAATTTTTGAATAAACTTTAAAACAAAACGTATGCAGTTTCAAATTTCACATGAAACTTAGAAAACTCAAAAATTACAAATGATAAAATTTAGAAATTTAAAATTGTTTTTACTTATTATAAGCTTTAAATTTTTTCAATTTTTTAAAATTTCAAAATCTCTAAAATTTAAATTTTTTATATTGGATTTTCAAAATTCTTGAATTTTAAAGTTTTGAAATATTGATGATGGTGGTAATGCTGTCACTCCCTTATATTTCTAGGCCCCCGCGTGACTACTAGCACCGGAACTTGAAAAATAGGTTAATATTTTAATTTTTGAATTTTTAATTTTTTTTTGATATTTTGATTTCTTAAATATTTTTAGATATTCAATATTGTTTTTAATTTTTTGTTATTTATAAATTTTTGATTTATTTTTAGCTTTTTAAAATATTTAGACATCAAATTTTTAAAAATAATTTTTTTTAAATGTTTTCAAATCAAAAGCCTATAATTTTTTATTAGCTCATTTAATTTTAATAATTTCACAATTCTTTTAGAATTTCTAAAATTAATTATTGAGATTTTTTAATAAAAATTGAGAAATATATTTAAAATTTTCAAAAATAATATAAAATTTAAAAATCTCTAAATTTTTATATTTTAAAACATTAAAAGAATAAATTTAATAAAAAGACAACAAAATTTAAAAAATAAATTAAAAGTTTATAAAACTTAAATTACAAGAACTAAAAAATTAATAAAACGAAAATTTAAAAGAAGTTTGATTTTCTTTGGAAAAGAAATTTATATATATATATATATATATATATATATATATATATATATATATATATATATATATATATATATATATATATATATATATATATATATATATATATATGCGTCGGAGGTGCGTCCGCGTTTGGACTCGTCCGTGATTTTCAAAAAAAAAAATTCAAAAAAAAACAGTCACTAGCCCAAGCTGTCCCAGATCTCCAAAACGAAATAAAAACAATTTATGGCCCCTCCCCTCTCCTCCTCCTCCCCCCCGGAATTAATTATCAGAGAGTGTTTGGCACTCACCTGCCCCCTATTAAAAAATAAAAAAATGGTACCCAAAAAAATTTGCAACAGACCTAACCACTGCCCATGTCTCTCATAACTGAGATATTACCAAACAACGATGACTAATGAGCAGTTCATAAATTATTACGAACCTTCATTGGGAACTAAGCTCTAAAAAAACGACAAAGAAAGATACGAGAGTGGTTTGGAGTGAAGATGATGATTTGTAAGGCAAACATATTACTGGTTTAGGGTTCAGGGTGCATCAATGACTGTCTCAAAGAAGTGAATGCTCACCAGAGGATTGGGGAGAGGTGAATGCTCACCAGAAGAGTGATAAGCTCTCAGGACCAGAAGTCTCTTGGGAAAATTAGGGCTCACCAGAAGAGTGACAAGCTCTCAAGACAAGAAATCACAAGACCGACACACTACTATGTCTTATATGATGAGATCGGTTTCCTCCCGGATGAACTTCAACAGGTTACTAATTACTTATGCAAAACTGTGTCATTCAATACAGAAAACCACAAGACCTACACACTATTGTGTCTCGGTTGATGAGATCGGTTTCTCCGCGGATGAACTTTAACACCTTACTAATTACTTATGGCACTACTTCAACATGCTACAATACGAACGCTAACCAGTACGCTCGCACATGCAAGCAGAATAGTCCTGCATTAATTGGCAACAACTCGAGTGAATACCGACTTTGTAAAAAAAATGCGAAAACTGGTTGGGTGAATGAGATTAGACAACATACTTGTGAAAGGACTCGGAGCGCGAGCATCCTCAGGTCTGACTGCCCAACGCCGTAGCTCTCTCACCATGATACAGACAAGAGCCTGTTCTCTCGAACACATGCAAGGTCCTCACTGAACAGCCCTAGAGAGTGTTTGCAGTTGAGCAACCATATGCTTGAGTACACTTGAGTCCACGCAGGGAAATTGAACAAACGACAGTGTACGATAGATCAAGAGTTTACCTGTAACTGAGCCTCTACACCTCGAGCCTGCTGCGGATACCAATGTCGCTGCTGAGGAGACGGATGTATGTGAACCAGTCCACACACAGCTCTATATAATCGTATTGCCTCTCGCTCTGAAACAACGGATGCAGTATGTGGGCCACACCATGAATGGGCCGGTGAAACTTATATCATCGCCGCTGCAACAAGCGCCTGATAGGCTCCAACATGTGGACCAAACCACATGGAGGCAACAGTTACATACCATCGTGTTGCGGCACCAAGACAAAACAGAGTGCAAAATGGAAATAAGGATGGTGATACGGAAAAAAGTTGTACCTGGCAGGGTCCAGCTCAGGACGCTAGAGAGACTCGCCTATGCGGTCCATGAACTCGTAAATGAGGCCCATCGTGCACCCCTCACGATCAACGAGCCTCAGAACAGAGTAGATGGGGCACATGACGTCCATCAGCTGCTGCATATCCACACAGAAAGGCTCCACGAATAAGATGTCGTGGAAGACCAAACACTCTAGGGTCGTGGACAGGTCCATGGCGGTGAACTCTGTAGAAGTGGCCATGTGCCATAATTCACCCTTGAGCTTGTGTAGCTGCTCAAGCATGATGAACTGGTAGGCGAAGCGGGTGCGAGCGGGCTTCTTCAAGTCGAGCCTACATTGACAAACAGAATGAGAGGCACACATGAAACGAACAAAAAAAAAGAAGCATCTTGATTGAGCCAAAAAATAAGCAGCCGCTTACCTGCTGAATGTGCGAAAAAGGGCTGTCATGCGGCGCTTGCGGGTGTCCACAACCGTAAGTGCCCTCGTGAGAATCTCACTGACCCAAGGCAGGCGCCCGATGGAATGCAAGAGGAGGTCCAGTGAGTGTGCGACACATGGAGTCCACACAATGGAGGGGTAGTCTGCCATAAGAAGCTCCCCCATACCACAGCAGTTGGACGCATTGTCCGTCACAACCTTTCGTTGATCGTGTGATTAAGCAGTAAATGACCAAGCAACTAATAATAGAAGATTATACATGGACAACGCGCTGTGGCCCGACCTCCTCTATCATTGTGCGAATGATGTTGTAAATGTACTTGGCCAAATGCACTCTCCTTGCCTCGGAGGCGTCGATGCTGCGCAAGAACATGGCACCGTAACAACTAGAAACAATCATGTTTATGAGTAAACGTCTGCGACAATCAGTCCTCCCATCAGCCATGATGGAACAGCCATATCTAATCCAAGCCTCATGCAGTGCGGCTAGTCTCTCTCTGACTGATGCAACCCGGTCCTGGAGCAAAGAGCCGCGTAGTGCGTCGACTGTGGGTGGTGTCTAGCCGGGCTCGCAGACTGCAACTTTCGAGATAGCCTCTCGAAAGATGCAGGATGATGCCATGATAAAGGAGAGGTTCAGATCATAGAACATCTGTGCTATGGTCCTAGTGGCCTCTCTGTGCTGCCCTCTCTGAAAGATCCCGGCATGGACATCTGTCTGGTGCCTCGGGATGTGGATGGCTGGGAGGATGTGGATTTGGAGGTGGTGGCATAGGTGTAGGTGCGAAAGCGGAGGAAGCGGAGGATGTGGACGGGCCATGCAGATCTGACGGTGATGGCACAGGCGTATGTGTAGCAGTGGAGGCTATGGATCCATGGGGAGTATTGGCGGAGGGGATATGGGTGGCTATGGCGGAGGCGGTGGCGGTGGCGGGTGCAGATGCGACAGTGGGGGTGACAAGGTCGATGGCAGTGGGTGCACCAATGGAAACAGAGTCTGTGGAATTAGCAGGGAAGGGGGATAGAGGTTAACGTGTAGCATGACAATGGAAAGGATACTAGAATGGTGGAAATCCTGAACCTTCTGTTTGAGGAGGGTATAGGCAAGGTTGCACAGAATGGGCTCAACGGCTATTCGGTCGCGCGAGTTGGGTTTAACGGCCTGCCTCAGTTCGTTGAGGACAAAGGTGGACCAATTATATGGCACCACGGAGGGGGTTAGGAGATTCCAAATAGGATTCCGTGATTTGGCTCATGAGGTTAGATTGTATGTGCTCCTTGCTGAAGCTGGAAATGACTAGAAAGTTATTTATGAGATAGGCGGTGGATTGAATGATGGGGTTATTGATAGCCTCTATCAAATAACCATTGTTAGTCTTTAGCTGGGTGTCAGGACCGAGTGGAGTTAGAAACAGTTGGATGAAGGCAGGGGCACTACGATGAGAGGGTTTTTGGCGGATACTAGTAACAATCCCTATTGTTGCCAGTGAGTCAGTGTTGACATGCACAGGGTGCAGTCGGTCTTGGTATTGAATGTAGAATCGACTTTTCTTCTTGTCCCACATGGCATAGGCCATGAGAATGAGTTGCATGTTAAGGACGACATAGAAAGTAAATGTCCATTGCTTGCAAGAGAGGTCCGGTTTCCTGGACCCATAGTGTGACCAAGGAGTCCGAAGGTAGTGGCCAGATTTGCATGTCAGTAGGCACGTCATTCCTGATGATGTCCTTGGGGCTAGTTTCGTCGAATGGACTGGATGGTTGGTTGCGAGGACTAGAAGCGGAAGCCATAATGTTAGCAAATTGGATTAAAAACTAGATGGAATGTGGTAGAAGACGGAGAAGAAAAAAATAGAAAAAGACTTTCAAAAAAGAAAAAAAGACGTAAAAACAGTGGAAAGGACTTGCAAAAACTGAAAGATGGATATCGCGTGAACAAGACTGGAAATGAGTGCGTTGAGTGTATGGAAGGTGGTGATGCTAGTGGATGGAAGTGTACGCAAAGTTTGGTCGCAATCAGAGAGCTTTGGATTTTTACAAAAAATCTCGACAGAGCTTTGTTGTGTGAAGTGCCAAATGAATCGAATTTTCCCCTTATATAGAGAAAATTTAGAGTGCGTATTAGGAGAAGTGCACTTTAGTTCTTTACCAAAATCGGCAGGGACCTTCTTCACAAAATTATAATACCTCGGAAAAGTCTACGAAGGTTCAGTAGGTGTTTTGGCTGCCTTGCAAAGGTTTTGCTAAGGTTCATCAACACTCTCTCAAGAAAGGAACTCTCGCCCCACTTTTCTATATATATGATTGTCAAGATCTGACTATGCAAATAGGTTAATTCCACTGTCCTGATTCCATTTTTGTTGTCTACAAAGGTTGGTTCTCAGATCTTGATGCTCTACAAAGGTTCCAAAGATTCTGCCTCTTTGAACCTTCGCATACACTCAAATTTGATGATTTTTCCATCAGTAACTCTTGTAGAGATTTTTATAGATGTAATTGAGTTAGATTTAGTGACTAACAAGGCTACAAGAGTTAGTTTCCAAAGGATCTCAAAAAATCATGTAAAAAGTGTTCTTTTTCAGTGATTTTTGGTGATATCCTGAGATTCTCTGATCTATAACTCTTGCAGGCTGGTATACACTTGCATCCAGGCCAGATCTGACTATGGAGAGCCCTACAAGAGTTCTTATGGACATTTGGTAGCTGATCCATATGCTTAAGTGATTTTTACCTCTATTTTGAGGCTGATTGTTGTCATCGGATGATCTGCTGTCTTTTTTATCCTATCTGGATCTGGATTTCACTTGGATCTTGTCGGATCTGATCAAATTTTGCTGAATCTTACTAGATCTAGCTTGATCTGACTAGATTTCACTAGATCTGGCTATGATGACCTTGAAGATGTGATCTATGTGTGGCCTTGATCTGCTTTACTCTGGTGGCCAATATTTGTGTAGTCGGCTATCGTTGATGGGCATGTTGAATGGCATCCCATCTAACTGTTCGAGGTTCACAGCGCCATGGCTCAGGATTTCCTTTACACAGTATGGGCCTTTGTCTGTGAACTTCAACTTTTTCTTGATCGCCTTAGTTTTGTACATAAGAACCAGATCTCCAGCGTGAAGACCCTTCTTGTTTAGCCGACGATCATGCCATGCTTTGCGTCGTGCTTTCTCGGTTGTTAGTGCATGTAAGATGCGTGTCTCGCAAAGTTTGTGTAAGGTTTCATGGCACAGTTGTAGAGATTTGGATTCATCCAAACATTGTGTCACGACAACTCTTAATGACGGCACCAAAAACTCTGTTGGCATTACTGCATTCTGACCATAAACCAGTTGGAATGGTGTGTGTCGATACTTCTCTTATACGCTATCCTGAATGTCCAAAGAGCAGTGTGTAATTTGGTTCCAAGCGGATTGACTTTAAGGAGTCCAACACTTTCTTTTTTTCTTTTTTGTTCACATAGTTGGATTCATCCTTGTTGTCTATCTTGGGAACTGTGTTGATATTCGTTTCATGATTACGAATATCAATATCCACCATGGTTATTGCTTCTTTTGGTAGATCGCTCCATCGGATCACCAGACTATAGCATTGTTTCATCTGGTTCTTCTTAGTCATTGGCGCCTTTGCTGGATCTATCTTGGAAACTTTCACCATTGGCAACCTTTGAGGTAGTTGAGTTGGTAGTTTTCTCATTCCATAGCGATCTGGGTCCATATGTTGCAGGACCTGTTCATTAGTCAGCTCTATCTCCTTATTGTAGTTAAAAACATGTTGCGAGAGGACTAAATTCTTGTCCACAGGGTCCGCAATAGTTTTTGCAGACAACCATGTTACATTGATCATATTCACCCCAAAAGTAATTGGTGTGTCCATGGTATAGCACTTGGGTGAAGATGTGCTGGGTTCTGAATGGATCTGAATCAGTTTGACAAGCATGCCCAGCCATACAGTCAACTGTCGCCAATGCGTCCGTTCATCTCATGATATCCATTTCAAAGTCGTAGTGACCTCCCTTGGCTTGCCTTGGACGATGAATTTTGTGATCGGTGGTGGATGATCCATCATCAACTTCTGGTGTAATTGGTTTCACCGCCCATGTGGTTGGGTCAACCTTTACAACCTGCTCTCTATTTTCAAAGGTAAGCTTTCTGGTTCCCCAGTTGTGAACCACTTGTGCGATCCTCAAACAAGGTCTTCCTAGTAAAACGCGGTAGGTAGAAGGGGACTCTAGTATGTCCATCACCACGAAGGTGATTACGAACTGCATTCTTACTATTTTTATTGGAATGTCATCAACTACACCCTTTGGTTTTACACAGGATTGATCTGCTAGTTTGATGGCAAATTTCACTGGTTTCAATCCTTGTAAATCCCATTTTTGATACAAGGTAGTGGAGATCAAATTTACACCTGATTTTCCATCTACCATTGTTGCTTCGTCCTTGAATCTCTTGTGCTTAATTGGCAGGGTGATGTTGTACTCTTCACTTTCCCACACTGTCCCTATATGGAGGACGTTGCTTGTTCCTTCATAGCCCGCACAATATAAGGACTCCTTTGGGTTGGTTCCAACTCTAAATTGAGCCAATCTGTCAGAATGCTTTTTGCTTGTGGCACCATTTGCGAGCGTTCCCCAAAGGATATGTCCATGCAGCTAGCTAGCAAACTTGCGAGCACTCCCGATTGTGGAACCTCAGGCTCACCCATATGAAATGGTACCTCATGATCATGTAAACAATCATTTTGATCTGTTCAGAACGACTGGTGGTGCTGGTACTTATGATGGTAGAGGTGTTGTTGATTGTTCCTTTGTTCATGCTGCTTTCTCTGCCTAAGCATCCTGTATCCAATGGCATATCTTATGGTATTGCCTTCCTTCTTTCCTCACATTAGGATAGGGTCCTGCTGTTGTGGGTTGATCATCGGCCATTGATATTGATGATGTTGGTGATGGGGTCACTCTTGTATTCGTTAATCGCTGGATCGACAAATGTCTCTTGTGGACCGTACCACTGCTGCTGCCTAGGTTGGGGTGGTGGTCCTTGCTCTACTGCGGTCAGATTTACATGAGCCACTTGATTCTTAGCTGGCCCTGGTGGTGCAGATAGTGCCATGCGCTGCTGATTCATTGGTGTTCCATAGCAAGGTGTCGCATTCGGTGCCCCCTGATGATATGGATAAGAGGTCTGACAATGATTTTTTTTTTGTTGTATGATCATGGGGTTGAATGGACAAAATGTCATTTTATGCGATGAAGCATTGCATAGGTGGCAGTGTCGTTGTGCCAGCTTGAGGTTTTGCTTCAACACTGGACACTCATTTGCTATATGGTTCTGGGTGCAAACAAGACACCATACGGTCTCTCGTCGGGGATATTGTAGCTAGTTTTATTCCGGTGGATTTGAAGTTGGTGCTACAGCTCCTTGCAAGGCCTTTAGTTTTTGATCAAATTGTGCCGCTAGTTGTTCCATCTGCTGCTTGTATAACTTCATTATTTGCTCCATCAACAGATCTGTTGGTATATTGGATGCATTGGATGATGATGCTATCGAGGGAGTCAGATCATGGGTGGTCGAGTATGATTCATCGTCTGAACCCTTGTCTTCTTCTCTGATGGCATCTTCCACTGCTTCCTACAATGTAGCCAACTGCTCTCGTCTTTTAAGTTCTCTTCTGATACTTCATAGTAACCTTGCGAGGAACCGAGGAACCACATATTGACCGCATGATCAGGAGTTAGGGCTGTGAAAAAAGTGGATCTTGAATGGATCCAAACTCCCAAAATACTTGGCTAAGATCTTTGCACAACAAGCTACAAAAGCTAGAAATGGCAAAGCATCCCAATGCTACCTTTGATACACATGAACTTGACAAAGCATTCAAGAGACAAAAGAAACTAATAAAAGGTACTGATGGCAGCCAAAAACAACAGCATACCAGCCCTAGAACAGCATCCTACCACTTCTGGAAACCTCTTAAGATCATACACAAAAGCTTGAAGACAATACACAAAGCAATGCTCTCAATGGAGGAAGAAACTGTGGCAATGATCTATTGATCTCTCTCAACAATACAATAAGTTTCTCCAACCTGTTCTCCACGAATTTCAGCCTAATATAGGTGAGAGAGATGACTCTCTCTCCTCTCTCTAGAACTTAGGACCCAAATTTAGGACACCAGTAGCCTAAAATAGCCAATTTTGGCCTATATGTCCAAATAACATGATTTTGGTGTCATTGTGAAGGTCCTGAAGTTTGAGACTTCTTCAACATGAAATATACTAAAATAAAAGTATCTAGGCTTCTTTCACACGTGTGAAATGCTAGATCCAAAACTATGTACAAAAATTGCCAATTTAGGCCTCAAACTAGCTAGGAAATGTTGACAATTTTCATACTCCCTCTTCAACTTAACTTGCTAGTTTTACAACACTACTTTGCTCAAACCTAAGAATGATCTCCATCATGATAATAGATCTCTTCTCAAGTGTTCTAATATTACAATATGAAGTCAACATAATTGATATAGATAATAGTGTCCATATAGGAAGCTTCACTATTTCTTACATCAATTTTACATAGAATGGTGAACAGGATACATGTAAAGAACATAGAATAATAATGAAAGGATTCCTCCATGTATCCACCTTTGAATTCTCTGTAAAATAGCAGCAAACAAGTTGTAAGTGAAAGTAACCAACAAGTGTTTGCATGCCTCCTCCACATTCCACTATGCCCACAGTGAATGCACCATGTATCTCCATGAATGAACCTCCGTCACCACTTTGCCTTTGTAGATCTCCAATCTATGAAAGCCCTTGAGTGAATGAATGCCAAAATGATGTGTTCTCTACTCCATTTGAATGAGCAAAACCTGAACTTGAAATACTTGAAGTATCTCCACAAGAACCCTTGATCCTACATTGTCAACAATTTGCCAATCTGCCAACACTAGGATGCTAGATCTTAAACTTTGCTCAAAAGTAAACATATTGACCACTTCAATATCTTTCAAGATTTGAATGAATGCATGTATTTGATCATAAGAACCATCAATGATAACTATTCCATCTCCAAGATCCAAAGGATGCAAAACTATGGAACTAGTTTCATTGAATTTTGACAATTCCAACACATTGACATGACAATGTTCATACATGAGATTAAACAAATAAGGTAGAGTAAAAGGACGAGATTAAACAAATAAGGTAGTTCACTCCTTAATCTATGGTTTTTGGCAATCTTTCACTCTCAACTTTAATGCACGCCCAAAGTATCTGAGAATCAGCTTTAATGTACTGTAATAAAGATTCAAATCATCTATATGATTGATCTATACCAAGAACAAATCAAAGGAATAGAAACAATGCATTAGAAAGCTTGAAAAATGCACTAGATTGACTAGTTTTGGGTGTATGAGACATTAGATCCACCAAAACTGAATTTTATTCCTCATAACAGGTTCTGTACGGCCTCACACATGTGGGAAGTACACCTGAAGCCCACACAAATATTTGGTACAAATATAATGATTCTATCTATCTATTCAAACTCGCTACCTCAAGATTAGCTAGTTTCCAAAAATCTTGCTAGTTTGGGTGTATGAGTAAGATATAGCATCAAACTGAAAAATATAGCTCCAAAACTGGTACTGTACGGCCTCACACGTGTGAACAGTAACCTTGCATCCCACAACCAAGTTTGATGCACAAATATCAAGGCTAACTAACTCTTCAAACTCGCCCACTCAAGATTAGTGAGTTTTCTCAAAAAAAACTTGCCAATCTGGGTGTTGTTTAGATCAATGCTTTAATCTCTTGTACTTGGCTCTGATACCATGTGAAATTTCAGAGAAATAAATACCAAGAATGGATCCAGATCAGATCCTCAAGAGGTGTTCGAAGCTAGATTACATGATCTACTAATCAACCAATGATTAGATCTAGAATTAGATCAATTCCCCATCAAAAATCTAGCAAGAACAACAAGCAAATGATTAAACTTGAGACCTAATGCCTTCACACGTGTGAATAACAGTACCTGTACGGACTTACAGCAGAGAGTGAAGTACACAAGTGTTAGAAAGCAATAGAACCATAAAATCACAACACAAATATGAGAATACTCAAGATATGCCTCCAAAACCAAGATCTTGCCTCATTGATTTCTCAAAGTGGATCCATCATGGATTAAATACAAAAATCATCATACTCCCTCTCTAAGCCACTTCCAGCACGTGTGAGATAGGTCATAGTGCTTATCCATATCCACTTTGGCTAAGATTCCATTAATTTGCCACATCATCATTGGTGGCTAGTGTTGACCTTCTAGATTTCTACAAATTAGGAGATAGGTCCTACAATCTAGGAGATTTGACTTTTGACTTCTATGAAAGCTATATACAATGGATCTGAACTTTCTATATGATATTTCACACGTGGGAGACCACTCCTACCCATGTGATATAGCATTTTCTACCACTAGAATGGTGCCAAGTGTCATAATACTACTAAACTAGTTTTTGGCCAATTTAGCCACTAGTTTCCAAATTAAATGATATCTACAACCTTTATGATCTATCTAAATGACTTAGGCATAGATTTCACACGTGAGAATAGGCTCCACACATGTCTAATGATGATAGGTACAAGTCATTATGGTATTTACAAGATTTAACCAAGTTAGCTTTTGCCAATTTTAACAAACGATGCGATCCACATCCTCATCAGGATCTTGTAGGTCTAAGGGGATTGTTTTAGCGGGTCCTTCAAAGGGGTGGGAACTTTGTGTGGGTTCCCGATGTGGCTCTTCAATACTACACCGCCCACTCTCACTCAAGCTTCTTCTGCTAGCCATACTCACGATTTCTGACATGGTATCAGAGTGGGCAGTTCAGTAATCTGCATTTCTACTACGGATTATCAGTCTTGTTTCTATGAAGACTAACAAGCGCGTAGCCATCAGTATTTTGATTTTGTTGTTTCTACGAACGATCTCGCTCAAACCAAAATGGATCCGTCTTCTACTTCATCTCTGATTGACAAAGTCGACAGAGATAACTACCATCTCTAGAAGTTCAAGATGAAGATCATACTACCAGCCAAAGAATTGTGGGACATCTTGATGGCACAGAACTCAAACTAGAAGGTGATGCAGCCATCATCACCAAATGGAAACTGAGAGATAGCCAGGCATTTGCCATGATTACTCTCAATATCAAAGATACTCAAATCGGCCATATACGTACTGCTAAGCACTTAAAAATAAAACTAAACATCTAACTTGTCATGGTAAACTCACACACAATTTGATATCCAAATTGGTAAATCTATAATATACTTCAAATTGGAAAATCACTATAACTTTGTATTTCAATTATACTTCAAAAACTTTGTATACATGTATTTCAATTTCAAAGAAGGTTTCCCATTATTTTTCTCTTGTCGAACTGCGTAATGCCTTCTTTGATTTCTAAGTTTTCATCAATCTCATAGTCTATAGCCACACAATCTCGACGATAGCCAAGGCCTTCCATCTCTTCTTCTCTCCTGAAACATCTACCCCCCATGCAGGCATCTCCTCTATGTAATCAGCACTTCCTATTCTCTTTATTATTTTGTGATTAAAATACATGTACACAAGCTTTTCAACCCTATCACTCAACAGTCGATTTCACAACGTGTTGTATACATACTTGTAGGTAGTCCAGCTCCTCTATGTAATCAGCACTTCCTATTCTCTTTATTATTTTGTGATTAAAATACATGTACACAAGTTTTTCACCCCTATCACTCAACAGTCGATTTCACAACGTGTTGTATACATACTTGTAGGTAGTCCAGCTCCTCTATGTAATTAGCACTTCCTATTCTCTTTATTATTTTGTGATTAAAATACATGTACACAAGTTTTTCAACCCTATCACTCAACAGTCGATTTCGCAACGTGTTGTGTACATACTTGTAGGTAGTCCAGCTCCTTTCTGAACTGGAGTTCACTGTACATTGCGCTAGTAACTTCATAGCGATCGACATGAGCACATGAGTAGATTTTCCATTCAATATCCACCATTTCCAAGCAGGCATAGTCCTTGACAAATTCTGCACAAAAGAAGAACTAAAACTACCTTCCTTCTCTTTGTACTGGTGTAAGTTCCCTAACTGCTTCCGTTGCAGTGTTCTCATTGCTATAAAAAGAATTGACCACGTCATAGAAATCACTTATGACTTCCTTGTCAAGATCCCCTAAAGATTGATTCCAATATTCAGGGTCCAACAAAAAAGCCATACTGTCAAGAGGTGTATGTGCCATCGCCCATCGTGCTGAAGGTACTTGCTCAATGTTTCCCGCTTTGTTTCTCGCTTTGTCTTGTTGAAAGGTGGTCTCCACTGCTTGACCACAGACTGTGGTAACTCACGTGGATCATTTAGGCTCTCTTATATATTCCACCAGGCGATCCACACTTTTTCGATGTTTGGTAGATTTGAGTCCAATTGACGCACACCATACATTACTAACATCATGACATGATAAGTGTCACATACTCCGTCCCAAAAAACAAGAGTCTGCAAGCTTTGTACGCAAAGCCTCAACTTTCAATTTCACTCTCATCACTTGAACCTCCTCCCAACTAGAGAACAATGTACAGACAAAAGTCTCCATGATTTTGTTTTTATTTCGGAGTAGTGATTCAAGTGTGTAAAAGTGTGTGCAAAATCTCGTTTCAGCAGATAGTTTCAGTATACATACCATGCATTGTCGAAAAATGTCAACAACTCTTTGACATTTCATTGCAAACTTGACAATTTTTTGACAATCGTCTATAATGGTTTTGAATCATTGGGTATCCTCGTTTTTGTACCAATCGTGCAACACAAGATTCAAGCTATGTGTGGTGCACCCCGAGCTATGTGTGTGTGAATAACGAGCCTCCAATATTCTATCAATAGCTCGACAATTCTTAGCATTGTCCATCACCACCTGGACAACGTTAGGTGACCCAATCTCATCTATGACATCAGTCAAGTTTGCTAGTTTGCTATGTAAGTGCCAGTTTTGATTTCACCGGAACTATCCACAGCCATTCGTCATGACTAACCATGTACAATGACAAACCAGTGAAAAAGACAGCTTCAGCTAAAGCGAGTTGCACATCGTCCAGAAGAGGTACACAAAAACTCTCTTGTAAAGTTTGCTGTTAACTTTTGCTATTGGGAATCGAACTTGGAGATGGATGCTGAGATGATGCACCCACATCACTTCGATTACTTCCCTCGTTTAATGAGAAGGTATTTAGGGTTGGATCTTCATCAAGATCTGTCAAGTCAACCATGTTGTGACTATGACCAATACTAATTGATGACCGACCTCTTTTTTTTGCTATTTTTTCATTTATTATAGCTCTCAATCTCTTGGAAGCTTCTTGGGCCGAATGACTAATACATCTCGCGATTGATGATTTGCTACTCCCACCCAAAAGATGTTCTCTAATTCTAGGAGTGCACCAGAATTTTGCAAGTGGCAAAAGTTACATTACCAATCCATATATTTGCCAAGATTTTTGACAAATTGCAATTCAGAACCAAGTGACTTCCTAGGAAGTTTCTTCTTGGGTTGCACCGATGTTCCCCTAGATGTCGATGGCACATCAGTAGCGATCTGCGATGTATTAGGCTGGGGCGTTGAATCACTCATGATGAAGGAATTGAAAAACTAGATGAAGAATATGGATATTAAAGATTTCGGGATATTTTATGGACCCTATATCAAGATTGGTTGGAACAAAAAAATGAGACACTATTGATGTGAAATTGAGGGCCAATTAATCCCAAACATATAGATAATGACCCAACAATGCACATCGTTTCTATATATCATCAAGAAAAGCGACTACCCAAGTCATGAAGTTGACTTTTCAAATGTGCGAAGTTGAAGAAGATTAGATTGTCGAAGCAATTTATCAACTTTAGGAGACAACATAGAGGTGGTGCCTAAAATTGAGAAGGACAATTTAGTTTCTCATATTTGGAAAGCATTGGATGTTCATAGAAAACTGGATTCCACTGGATGAAAATAAACTTAGTTAAATTTGTAACATGAGTAAATAATAGTCATTATAGGAACCTCTCTCTCTCTCTCTCTCTCTCTCTCTCTCTCTCTCTCTCTCTCTCTCTCTCTCTCTCTCTCTCTCTCTCTCTCAGTTTCTAAACACGTTCTCTCTTTAAAATGAACGTGTCTGCCCTTCAACTCCACTTCAATTTCTATGCAACTACCCATCAAATATGTTTTAGGCAAACGTGGCCCAATAAGAAAGCACGATTCAATTTTTCTCTACAACAACCTACTCTCTCTCTCTCTCTCTCTCTCTCTCTCTCTCTCTCTCTCTCTCTCTCTCTCTCTCTTGTGGGTGTGTGTTATTTTGTGTTGTAACATCTTAGAATAATATTCATTACTCATTTTTCATTTCCAACACATGACTAGATTATTGTATTTGTACAAATTGGCCAATAAGTGTCATCAATAATATTGTAAAGAGCCCTCCCAATGAGTTGGCTTCTAGCTCAAATAACAAGTGCATGAATTAAAAAAAAACTAAACTAAAATCACTTATGTATGAAATATCAAGGAGATAGTTGGACACGATATTGTAATGGGAAACTATTTAGGATGGCATAGTTCAAGAAAATAGTAACATGGACAGAATAATAATGGGAGACAAGACATGACCCCATATTTTGAATAAGTAAACACAATTTTAGATGCAAAATAACATAATCTCTGGTATAAAGTTATAGTGATACAATTGAAGCATTCAAGAGACAATATATTGAGTAATACTATATACTTTAACACACGATGGAGTGGATAACAATATTATTCTCTAAAGAAAATGGGCAGATTATGCTTGGTTCAAAGCATTCATAGTGTTGTCAATATGTGCATGTGTAGTAAGCCAATGTTTTAGGGCTAAACAAGCTCCAGCCAAATAAGCACATATTATGCTTCATTCAAAGCATTCATAGTGTTGCCAATATGTGCATATGCTAAGGCAATGGTTTATTTAGGGCCAAAGAAGTTCCACTCAAAAGCAAGAAAGAAAAACTCCCCTAAAATATAGACTCCATGACAACTCCCCTACAACACAAGCTTCTTGGAAGATCTTGTAGGCTTGCTATTTCCACCTCAAACTCCTCGAGAAATTTCCTTCACCATTTGCTCCTCCCCTTCTAAATAGTGTGAGAAAAAAGGATCTGCAAGAAGCTTGTTCATGTGTTCCATCTTCAACCACATCTGCAAGTCTCGGCTTCTACCTCCTTTGGGGGAGGGCATCACCACCATAGCACCGTTGAGCTGAGCACTGAATGGAAGTGCAAAATGATCAGTAGCTCCCCATCCGAAGTCTAGATCATAGAGTGGGAAGCCCAGCATCACACTTGCATGTACATCTCGCCCATTCATGAGCATATCGCGCAAGCCCACCATACCGTGCTGCTGCAGCTGCATCTGTAGCCAATCCACCGCAGCTTGCCCATATTTTGCATCGATGGTGACGATGCTCTCATGCACTAGCTTTGCTGCGTAGGAGAAGTGGCGATCCACCAGATCGCCACTCCGAGCTATGGCCATGGCAGGTACTGCTGCGTTTCCGAAGAAGCGAGGCGGAAGCGGAGGGCGCCATCGTTGGCGCATGTTGACTGGCAGTGCAAAGCGGGTGGAGGAGTCTGGAGGCAGATCGCGTGCTCGGGTAAGTGCCACCCACAGCAGACCCGCCACTACCTCAAATGAGCTCGCGCGACCATATGAATAAGGTCCTGATTCCACCTCCCGAACTGCTTCCGCAACTTTTGCGTCCCCCATCCGCAACACTGCATCAACTGTGGACATGGCGGCCAGCAAACTGTTGGGGCTACCTTCTCCTTCTCCTTCTTTGTTTTCAGAATCTTGTCCATGCTGAATTCCACTTAATTGCATCAGTCCATCAATGGGTACATCCACTGTTGGAGGATCTCTAGACCGGAGTAGCGCAGCAGTGTCGAGACAAGGAGTGATGGGAGGCGACAAGGGGTCTCTGTGAATGCATGCCCAAGCTTCTACGAATTCTGCCATGGCTTGCATATCTCCCAACGCATGCAAAAAGCTCAAGCTGATTGCAACCCCACCGCATTGAAATGTTGTCACCTGTACGCACGCGGGAGGAGCGCCAATCAGCATCTCTCCAAACATGAAAGGCTTATTTGGGACCAGCTGCAAAGCTATAGAGCAAAAGCGGAGATCTTCCCATGCGTCTAACCTGGCTTCTGTTGTGGCTACTGAAAATTCAACGCCTTTCCCATTCACTTCGACTTCCAAGAGTCCCCCTTTTCCCTTTCTCAACCTTCCTGCTAATACTGGGTACAGATCCAAAGCTTCTGCCAAAGCTTGTTTCAGACTTGCAACGAGTTTAGTTGCAGCAGAAGGAGTCTCTGCCCCAGACCGAAAAAAATAAAGGATAGGAAAGTAGCATGGAATGAAAGCATTAAGTTGGTCCAAATTGGATAGCGAATGCACAGATGATTCCTTCACATCGGTTGGCGTGACTAAAACTGTATCTTGCACCGCAACAGCTTTTGCTTCGTCTGCCTGCATATTTGAGATATGCAATTTGGCTCCTTGAACGAAATACAGATCCTTAATTGTCCGTCAGTATGTCACTTTGACAAACACCTTGTGTTGCTCCAAAATCAGCCCAGAACACCTGTAGTTTTATGAGATTGTTAGTGTACGTTCTTCGTAGTGTGCATGTTAGCTGCCTGTGCAGGCCAGCCCACATTGCATACGCTGGATGAAGCTGTAAACTGTGTTTCAGACCTTGATTTCAGGAAGATACAAATCGTAGCTAACGATTGCATAATCAGGAAAGAAACTCTAACTGAGACATAAACACGTAGCTTAGACTAACAGACTTGTTGTGATGTTCTGAATATTTGCTAGGCTCGAGTTGTTCAATTTTTGTGCATACAATTCACGCTGATAGCCTGTTATCTGTCCACCAAGCTCTTCACAGCCAAGGCATTGTACGACAAGAGAGATGCATTTATTCACCTAAGAATTCTGAGGTGACCGAGGCCATGAGTTCTGAGGTGTTATACCTGCTGAGGAGGGAAGGCTGCCATCTGGGAAAGTTTCTGAAAATTCCCTGTCTGTTGAGATCTAGAGCTGGTGGGAAGTGCAATAATCAGCCACTGATCCCACTAGAACTCCTCCCTAAATCTAGCAGGAACAACTTGTGCGTGGTTTTGTGTGCATTCTGCAGAGATCAGATGTGCCACGTAACATATAAGCAGCGATGTACATGTAACCAGGGGAGATGAGCGAAACGCAAAGGAGAAGCCTGAAAGTATAGGCTCTAGGATGAGCAATCGTGGACACGCGAGCATTGCGTTGCTGACATAACCCCACAACCACATTCATTCAAGACTGATTGAATTGGGCTTGATGCAAAAGGGAGTGATTACAGCATATGTGGTCTGGAGATAAGCGCGTGAATGCTCCAACAACATAGTGACGAGGAGGAGATCAGGATGCCCATCAATCAATACCGTGAGCTTGTGATCTTCTTTTTGTGTAGTAATAAAGGTGCATTGATTGTAGGTTGGTCATGACGATGTTGCTGCTGATGTTGGTTGAGCTGATGTTGGTTGAGCCTCTTCCCTGAACCACAACAATGCCATACCAATACCCTAATGCTAATGCATACATGTTGCATATTATGCCCATTTTTAAATAAATTAAAAAGCAAAAAATGCATGCTTTTTTTTCAAAGGCAGATTTTGCTTTTTTTTTTGCTTGTCTCTGCCCATCTGTACGAATTCCATACAGCTGCCACATGGCACATTTTGTGTTGGTCAGTCAAAGTCAAACCTGCCTATTATGCTTCGTAATGTGCTTTTGAAAAAATTTCAGGTAGCCATTATGCAATGGAAGGAGGCGGGCAAGGCCATTCTGCCCGGTTCGGCTTTCCAAAAAAATTTATTGCTAAGAAAACCTCTTTTGAGTTATCCTAAAAAGATCTTGCATTTTTAAAAGCCTTTCTATTTTTTGAAGAGTATTACTCATAAAAGGTTCATATGTTTCTATCGAAAATCATCAAAGATTTACGACATCAATTTTTGAGAAATTATGCCGATTCCATTTTTATACTTTGCCAATTTTTCAGAGCACTGATCTGAAGTGAAAAATGTGGTGAGAGAACCCTCCAAAGTGCCAAGGTAAAAAGGTAATGGCTAGTTTTTCAAGCCTTCCTAGTCCTTAGCACCTAGCACAAGATTTTTTTTCGTTGCCTTTTTTTTTCATGAAAATGGTTCTTTTATTTTAGCCTTTGTTGATTAATCTGAAAATTCTTTATACCACCCATAAAATCACTTTTAACATTTTTACAAAGGAAATGGAGCAGCCTCACAAAACGTAATCTGTGGGGAAAATTTTTATCGGCACCTTCTGGATGTTGGAAGGTATCCAGAAGGTGCATGTAAAAAAATTTACAGCAAAAAAAAAGTGATTTCACATCGAGGAAGGGCCGGCTCCTCGACCCTTCCGCCCGCAGAAGGCGCTACACCATTGGGCTCAGCTCAACGCCTTTCGGGGCAAGAGTGCCACGGAGTGCACCCTTCCCCCCCTTAAAATTAAGTGAAATGCCTAATGATGAAAATTGCTTCTCTTTTACACCTTCACCCAAAAAACTATATAGCCTAAGCCTTTCATGTGAGAGACATGCAACATTGATTTTTTATTATTCTTTTAGCAAAACTAAGATGTGTCATCCAATGATGTACTACCACATGGCACATGCACATTTTATCAAATGCCCAATGATGGGAGATGGTTACTTAATGGACACCACCATACTAGGGCACAAGGCTCCAAAGGTATGGGTCTTCCACATCGCAAAGTAGGCACAACTTTGTATTTTTGGGGAAATATAGGTGTAGACAATAAATGTTGGACTACCACATGACATATTTTACCAAGTATGTGTGTGCTATGTAGCACCCTTGTCATGAATTGTCTACCTACCCCTAACTGACTCATAGGGTACCACCCCCATGCCCCACCAAAGACTTGTGACCCATTTGATCACCCCGAGTACTTGTCGGCTAGCATCTTGTCACTGACAACTAGGATTTTGACAGTCACAATTCATTAGGGGGTATTAGAACTCAAAATGGGCCCTTTGTCAAGATGCTATTTTGACTTCACACACTTTCAACACTTATGTGTTCCAGTGAATGGTGTCCATCTGTGACGAACTGTAACATTGGTCGACGGACGAAAATTGTTTTCAACTTTCCCAGCCAAATTTTCGTGATTTTCAAACATCCCGCCGGGCTGGATTGGACCACAGGTACTGTCCTTTGTACACTTGAGGTTGATTTGACGTCAATAGTCATAAACTATAGTTATTTAATCCTTGTAGTTTAGGAACTTCTTGTCATTCTTAGGTATACTTCTCATTCTCTTCATTCTATCTCTTATTTTGGATTGTCATTCTTGGGTTTACCTCTCATTCTCTCTGTTCTCAACTTGCGTACACATATTTTGGACTAATGGCTACACATAATTTGTAATGAAAAAAATACAAAAGATCAATGGATACCAAGAATATATCGAAAATATCAATGCATTAGAGGAGTTCCAAAATAAAAAAAGATACTTTTTGTAAAGATACTTTTTTTTTTTTTAGTTTTAACAGTCACCAGGCCCAATCAAAATGCACAGATTTGAAATCTATGTAACGTAGTTCAAATTAGCTGAGAAATAAAAATACAATATAGAAAACTTTAATTTTTGTCCGGGTAGCATGGACTTATCCCATTGGTTTCTTCATCCTGCCCGACACGTGCTAATCTGCCCGACGTCAATACTTCAAGTTAAATTTACTTGACTATGCTGGTTAGTATAATGAAATTTACTAACTATACTAGTTACAGTTATAGAAATACGGTATGTACAGTTACATAAAATATGGTATACACAGTAATCGTGACTATGTTGGCATTCACATTAGATTAAATGTGATACAAAAAATTGAAATTAAGTATCATATCAGAGAGATTTTTGGCGCCCAAGCTTTGAAAATAGCAATGGCAAGGAGACCCAGATCTACAGTCGAGTCTGTGATTCTTTACAATGAGAAAGATGAAGATGATAACCGGAAGCCAACAAAATATACGAAGAATTCATGGGTATTGCTGCATCTATTATCAAAAAGCAATTTCCGACAAAAGAAAAGAACAAAAATGACATACAAATCTTATTGGAAAGAAAAAAATTGGGAGTTTAAGACTATCCCGGGAGGTCAATCAAAATCAGAAGTTTTAGTACAACATGTATATATGCATTTAGAAATCAAAGTACATGATATCAATCCTCATGATCATCGAAAATATAATTGTAAGTATATCAAAACATATGCATCTACAGCAATCATAGGAGATTTTCTTTATTGATGCTCTTCATATGATTTAAATGCTTTCAACATTGTTTTTTTTTTCAGATTTATATCCATCATGCATAAGTGAATGGGAGCCAGCACAATCACTTGCAGGAATATTGGACGTGATTCACTCTGATGTTGGAAAGCTGTAATACAGAGGAAGAAGTCCAAAGGAACTTGCAGATTGTGGTATCTATTTTTATGAATCTTTATATACGCCACATACAGATGGAGGTTTTGGCAAGCTCGAAGCAATTCCATTGCCTAGTTTTCAAAGTGATGAGTGGCCTATTCCTGACAGTATTGTTTCTGAATCCTTGAGATGCAAGCTACTCATTGATATTAGAAATGCTATGAAGATAAGCACTGGCTCGAAAATTGTTCACCTAAGTTGGTTTATCTCATTACATATATTTGTTGATTTTTTCTCGAGTGTGTGCCAGTGTTTGTAGGACACCAACTTTATTTGTTTGCAAGGATTTATCATATGAGACTTTGTCAGATCTCATGGATCAAGGCTGGGATAGTAAAACAAATAATGACATAGAATGTAGGATTAAAAAGTCTTCAATGATCTTTCGTTATCATATCGAAAAGCAAATGCTCAGTCTCACATTTAGCTATCAGAGATACAAGAAAATGGAAGGTACATGGCTACCACTGAATCAAGACTTTGAACTAAATGGTCACACAAACCAAATGGAGATAAGCAACAATAGCTTCAAATAAAATTTAGTAAAAATCTGTGTATAGACTCTTTCATTCAATAAATGAAAGCCCAAGTTGGGCATCAATACATGTATTTTGTGATCCCAAATTCATAAAATGGAGTAGCATTTGATATATCAATGTATATTTTCCTATGAATTCTATACATGTGCAATCTATTTCTATTCTATGCTATCTGTATTGTTCTAGTCTTTATTTAGTATAATTACATCATCCTTTGCACCATCATCAACAACGGGAGGCTGAAGCCTTGCCCTAACCAGTATGCTCAGGATATTAATTTCTTGTCTAAATTTGTACACATGGCTTGATGTGCACTCAAGAAGTGTAAACTGCAAGATAGAATATTCATGTATTAGTAATGGCCAAAAAAAACTAATCATGATTCCAAAACAAGAATAAACAGAATTAATTACCTTAGAAATATCAACATCTTCTGGAAGGTTGAACCACTCAAAAAATAACTTTGCATTATATAATGTGTAACACCCACAACTGAATGAATCATTTTGCTGGGGTGACTGCAAAAAAATTCAGCACACATGAAACAAAATGAATTAGAATGAAACAAATACATTAGAATATTGATTTCAAAATGTTGTTAAGACAGACAGAATTTACCTCCAAACTAACGATCTGCCAGTCCACGGAATGGAGAACATTTGTTGGAATATATTTACTTAAATATGGCAAGTATATATCTACATCCTTATGCGTATCGCTAGCCAAGTTCATCTTGACACAAAATCCTTTAACAATATTATCTACAGATCTCTTAGTAGAGATCAGGTTTAAACTCTAGTGGTCACTACAAAATAAGATAAAAATTCCATTAGCTGCAATTCTGAGAACTATTTCCATTGATAATGCCAATGATAAAGCATTAAACAACGAGAATCATTTAACATATCTGACTTGGTATGATAAGGCATGAGTAGGTATTTTCTTGCTGGTGTGAATCCACTAGTCCGACACTGTGACAATGTGTCGTTATTCTCTTTGAAGGCCTGAACCGAAAAGTTACTGAGCACCAACCTCCTATTGCATCATCCTCTATCCAATCATCTATTAAGGATATCAGTCACTTCCTAATCGACACCCCTGATAAGAATAGTGACTTTATTGATGTAAATACTGATGTGCTCCGGGATTCTTTTATTGGCCAAAATACATCTGCTGATGAATCGATCCCTACAGAGGAGTCTAAATGTCAGGTTCTATGTTTATTATTTGGTACAATTTCTGAATTCTCCGACTTTGTAGATTTTCAAACACATGACCTTGTTGCTGGAATTGATTTTGATGATGAAGAGGGACTTATGACCGGTGAAGAGTGCTTTACTAAGACTTTATCATATATTGCTGAGGATGGACGAGGCAGACCATCCGATGAAGAATTCATGGCATTTCAATCCCAGATGGGCTTCTGTTGTAAAGCTACCTTTACAAGCTTTACTTCCGGCGCCATTGGCGCCAGCTATGTCCCCGGCGCCAGCAGCGCCCCTGCTGCTCTCGGCGCCAACGGCGCCGGCGTCGCTCCCGGCGCCATTGTGACCAGAATCCAGCCGGCGCCAAGTTCCTATGGCTGAAAATCTTTGATCGGTTCTAGCGGAGTCCAGAGAGCTCAGATCGATGTGCAATCACCTCACACGATCTAGGCATGATTAAAGGAAGCCTGGGGATCAATAAAATCTAGAGAGAGAAAATGACTTTCTAGAAAGAGAAAATCCTAGAGAGAGAAAAAACGTGCTTTACCAGCTTAGGTAGAGTGCTTGGTATGAGGGGAGGTGCCGAATCACACCAATACTATAGGGGAGTGCGGGTTGCGACTCAGGGCGAGCTCCAACCAAGTCTCAGCCTCCCTTGCTGGAATGTTGTCATGGCTCTCGCCTTGGCATGCTAGCGCCCCGGAGACTAGGGTCGGTCACACACTTGAAATGTAACCTTCTCAGATTTATCAATAAAGTGAAATTTTCCTCAAACTGACTCTGATTACCTTCTGGGTTTCAGTGTTCGGTAAAAGCGCCAGTTGTAAGGCCGCTTTCAAAATTTTTAACTTGGCACATAGCTGAGGGTCGTATCCCGGGACGCCAGCGGTATGCCGTCGGGACCATTCGGTCCGTGGCGCCAGCGGTATGCTGTCGGGACCATTTGGTCCAGGAACTGGTTGTTTTCATATCTGTCGCGGCTTGTGGTTCTGAGTGTTCCTTGCATGAACGTGAATGGGTTAAGCTCTTGGGGAACGGGCTCTAACCTGTCGGCTGAGTTGGATGGCTTGCTTGGGTGGATGTTACCTGTTTATGGCTGTCCAGTCTGGCGTGGCGCCAGGTTGGCTTCCAGCGCTCGTGACGAAGCTTTCAGTTAGTTAAGTCTGATGTAAGTCAGACCGCTTGCTTGGAATGGATGTTACTCGTTTGTAACGAAGCTTCGAGTTGGTTAAGTTTGATGTATGTCGGGCGGCTTGCTTGGAGGGAAGTCACCCACGTCGGGACTCCCGATCTGGCATGGCGCCAGGTTGGATCTCAATGTTGGTTTTCGGAACTTCAAGTTGGTTAAGTCTGATCGTTGTTGGCGAGTTGACTGCTTGTATGTCAAGTGGGTTTGGATGGCAAGAGTTGAAGGCTGGGAAGCTAAGTCGTGGTTCCCGGCTCCCTTTGGGATGCCTGCGCTACATGTGGTATCAGAGCCGACTGGCCGGTCAGCTATGCGGATCTCACGGAAATGGCCACGGTTTGGGGTTCATCAAGACAACTGTTGTGCAAGGTGCTGCCCACAGTGTAAGCACGGGTGCGTCCACGGTCGGAGTGGTCGGCAGAACGGGGGACTTGATGAGTCAAGGTGCTGCCCTTGAGGTGTAAGCACGGTCAGTTCTCGCGGTTCGGGCCTGGCGCTGTCTGCACGTAGGACGGATGAGGCAAAGTGCTGCCTAGGTAGGTGAAAGCACGGTCTGTACCTTGTGGGGTGCGGGGCGACATATTCGAACTGTACGGGTTAACCATTGATACAGAGATGCTGCTCGAATTCGGGTGTAAAGCACGGGTGGTTAGCTGCCGGTGCGGGATAGCTGCCGATCGTTTAGCTATAAGGGCTATCGACCAAAAAGTGGTGGGGCGTGACTGAGGCAATGTGCTGCTTAATGGTGAAAGCACGGATGGTTGGAGGGGTGTCCTATGTGGGCTGATTCTGTGATCAATTTGTGAAAATTGTCAACATTTCCTTGTCTAGTTTTAGGCCAAAATTGCTAAAAATGGCACATAGTTTAGGATCTGACTTTTCACACGTGTGAAACAGGTCTAGATATTTTTAGTAAGTGTATTTTTTCAGTATGAAGAAGTGTCAAACTTCACGACCTTCGAAATGAGTCCATTTTCATGTATTTTGGACATATATGCCAATTTTACCTATATAGGGCATATTTTAGGTAAGGAGGGTCTAGAGAGAGGAGAGAGAGTCATCTCTCTCAGCTATATATAGCAGGTAGGCCATGGAGAAACAGGTTGGAGCAGATCCATTGTATTCATTTGCTTAATGAGAGATTTTTCTATTGGGTTCTCCTTCCATTGTTGGCATTGTGTAGTGATTGAGTTCAAGCTTTGTGTGTATGATCTTAGGTGCTTTCCAAAAGTGGTAGGCTGATGTATTATGGACTGTATAATGCTATTTTGGGCCGCACTTGATGTTTATGGAAGTTTCCATTTGTGATAAATGCTTTTTGATCAAGTTCTTTGCATTCTAGGTAGCATAGAATGTGTTGCCAATTCCTAGCTTATGTAGTTTGGAGTGCAAGCATTCAAGCCAATGATCTTGGAGTTTAGATCCACTTAGGATCTGTATTTTTCACATGGTATCAGAGCTGGTTGGCTTCTATTTACAGTAAGTATTCCATTTTTGGTGATATTTGGATGTTTGATCAAGTTCTAGCATGATTTTGCATTGCTTTGTTGATCAAATCTTACTAACCTTTGTTTTGTGAGTTGAACTTGTGGATCAAAAGCATATTTCAGGTCTATTGAAGATCAGAGGCTGAAAAGAAACTATTTTGGATCAGATCATAACACCTAATCATTTGTGATTGTGAGGCTTGTGCATATTCAATACTAACAATGTTCTTTTCAATCCTATTGTTGACAATCTCCATTCTTGGATGAACACTCTCCTTAAGTGGATGAAACTTCTCCTTAAGTGGATGACAAATGCTCTTTTGAGTGAGTTGTAATTCTCCTAAAGGCTGAGCAAAGCTCCCATTTGGATGAAAGATCCCCTTTTTTGGGTGAACATATTGCAAGCTCCGTTGTGAAGAGCATATTGTAAAGATTGTCATCAATTTTGGCATAAATTTTGGTGTACTTTGTTGAGCATGTAAGTAACTCTCCTTATGTAATTTGATTGGAGCATTTGCTGGAAGGTGTTAACCATTATGCAAGTGTGTTTTCAGGTTCTTAACAGGTTGAGGAACATTCTCATGTGAAGTGATCTTAGATCTACATCTAAACACCAAGATTTGACAAGATAGTGAAGCTAGTCTTGTGATTCACTAAGTGTGCTCATTCATTCACCTCTAAATCTTGTATTTATCACTTGCTGGAGTTTATAAACTTTTAGAAGTGTGGTTTACATGTGGTTTTACAGGTTGAATCAATATCTTAGTGTGTTGATCATATGTTGATCAAGTTTGTTCATTACTAGGTAATCTTGGCATCCTAGTTTTGGGTATTTTCTAAGAATGCAAGTAACTCTTCACACCATAACTTGATTTGGTCACTTGCTGGAAAGTTTGAGAGCTTAAGCAAGAGTGTGTTCAGGTTGGTTTGATTTTGTAATCCATTCTTAGTGTGTGCAAAGTGTTGCATGTGTTTCAATCTTCCTTTCTATGCTTGGAAACCATCTAGGTTCAAGATAGAAGTGTTTTAGGGTCCTAAATCTTCATAGATCTCTTTATCTATCATTTGTTGAGAGAAAAGTGAGTGCTAAGTGCTTTAGGACAGAACCTAAAAGTTGAAGAAACATTAGAATCATGGCTTCCAATGGTGGGATCATGCTAGAGTCTAGTGAAAGGTTGAGTTCATCAAACTACTCTACTTGGAAAGTGAGGATGGAGTCCTTACTTGAGTTGAATGAACTCATGGACATAGTTGCAGAAATTGAAGAGAGACCTCTCACACTTCAAGAGCAACAAAGGTTTGATAAGAAGGCCAAAAGGGCTCTTCATATCATTAAAATGAATGTTACAAATGAACTTCTCAAGGAAGTTGGAAAGTGTCAAAGTGCAAGTGAGGCATGGAATGCCTTAAATAAGCTCTTTGAATCAAAGTCCACATCTAGGGTATTGACCCTAAGGAGACAAATATTTTCTAGTAGGCAAAGAGAGGGTGAAAGTGCTCATGCATTTATCTTGAGAGTTAAGTCCCTAAGTGATGATTTAGCATGCATTGATGAGAACATAAAAGATGGTGAAATAGTCCAAGTTATGTTGAATGGTTTGCTAAATGAACATGCTAACCTTGTGCAAAGTTTTGCCATTCAAAGAGTCTTGCCAAGTGTGGTTGACTTGCAAGAAATCTTATTGGCTGAAGAACATAGGTTGCAATCAAAGCTTGATGGTGCATCCTTGCAAGGTGGAGGTGAAGAGGCTTTCTTCACAAAAGGCAAATTCAAGGGCAAAGGTAAAGGCAAAGGGAAATGGTCCAAAGGTGGTAACTTTGATCATGATGATCACTCTTCCTCTTCCTCTTCTACTAAGAACAATAAGTCAAAGTTCAAGTGCTTTTATTGTGGGATAAAAGGACATTTTGCAAATGAATGCCATAAGAAACAAAATGCTAGATCTAGGTTGAGATCTAATGTACTTCTTGGAGATGATAATTGTTGTGCTAACTTGGCAAGCTTTGGTGAATCTATGGTCAATTTTTTGGATCCATTGGATCTTGAAGATGCACTAGTGTTACCTACTAGTCATATGGAGTCATGTGGAGCTAAATTAGCATCATGTTTGTACTCTTCTACTCATGGACTTCCAAGGCTTGTTGGTTCTTCAATGGTGCTAGATGGCAAGTGCAAAAATGGAAAAGGTAAGGAAGGAGCTAACTTCATCAATGGAGTTGATGAAGATTCTTCTTTGGAAGTGATTGTTGCTAATGACTTGTTTGTTCATATGGAAAAAGATGGAGATGCTAAGTGTCATTCTTTGCAAGAAGATGGTTGTTCTTCTAATTCTTTTCATATTGATGTATGTAATCATGTGGGAAAAGATGATGGTGCTTTGAGCATGCTTGAAGGAAATGGTTCTTTTACATCTTTTTGTGATAAAGTCATTTGTGCAACAAGTGGTGTCACATTTCTTCATAAAAAGAGTAGATCAAAGGTTTCTATCATGAGACTTGGTGAGGGAGATCACAAGTCAAAAGGAAGAGAAGTATGTGAAGTGTTCAAAGTAGGATGTACTTTGAATGATGTTTTTATGAACGATAGTGAGGAAGAATCATTATCATATGACTCATTACCTAAATCATTGAGTAGAAGTTCATGTTTGAAAAGAGAGAGTACTTCAATCACTCTTATGTTGAAGGTACTAAGGATTCTTTTCTTGGCTTCTAATATTCAAGAGTCTTCTACTTCTTATGGTGCAACTATCAAGAGGGAGGTTTCTAACTTTTGTGGTGCTAGCATTAAGAGGGAGTCTTGTGAAGGAAAGGGCAATGGAAGAGTGGTTCTTGGGAAGATCCAAAGCATGGATCTAACATCTCTTCATCAACTCAAAGCATTCTATGATTGTGGTGGATTGTTCATTCATGGTCAAAATGGCAAAAGGTTGGTTGAAGAAGACTACATGGAGCAACTCAAGTGGCAACTTCTTCAAGGCAAGGGAGATATCATTGGTGAGCTTATTGAGGTTTGTTATGAACTCAAGAGGGCTGTTTTGATTAGGTTTGATACTCATCTTCACCTACTCTACTTCATGTTAAATGGAAATGTTGGAATCTATCTTTTGGTTTATGATGGTGGCATTGTTTTCACTAACTATAGTGAAGGGTCAAATTTGAACATTGATGAGATCTTGTGGGATCTTAATCATGTGTTTGAGAGGGAGTATCTTCAGAGTTTCAGATCTGAAGATGTTCACATATGCAAGATCTTTGATGTCTTATTGGAAGATCAAGAGGTTGATCTTGGATTGCTTCATCAACACCAAGAGACAAGTGGCAATTCGAAGCTAGTGAAAAGCATCAAAGAAGAGACAAATGGTCAAGGCATTTTGGATCTGTTTTTACAGGTTCTTGAAGGTTCAAGTAAGGTCTTTGGAGCTGCAAGGAAGTGTCTTCTTACTCTACCTCACTTGCCTAATCTCATGTATGAACATTGTTATGTCAATGTGTTGAAATTGTCAAATTTCAATAAAACTAGTTCCATAGTTTTGCATCCTTTGGATCTTGGAGATGGAATAGTTATCATTGCTGGTTTGTATGATCAAGTACATGAATTCATTCAGATCTTGAAAGGTATTGAAGTGGTCAATATGTTTTCTTTTGAACAAAGTTCAAGATCTAGTATTCTAGTGTTGGCAAATTGGCAACTTGTTGACATTGTAGGATCAAGCGTTGTGTGCAAATCTTGTGGAGGTACTTCAAGTATTTCAAGTTCAGGTTTTGGTCATTCAAATGGAGTAGGGAACACATCTTTTTGGCATTCATTCACTCAAAGGCTTTCATGGATTGAAGATCTACAAAGGCAAGGTGGTGATGGAAGTTCATTCATGGAGATACATGTTGCATTCACTATATGTATAGTGAAATGTAGAGGAGGCATGCAAACACTTGTTGATCACTTTCATTTACAACTTGTTTGCTGCTATTTTACAGAGAAACCAGAGATGGATACATGGAGGAATTCATTAATTGAGATTCTATGTTCTTTTACATGTACCATTTTTATGATTCTATGTAAAATTGATGTAAGAAATAGTGAAGCATCCTATATGGACACTATTATCTATATCAATTATGTACATATTAGGATCCTTGAGAAGAGATCTATTCTGATGATGGAGATCATTCTTAAGTTGGAACAAAGTAGTGTTGTAAAACTAGCAAGTTAAGTTGAAGAGGGAGTGTGAAAATTGTCAACATTTCCTTGTCTAGTTTTAGGCCAAAATTGCTAAAAATGGCACATAGTTTAGGATCTGACTTTTCACACGTGTGAAACAGGTCTAGATATTTTTAGTAAGTGTATTTTTTCAGTATGAAGAAGTGTCAAACTTCACGACCTTCGAAATGAGTCCATTTTCATGTATTTTGGACATATATGCCAATTTTACCTATATAGGGCATATTTTAGGTAAGGAGGGTCTAGAGAGAGGAGAGAGAGTCATCTCTCTCAGCTATATATAGCAGGTAGGCCATGGAGAAACAGGTTGGAGCAGATCCATTGTATTCATTTGCTTAATGAGAGATTTTTCTATTGGGTTCTCCTTCCATTGTTGGCATTGTGTAGTGATTGAGTTCAAGCTTTGTGTGTATGATCTTAGGTGCTTTCCAAAAGTGGTAGGCTGATGTATTATGGACTGTATAATGCTATTTTGGGCCGCACTTGATGTTTATGGAAGTTTCCATTTGTGATAAATGCTTTTTGATCAAGTTCTTTGCATTCTAGGTAGCATAGAATGTGTTGCCAATTCCTAGCTTATGTAGTTTGGAGTGCAAGCATTCAAGCCAATGATCTTGGAGTTTAGATCCACTTAGGATCTGTATTTTTCACACAATTTGTATGGGCGCGGCCAGGCAAACGTCCGTTGGCAGGACCATCTCAAAGGGGGACCTTGTCTTTGTTACTTGTTAGTAAACCTGCCTGAGTGTCTTACTTGTACGTATTCGTGGTGAGTCTTAGTACTCATGATTTGCATGGTTTGCATGATTGCTTGTGATACAAGGAGCTGATAGCTCGAGAAGGAACCTTTTCTTTTGAAGGCTGATACCATCAAACAAAGAGGACTACAGAATCTGTGGGGCGGATTTGCAATTCAAGTGCTCACACGTGAACGACAACGAAATGACTCAATGTTTGCAAAGGATGGATGGCTAGCCTGTTTCTTGGGTTAGTTTCATTTGCGACAACGCCCACCAGACGCAAGCAGGAAGTCAAAAGTTGGAAAGGGCCATTTCAGGGGAGATCTTCTATGGAGCAGTTGGTCTTCATTTTAGGACGGCCACCTTCGGAACTGAAACTCACTGAGCATGAGCGATATCCAGAATCAGTTGGGTTTTTCCTCAAAGGGGAAAAGACTAGGATCCTCTTCAGAGATTGGCAACAAGTTGGATCGAGCCATAATCCTAGCAGATGGGAAGCAAAGTGTTGGAAAGGCTTTTTGTCCGAAGAACTCTACTCTAAGTTCGATCAGCTGATTTATTAAGTGGAGGGGAACTATCACACACACCTCTCTCTTGGGGCAAATTTTGAATGAAAGTTGATCAAAATGGGGGCAAATTCAAGGTGACCTAGCCATACTCACACGAGGAGACTGGCGAACTTTGGACCTAATAAGTTGACAAGTTTTTGTTGTGGAAAGGAAAGTTTGTTATAGGCTTTCTCTGGACCAGCAATGATGAGGAAACATATGAGTACGCTGGCTTGTGTTACGTGTAAGGCAGCTGATCAATGAAGGAACTGTGAAAGTTGAGTCTTGCATGAGAGACTTGGTATTTCGAACGGACGCTAAGGGACAGTTCGCGTTGAGATCGGACTAGTGCAAACTCTGGGGCATGTGTCTGATTCAAAGAGAGCTACTTGAAGCCAAGCTCGATGTACACTTCTTGTTTTGACTGTGAGGCAACTGACCAGTGATGGAATTGTGAAAGTCAAGTTTTGCGCGACGGACATGGTGCTTCAAACAAACGCGAAGAGATAGTTCGGATGCGGATAAAACTGGTGCGACCCTTTGGCTTTCCACGAGGTCAATGGTTACATTTGGGCTGATTCAAAGAGCTACTTCAAGCTAAGTGAGAGGTGCATTGCGGAGTACTCAATCTTTGCCTACCTTAAAGAGCCAAGATGGAAAAGTATCAAGATCAGGCTGGGACAAGGAGAGAAATCAAGGTGCAGAAGCAACAAGGCACGGAGTGGACCAATAAGTGGGCAATCAAACGATAAATCCTTCGGCTCAGGGAGCCTTGATACCTGTGCAGAACCGAACAAATCTGGAGCTCAGGGAGCTCAACACAAAGTGCATCAAGGACAAATCAGGAGCTCAAAGGAGTCCCAAAGTCGAAAGTCAGAAGCGACAGGGGCGAACATTTCAAAGAAAGGCCTCTGTCACCAGTTAATAAGGCTCTCGGGTTTTACGAAAGCGATATCAAATCTACGCTTTTCCCAGACAAAGATATTTGTTTCAAGTTATGTAATTTTTCAGTACAAAGAGCTGAGCCTCCGACTTGTGGTGTGCCAGCTTCAATGTTAATAAAAAGTGGCCAGTAAATTGAGTACTGTGCCAAGTAGCATAAATGTATAGTCATTTTAATTGGGAGACACCTTTACTTTAATCTAACATCTGATGAGGACATCAGATTTTATAAAGGTGGGGCTTCTGTTGTAAAGCTACCTTTACAAGCTTTACTTCCGGCGCCATTGTGTTGTAAAGCTACCTTTACAAGCTTTACTTCCGGCGCCATTGGCGCCAGCTATGTCCCCGGCGCCAGCAGCGCCCCTGCTGCTCCCGGCGTCGCTCCCGGCGCCACTGTGACCAGAATCCAGCCGGCGCCAAGTTCCTATGGCTGAAAATCTTTGATCGGTTCTAGCGGAGTCCAGAGAGCTCAGATCGATGTGCAATCACCTCACACGATCTAGGCATGATTAAAGGAAGCCTGGGGATCAATAAAATCTAGAGAGAGAAAATGACTTTCTAGAAAGAGAAAATCCTAGAGAGAGAAAAAACGTGCTTTACCAGCTTAGGTAGAGTGCTTGGTATGAGGGGAGGTGCCGAATCACACCAATACTATAGGGGAGTGCGGGTTGCGACTCAGGGCGAGCTCCAACCAAGTCTCAGCCTCCCTTGCTGGAATGTTGTCATGGCTCTCGCCTTGGCATGCTAGCGCCCCGGAGACTAGGGTCGGTCACACACTTGAAATGTAACCTTCTCAGATTTATCAATAAAGTGGGATTTTCCTCAAACTGACTCTGATTACCTTCTGGGTTTCAGTGTTCGGTAAAAGCGCCAGTTGTAAGGCCGCTTTCAAAATTTTTAACTTGGCACATAGCTGAGGGTCGTATCCCGAGACGCCCGCGGTATGCCGTCGGGACCATTCGGTCCGTGGCGCCAGCGGTATGCTGTCGGGACCATTTGGTCCAGGAACTGGTTGTTTCCATATCTGTCGCGGCTTGTGGTTCTGAGTGTTCCTTGCATGAACGTGAATGGGTTAAGCTCTTGGGGAACGGGCTCTAACCTGTCGGCTGAGTTGGATGGCTTGCTTGGGTGGATGTTACCTGTTTATGGCTGTCCAGTCTGGCGTGGCGCCAGGTTGGCTTCCAGCGCTCGTGACGAAGCTTTCAGTTAGTTAAGTCTGATGTAAGTCAGACCGCTTGCTTGGAATGGATGTTACTCGTTTGTAACGAAGCTTCGAGTTGGTTAAGTTTGATGTATGTCGGGCGGCTTGCTTGGAGGGAAGTCACCCACGTCGGGACTCCCGATCTGGCATGGCGCCAGGTTGGATCTCAATGTTGGTTTTCGGAACTTCAAGTTGGTTAAGTCTGATCGTTGTTGGCGAGTTGACTGCTTGTATGTCAAGTGGGTTTGGATGGCAAGAGTTGAAGGCTGGGAAGCTAAGTCGTGGTTCCCAGCTCCCTTTGGGATGCCTGTGCTACAGCTTCCCTCGTCCATCATTAATGCATTTCACAGATGATTCCACTTCAGTAGGTGGTCATTATTTTGATTATCCTGATCTGGTTGCTGCTGATGATGAAGAATGTGTAAGTGTTTAAACTTCCTTGCTTTAGAATGTTCTTAATTATTGAATGTATTTTTTCTAACATATTTCTTATTGCAGGATGCTCTCATGATTGATGATTTTGCTGCGAGACGAAGTAATTACAAACTGTGAAAATTGTCAACATTTCCTAGCTAGTTTGAGGCCTAAATTGGCTAAAATTGTAAATAGTTTTGGTTCTGGAGTTTCGCACGTGTGAACCAGGCCACAATGTTTTTATTTACTATATTTTTTCAGTATGATGAAGTGTCAAACTTCATACCCTTCAAAATGAGACCATTTTGATGTATTTTGGTCATATAAGCCATTTTTAGCTATTTTTCCTATATAGGGAATATCTAGGGTCAAGTACCTTCTAGAGAGAGGAGAGAGAGTCATCTTCCTCATCCATAAATAGTAGGGAAGTCGTGGAGAACAGGTTGGAGAAACCTTTTGTATGCTTCATTGAGATCAATAGATCATTGTCATTGTTTCTTCCTCCATTGAGAGCATTGTTGTGTGTATTGTCTTCAAGCTATTGTGTATGATCTTAGGTGCTTTCCAAAAGTGATAGGCTGATGTATTATGGACTGTATAATGCTATTTTGGGCCGCACTTGATGTTTATGGAAGTTTTCATTTGTGGTAAATGCTTTTTGATCAAGTTCTTTGCATTCTAGGTAGCATAGAATGTGTTGCCAATTCCTAGCTTATGTAGTTTGGAGTGCAAGCATTCAAGCCAATGATCTTGGAGTTTAGATCCACTTAGGATCTGTATTTTTCACATGGTATCAGAGCTGGTTGGCTTCTATTTATAGTAAGTATACCATTTTTGGTGATATTTGGATGTTTGATCAAGTTCTAGCATGATTTTGCATTGCTTTGTTGATCAAATCTTACTAACCTTTGTTTTGTGAGTTGAACTTGTGGATCAAAAGCATATTTCAGGTCTATTGAAGATCAGAGGCTGAAAAGAAACTATTTTGGATCAGATCATAACACCTAATCATTTGTGATTGTGAGGCTTGTGCATATTCAATACTAACAATGTTCTTTTCAATCCTATTGTTGACAATCTCCATTCTTGGATGAACACTCTCCTTAAGTGGATGAAACTTCTCCTTAAGTGGATGACAAATGCTCTTTTGAGTGAGTTGTAATTCTCCTAAAGGCTGAGCAAAGCTCCCATTTGGATGAAAGATCCCCTTTTTTGGGTGAACATATTGTAAGCTCCATTGTGAAGAGCATATTGTAAAGATTGTCATCAATTTTGGCATAAATTTTGGTGTACTTTGTTGAGCATGTAAGTAACTCTCCTTATGTAATTTGATTGGAGCATTTGCTGGAAGGTGTTAACCATTATGCAAGTGTGTTTTCAGGTTCTTAACAGGTTGAGGAACATTCTCATGTGAAGTGATCTTAGATCTACATCTAAACACCAAGATTTGACAAGATAGTGAAGCTAGTCTTGTGATTCACTAAGTGTGCTCATTCATTCACCTCTAAATCTTGTATTTATCACTTGCTGGAGTTTATAAACTTTTAGAAGTGTGGTTTACATGTGGTTTTACAGGTTGAATCAATATCTTAGTGTGTTGATCATATGTTGATCAAGTTTGTTCATTACTAGGTAATCTTGGCATCCTAGTTTTGGGTATTTTCTAAGAATGCAAGTAACTCTTCACACCATAACTTGATTTGGTCACTTGCTGGAAAGTTTGAGAGCTTAAGCAAGAGTGTGTTCAGGTTGGTTTGATTTTGTAATCCATTCTTAGTGTGTGCAAAGTGTTGCATGTGTTTCAATCTTCCTTTCTATGCTTGGAAACCATCTAGGTTCAAGATAGAAGTGTTTTAGGGTCCTAAATCTTCATAGATCTCTTTATCTATCATTTGTTGAGAGAAAAGTGAGTGCTAAGTGCTTTAGGACAGAACCTAAAAGTTGAAGAAACATTAGAATCATGGCTTCCAATGGTGGGATCATGCTAGAGTCTAGTGAAAGGTTGAGTTCATCAAACTACTCTACTTGGAAAGTGAGGATGGAGTCCTTACTTGAGTTGAATGAACTCATGGACATAGTTGCAGAAATTGAAGAGAGACCTCTCACACTTCAAGAGCAACAAAGGTTTGATAAGAAGGCCAAAAGGGCTCTTCATATCATTAAAATAAATGTTACAAATGAACTTCTCAAGGAAGTTGGAAAGTGTCAAAGTGCAAGTGAGGCATGGAATGCCTTAAATAAGCTCTTTGAATCAAAGTCCACATCTAGGGTATTGACCCTAAGGAGACAAATATTTTCTAGTAGGCAAAGAGAGGGTGAAAGTGCTCATGCATTTATCTTGAGAGTTAAGTCCCTAAGTGATGATTTAGCATGCATTGATGAGAACATAAAAGATGGTGAAATAGTCCAAGTTATGTTGAATGGTTTGCTAAATGAACATGATAACCTTGTGCAAAGTTTTGCCATTCAAAGAGTCTTGCCAAGTGTGGTTGAGTTGCAAGAAATCTTATTGGCTGAAGAACATAGGTTGCAATCAAAGCTTGATGGTGCATCCTTGCAAGGTGGAGGTGAAGAGGCTGTCTTCACAAAAGGCAAATTCAAGGGCAAAGGTAAAGGCAAAGGGAAATGGTCCAAAGGTGGTAACTTTGATCATGATGATCACTCTTCCTCTTCCTCTTCTACTAAGAACAATAAGTCAAAGTTCAAGTGCTTTTATTGTGGGATAAAAGGTCATTTTGCAAATGAATGTTATAAGAAGAAAAGAGAGCAAGGAGAGAGGCAAGGAAATCTTACAATAGATGAGGAAGAACATAACACATGTGAATCACTTGTTATGACTTCAAGTTTGTTAGCCAACATAGATGATAATGATCCTTGGTGGATTGATAGTGGAGCCTCATCTCACATGACAAGACATAAGGAATACTTTACATCCTTATTGTCTTATGAGGGAGAAGGTAACATCATCTACACTGCAAATGATGGTCAATGTGACATCAAAGGCATAGGCACTATTCCTATTTCCCTTTCAACAAATAGGAAAGCAAATCTTGAAAATGTTTTGTACATTCCTTCAATCACTAAGAATTTGCTTAGTGTAAGTCAAATGATTGACAAAGGACTTGATGTGGAGTTCATTGGAGATGCATGTTTGATAAGTAAATGTGGATCCTTGATTGCTCAAGGTAGGAGGCATGGTAAACTTTTCAAGCTTGATGCATGTGTGATCTCTAATCATGAAGGATGTATGGCTAGGGAGCAATTGACAAACCAAGAAGTTTGGCACAAGAGGTTGGGCCATCCCAACTTCAAATCTTTGGAGGTAATGGCAAAGAAAGAGCTTGTTCTTGGTCTCCCTAAAAGTCTTGTTGCAAACAATAGTGTTTGTGAACATTGTGCCTTGTCCAAATCTCATAGACTTGCTTATTCTAGATCTACTTCTAGATCTAAAGAAGCTTTTCAACTTGTGCATTCTGATATTCATTCTTCTAGTACAACTAGCAATGGTGGGGCAAAGATGTATGCAACTTTCATTGATGACTTTAGTAGGTATACTTGGATCTATCTTCTTAAAAGTAAGGATGAAGTGTTTGCTGCATTTGTCAAGTTCAAGAATGAAATGGAAAACCAATTCAATACAAAGATCAAATGCTTAAGATCTGATAATGGAGGGGAATACACCTCAAATAGGTTCAAAGACTTTTGTATAGCACATGGGATTAAGAGGGAGATGTCTAGTCCTAGGACTCCACAACAGAATGGAGTGGCCGAGAGGAAGAATAGAACCCTTTGTGAATGTGCCAAGGCAATGAGACTACATGCTAATCTTGCTAAGTCTTTTTGGGGGGAAGCTTTAGCATGTGCTAACTATCTATGTAATAGATGGACAAGTGCTTCCTTGGATGGTAAAACTCCTCATGAGGTTCTTTATGGTAGAAGGCCGAGTGTCAAGCATTGTAGGATCTTTGGATGTACATGTTTTGTCAATATCACACTTGATGATAGAACTAAAGAAGATCCTTCATCAAAGAAGGGTGTGTTTGTTGGCTATAGTGAAGTAAGCAAGGCTTACAAAGTGTACATTCCTTCTACAAAGAAAGTTGTCATAAGTAGGGATGTCATCTTTCATGAAGAGAATGTTTCCAATGTTGTTGATGTTGATGTTGATGTGCCTACTAATCATCATGATGTGCAAGATGTCTTGGATGAAGATGGAGATGCCACTCCAAAGCAAACTTCAAGGAAGACTCAAAGGCAAAGGGCTAAGCCATCAAGGCTAACCTATGATGAAAAAGGAAAGCAAGTGGTGGACAACTCTAACTTTGCTTTTCTTACCTCTTTTGATGAACCAACTTGTGTAGGTGAAGCAATTCAAAATAAGGAATGGATCCAAGCCATGGATCATGAGCATCAAGCACTCATCAAAAGCAACACATGGAGGTTGGTAAAGCTTCCAAAGGACAAGAAGGCAATTGGTTGTAAGTGGATCTTCAAGATCAAGACAAATCAAGATGGATCAATCAACAAGTACAAGGCAAGGTTGGTGGCAAAGGGGTATGCTCAAGAATATGGTATTGACTATGATGAGACCTTTGCACCCGTGGCAAAGATGGTAACTATTCGAATCCTAATCTCTCTTGCAACTCTTTATGATTGGGATATGTGGCAAATGGATGTTACTAATGCCTTCTTGAATGGTGATCTTGAAGAAGATATTTACATGGAGCAACCCGAGGGCTATGTTTCACATGATGAGCCTAATCATGTGTGCTATCTCCAAAAGAGTTTGTATGGGCTAAAGCAAGCACCAAGGAGTTGGTATGCTAAGCTCAATTCCTTCTTACTTTCTCAAAACTTTGTTATGAGTGAGTATGATCATTCTCTCTACTTTAGATTGAATGAAAATGATATCACTTTACTTTTGATCTATGTTGATGACATTATCTTAAGTGGTGGTAACAATCTAGATATAGATGAAATCAAGATGGCACTCAAAAGAGAGTTTGAAATTCAAGATCTTGGTAAACTTCATTATATCTTAGGAATAGAGATTATTAGAACTTCTAAATCTACATTCATATGTCAAGAAAAGTATGTTAACTCTATTCTAAAAAGGTTTCATATGGAAGATTGTAAAGTTGTTTCTACTCCTATGGAATCAAATGTAAAGCTAACTACAAGAAGTAATGAAAGATCCTTCAAGGACATTACTCTCTATAGAAAGCTAATAGGATCTCTTATATGGTTAACCATCACAAGACCTGATCTAAGCTTTGTGGTTGGTAAACTAAGTCAATTTATGCAAGATCCTAGTGAGGCTCATTGGAAGCTAGGAAAGAGAGTACTTAGATACATCTCGGGATCTAGAGATTTTGGCATCTTGTATGGAGGTACTACACCTAACCTTTGTGGATTTTCATATTCAGATTTTGCAGGTGATCAAATGGATAGGAAGTCAACAAGTGCCTTTGCAATCTATCTTGGAGATGGAGTGGTCTCATGGCTATCAAAGAAGCAACCAACTATCTCTCTATCTTCCACCGAAGCCGAGTACAAGGCATTAACTACATGCACCAAGGAGATTCTTTGGATCAAGAGGATGTTATTGGATCTTCACTTGCTGGAACCAGAGAAGACTTGTGATAACCTTTCAGCCCAAAGCTTGGCAAGCAATCCTATTTTTCATGCAAGGAGCAAGCACATTGAGATTGCTCACCATTTTGTGAGAGATCAAGTCATTGCCAAAGAGGTGGAGCTTCAACATGTCTCTTCAAAGGAGTGTGTGGCTGATATCTTCACCAAACCATTGGGAAAGGACCTATATTTAATGCATAGATCTAATCTTGGAATGTGCTCAAAGACTATGTTGAAACTAGCATCCAATGTTGAAGAGGGAGTGTGAAAATTGTCAACATTTCCTAGCTAGTTTGAGGCCTAAATTGGCTAAAATTGTAAATAGTTTTGGTTCTGGAGTTTCGCACGTGTGAACCAGGCCACAATGTTTTTATTTACTGTATTTTTTCAGTATGATGAAGTGTCAAACTTCATACCCTTCAAAATGAGACCATTTTGATGTATTTTGGTCATATAAGCCATTTTTAGCTATTTTTCCTATATAGGGAATATCTAGGGTCAAGTACCTTCTAGAGAGAGGAGAGAGAGTCATCTTCCTCATCCATAAATAGTAGGGAAGTCGTGGAGAACAGGTTGGAGAAACCTTTTGTATGCTTCATTGAGATCAATAGATCATTGTCATTGTTTCTTCCTCCATTGAGAGCATTGTTGTGTGTATTGTCTTCAAGCTATTGTGTATGATCTTAGGTGCTTTCCAAAAGTGATAGGCTGATGTATTATGGACTGTATAATGCTATTTTGGGCCGCACTTGATGTTTATGGAAGTTTCCATTTGTGGTAAATGCTTTTTGATCAAGTTCTTTGCATTCTAGGTAGCATAGAATGTGTTGCCAATTCCTAGCTTATGTAGTTTGGAGTGCAAGCATTCAAGCCAATGATCTTGGAGTTTAGATCCACTTAGGATCTGTATTTTTCACACAAACAACATTCATCCTCATTCCAGAGGGATAGTGGACTTGGCCACTATCTTAGGCATTTCTTGAAGAATGAGACCCTGTATTGCTCATTCCATGCTGAGCCCAGTTGGGGAGAGTCTGATAATGGTAGTTAAAGCTTTATCATTTTATCTAGCTTCTGTCCAAAAGTTGTTTTGCAGACCCTTGCTTTTGAGCATCGCCCTAGCCATCTCAACAATAGATCTGTTCTTTTGTTCTGCAACTCAATTTTGTTGTGGTGAATAAGGTGCTGTAGTCTGCCTCTTGATCCCTTGATCTTTGTAGAAATCAATTAATTCTGTCAAAAAATACTCACCACTCCATCAGATCTCAAAGTTTTGATGCAACATCCTGTTTGCTTTTCAACTAATGCCTTGAATTCCTTGAAATTAGCAAAAGCATCTGATTTCTTGCTTATGAAATAAATCCAAATGCATCTGCTATAATAATCAATGAAGGTGATAAAGTAATAATAGCCACTAAGAGATCTAGTCTGCATAGGTCCACATAGATCACTGTGGACAAGATCTAGGATGCCACTAGCTCTCCTTGCTCCACTTTTGGGAAACCTCTCTCTGTGTTGTTTTCCCAAAATGCAACCTTCACAAATTTTTCCTTAAAAGAAATATCAGGCAATCCTATAACTAGATTATCTCTTTTGAGAATTTGTAAACTTTGAGCACTAATATGACCAAATCGTTGATGCCAAAGATCACTTCGACTATCAACCGTGCTTACCATAGCTTGAGCAAAAGATCTCGCATTCAATTTGTACAGTCGATTCTCGTTGACTCTAGCTCCTGTAGCAATCACTTTGTAGTGATTTTTGATGTCTTTGACAAGACATTTGTCGCTGTCAAACTCAACCTTGAGTTGTTGATCAGCCATCGTCCCAATAGATAGTAGATTGTTAGCTAAGCCAGGTACATATTGCACATTGCTTATCCGCTTTATCTTCCCGCTGGCTAACTTCACTGGTACCACTCCAACTCCTTTAATAGATAGCAATTTGTCATCGGCTTGTCCAACTTCATCACCATTGTGAGTTTCCTTAAGTTCTGAAAACCACTCTTTCCTTGAAGTCATGTGCTTGGATGCACCACTATCAATGTACCAGGTATCCTTGGTCTCATCACTTGTCATTAATGTTGTAATGAACAATTTTGAGCTCTCACCTGTATCATCTTCATATTGATCCTCATCGTATTGATGTTGATCAGTATAGTTGTTTTCATAATAATAATCATCAAATTGATGTTGATCAGCATAATTTCCCACTTGCCCTTTGTCTTTTCTTTGTTCCATCTCCTTCTATTTCTTGAAGCATTCATGCTCCCAGTGGCCAGGTTTGTTGCAATATCTACAATTTTCAGGTTTATTTTGCCTGGAATAGCCGTGTGCTTGACCTCGGTCTTGATTCCAGTTGTCTCGATTTGGGCCATCATTGGATTGTTCTTGAAATTGTTGGAATGATCCACGATTTGAGTTTCCACCTCTTGATTAGTGTCTTCCACGACCAAATCTACCACCACGTCCCCTGACTGCAAGAGCTTGATCAAATCCCCTATTGTGATGACTCAAGTTCTCTTGACGTTGTTCTTCCTGCAAAAACAATCCACCTAACTCTTCATAGGTTGGAAGATTTTCCTGTGTGGCTATACTTGTCACAAACATCTGATGTGACTCACTCAAACTATTCAATTTCAACTGCACGATCTCACGATCTTGTACTCGCTCTCCAACTGCTGCTAATTGGTCACGAATCTCTTTGATCTTCAGTAGGTGATCAGCAACAATTGCACCATCATCCATCCGCAATGTGTGCAGCTTCGTCTTCAAGAATAGCACTCGAGATGTGTTTGTGGTCTCAAACAATGCCTCCAACGTATCCCATGTTTTTTTTGGTCCTTCTGAATCCAAAATGTAGGGAATAATTGCATCTCTAACTGATAAGTTGATGACATTCTGTGCTTTCCATTTTCTCCTGTCAAATGCCCGTTGATCTTCTTCAATCAATGGCCTTGCCTCTTCACCTGTCACGATCTCTCATAGCTCCTTTTCCATCAAAATGTTCTTCAGTTTGAATTTCCAAACTGCATAGTTGCCGGCTTCTTCCAATTTGCTTGACTCATTGAGGACACTCTCGCTTAGAGTTTTCATTACTGAACAGATGAGTCCAGATCAAGTAATTTATCACACCACAAATCTGTATAGTTTTTTGGTTATACACCTGATATCGGAATGGAGCATGGAAGTACAGCTGCTCAAGATCCTCCTTAACTTGTGCGCGTGGATCCGATATCGAAACATGTGATATCGGACTGGAGCGAGGATGTACAACTTCTCAAAATTTTTCTTAGCTCGTGCACTTGGATCCGATATCGATATGGACAATATCGGACTGGAGCGCGGATGTATGACTGCTCGAGTTTCTCTTCAGCTAGCGCACTTGGATCCGATATTGGTAAAAAAAAGAGAATATAAGAACTTTCAGAGAGAATATTCTATATTTCCTACTTTGGCGCAGCGGCTACGCCGCCTCCTCTTTGCTTAGATTTCGAAATGAGTGATCATTCAAACAGACAGATATCAGTAATGTGAAAGATATGAAGCCTCAAAGCTCTAAATGGCAGTACTAGACATTGTCTGGTGTGATTTGCAATACCCCAAACAAACAATGAGAGATTTCTTGGCACAACTCTTTGACAAATGATACTTTTTACAAAGACTAAAAAAAAATATTGTAAAACTTTTTCCACTCAACAGATTTTCAATCTGTCTGATGTTGCCCTGGTCTTTTGGATGCCTCTGGGACTGTGCTTTGCTCAACAACTAGGAAGTATTGTAAAAATCTCCCCACTCATGATTCTGAGCTCCAAACCTGCAAAATACACCAAAGAAGGATTTCTTCCAACCGTTTTTCTCTCCAAGCTTTCACCTCCCAAGAAGGACTTTCTCACTTCGTTGCGGAGCCTGTGACAAGCTATATCCACTGATCAGGCATGCAGGACTATTGTCGCTCTGATACCATGTCAACAATCAGAAATGCAACATCAAGCATTCACCATAAACAATCACCAAGTAGGGAGACGGAAGAAGAACACGCAATATCACACTATCACACTAACTTCATACTGAATATAAAATGTACATATAAACCCTGAACCCTGATAGAGAGAGAAAACCTACGAATAGACTAATAGACTAGCCTACGACTAATTACAGCCGGTAACAGCTGTCAATATTAATGTACATCGTAAACAGTAACAATGAAATTTATCATTGATTTCTAACAGATAAATACTCTGATATTGATAAGAAAATTGTCCAAAGGACTTGTGTTGAGTTTGTTAATGCAGTATCAAAAGCATGGGGAGAAGATCACATCACTCATTACATGCTAATTATAAATTCTTCAAGATGCTTTCAATTTTTCATATATATTTAGATCCAAACATAAGACTAACATTATGGTTTTGACATATGCAGCACATACTAAGAGATCATACAACATTTTTTGCAAACACATATGGAAGCTTGAGTGTATGGTCATCACAAGGGATGGAGAAATCACATTGGCAAGCACAAGCAACATTTCATGGAACAAGAGGGAGGAGAAATACTCAATGTAAATGTATTGATTGTATTCTAACAAAATACAAAGTGTCCACTATTCATCATCAGCTTGTGTGTCAGATTCTATGGCAGTATTGTCATGAAGAAATTCTCTGCTAGAGTATGCATCTAATAGATGTGCATTATCCTTATTTCCACTAAGTTCAATATAATTAGAGTACAATGAATAATGGGAGCTCCTTAAAGGAACATTCCCATCAGTAAAACCTAGAATGTTCAAAACATAAGATCTTTTGACAAAAATGATCTTATTTGTCTTAACAATCTACATGGTCATTCCATCTTCCGGGATTCACCATGAGGCTTACACAGTTCTTTCATGTCTTTCCTAGCTAGTATTTCTCGGCTCTCGCACAGCTACGCACATCTTGAATCGGTGTCCTACAAAATCCGTGGAAGGTAAGACACCTCATGAAGCTGTTACTGGAAAGAAACCTAATATTTCTCATTTGAGAGTATTTGGTTGTGATGCTTATGCTCATATTCCTGATGAGAAACAGAAAAAATTGGATGCAAAAGCTATCAAGTGTATTTTCCTTGGATATGATGAGAAGGCCAAGGCATACAGAATGTATGACACAAATGTACAGAAGCTTGTAATTTCTAGAGATGCTACGTTTGACGAGATGGGCCAAGGTGAACAATCTGAAGTTATCACTGAACCTTTTGATGAGGGAGCAAAAGTACAGGTCAAGAAGGAAGTGGATTTTGATCCAATGGGCAAAGGCAAGCCTGATGCTGAAATTCCCAAGAGAGTACCTAAATGGTACTTATCAGTCACAGATGGTGCAAAGAAGGGAGATACTCCCGAATCTAGTGAGCGGGGAGAGCTTAGAAGATCAAGTAGAAATCGAAAACCTCCTGCAAGATTAGAGATGAATCTAGCCCTAATGGGATCCGTCTTAACGGCTCGAGAACCTAAAACTTTCAACGAAGCAAAGGAACACAAGGAGTGGCGTGCAACTATGAAAATATAAATGGAGACTATATCGAAGAACAAAACATGGGACTTGGTTGAGCTACCTGATGGTAAGACGCCTATCACATGTAAGTGGATCTACAAAACGAAGTATGGAGCGGATGGACAACTCAACAAGTACAAGGCACAATTAGTTGCAAGAGGTTTTGAGCAGCAGGAAGGTATAGACTTTGAGGAGACCTTTGCACCTATAGCCAAAATGGTAACTATTCGTTCTATCATTGCAATTTCTGCTTTCTATGGTTGGAAAATCCAGGAAATGGACGTCAAATCTACTTTTCTTAATGGAGTATTGGATGAAGAGGTATTTTTAGAGCAACCTCAAGGGTTTGTTGAGCCAGGAAGAGATCATTTGGTTTGTAAACTCAACAAAGCCATATATGGATTGAAGCAAGCACCACGAGCATGGTACTCTTGCATTGATGAGCACTTCAAGCGAAGGGGAATGGTAAAGAGTGATGTTGGTCCTAATCTTTACATTCTAAGGCAAGATCTAGATATAGTGTTCATTGTGTTGTATGTGGATGATTTGATTATTACAGGAAGTAATGAGAGGTTAATTAATCAAATCAAATCAAATCTTTCCAATGCTTTTGACATGAGTGATCTAGGATTGATGCACTACTGTCTTGGCATTGAAGTATGGCAAAAAGAAGACATGGTCTTTCTTACACAAAGCAAATATGCACAAGATTTGTTTTATAAGTTCAATATGCAGGATTGTAAGCCCTTGAGTACACCTATGGATGTCAACATGAAGCTTACTGCATATGATGAATCTGAGAAAGTGGATGCTTATTTGTATAGATAGCTGGTGGGTAGTTTGATTTATTTGACATACACACGACCTGATATTTTTTATGTTGTTGGTGTTGTTAGTCAATCTATGCAAGATCCTAGCCAAGCACACTGGAAGTCTGCTAAACGTATTGTCAGATAATTTGAGGGACATTGAAAGTTGGTTTGAAGTATGATCAGCCTGAAGCGCCAGTGTTGGTAGGTTATACAGATGCTGATTGGGCAAGTAATATTGATGACAGAAGATCTACCAGTGGTCATACATTCAGTTATGGTATAGCTGCAAATTCATAGAGCAGCAAAAAGCAACCTACAGTAGCTTTATCATCAACGGAAGCTGAATATCGAGCACTCAGCAATGCTACACAAGAAGAGGTATGGATTGCTTGTGGATTTAGGTCAGCCACAGGTGGATGCGACTACTATATCTTGCGACAGTCAAAGCTGCATTCACCTTGTCAAAAATCCAATTTTACATGCTCGAACCAAGCACATCAAAATACATTATCATTTTATTTGAGAGAAATTTTTTGATGGAGCCATTGATCTTGTTTTTTGTAAATCTGAAGATCAAATGACAAATATTTTTACTAAGTCATTAGGTAGATATAAATTTGAGAGGTTTCACACTCTATTAGGAATAAAAGAATGTAATTTTATCATTGAGGGAGAGTGTTAGAAATCAATGATAAACTTCATTGTTATTGTTTACGATGTACATTAATGTTAACAATTGTTACTAGCTGTAATTAGGCGTAGGCTAGTCTATTTGTCTATTCGTAGGTTTTCTCTCTCTATCAGGGTTCAAGGTTTATATGTACATTTTATATTCAGTATGAAGTTAGTGTGATAGTGTGATATTGTGTGTTCTTCTTCCGTCTCCCTACTTGGTGATTGTTTATGGTGAATGCTTGAAGTTGCATTTCTGATTGTTGACATTATCTTTTCTTTAAATAGCAATCATACTATCAAGCTTCTTCCATACATCAACTTTTAGTATTTTGGTTCTGCCGTCTTTCTCAAAGTCCTTAGTGGCAGCAATAATATCTGTCCAAACTGAGTGTTGAATATTAGAAGCCTTACAGGTATGATTTGATAGGAAACGACGTGCCTTTGCTCCTCCTATGCTTGGCTTAGTTGGCATGTTCCCATTCTTTCCTAAAAGCTTTTCATCTTTTTTGAATTTTGACACGTCCTTATGAAGTCCTCCTTTTGATAAAACATCTTCTAATCGAGAGATAGCTTCCTTTGCTAATGATGTTGGCTTAGTATTCCAAGAAAAAACTATATGAAGATAAATGATCTTTTCTATTAATCTAACTTCTGCATGAAGAGTGCAAACATGCACATTTTCAAGGGGATAGACAGCACAGGCTTCCAGTTTGTTTTTGCATATTCTCTAGTAATTCATGTACTCCTAGTAACATCTTTTGCCATTTTCATGCAGTACAAACAAGGATGTTTTGATGTAGCACCGTGAGAGACATTATACATACATTTCAATGTTTTCAAAACACTTGCTAAGTGCCATTCAACATTGAAGTCTCCAACTCCTGGAACATTGAGAAGTCCTCCATCCATATGGTCCTTGATGATCCTAGGATAAGATATCCTTGAGAATATCCATGACAATATATCATGATCCTCCTTCAGCACTTGTCCAAAAAAATAATCAGATTTAGTTAACAAAGAATTAATACTATTCAATAAATGTAATGTAATAATGAGGCTAGTTACCTGAAACGCTGCCAACCACCATATATCATTTTCTGACTGGACACTGAATCTGAAATCTTCTTGGTCCTCTGTTTGTGATAGTGCACCATTCATGAGAGTTATACTAACCCTCTTCATCTTTTGCCCTTTCACAATTTTTGACTCATCTAACTTAAGTACTATGATTATTTTGCCATTCACCTTTTCAAAGGTTATATAATAGAATGTGACGATGTATCTCAACAAGTAATTTAGATCAACAAATAAGTTGTTTGATGAATTATAGAATATCGATCTTCCATCAGTTTCATACACCTCCTCAATATGAAATGGAGTTCCAGTGATCTTATGCATACCTATGTTTAATGTATCCCTCTCTTTCTTCAAGTTATATGTTCTAGGGATTGGGACTTTTCTAATTTAAACTTGCTTAAAAGCTTCTCTAATAAGTTTAAATATTGTTGCATATGCTTCTCTGCTAATACCTGCAAAATCACAAGCACCCTGAACTATAGTCTTATCTAAAAAAATTTGAATGTCCACCATCAAAGACTCTGTTATTTTACACTTTACATTTGAACTCTTATTATTTATCATGATATGCTCAGTGGATTTGTCTGTCAATATTGTGCCCAATGACATTCCTAGTGAAGCATTGTCTTTAATATTCCGAGGAGCCACTAATGTAGATCTACAAAAAAAATAGATAGTTAACATAATATCACCATAGCTGAAATTAAATCCAAATGTCATTGAAAAACCTACAAAAATCAAAATATGCTTACTTGAATGCACGGATCCTTCTATTTCAATAACCTTCTTTTGAAAGTGTTTGAATATCCTTGCAACTTTGTCGCTTTCGCTTCTTACTTTCAGCCTTCTTCTTTGCCAATTCCACATTCTTCAATAATTGTAAGGTTTCAATACGAATAGATTGTAAGATTGATTGCATTTGCTCTAGTTTTGATTTGATATTGATTGTTATCTTTGTAATGATTCATTATTTTTTTTTAGTTGTTCATTTTCTTCTAACGTCTTTTGGAGATGACAATCTCTATTCTGACAATAAGAGGATATCCGAATTAACTCACCTTCTAAAAAGTGAACTTTATTCATATAAAGTTGTTTTCCATGGTTCTGCAATCTTTCACAATATCCTAGTAATCCACTATGCCCATTGCATATCCATGTAACTAAATGAGTTATTGAGGAGAATGTGGGATGTGTCAAAGTGCTTGGATCTTGTGGATATAATGTTCCATCTGTCCACAAATCCAACTTTTTCTTTCCTTTTGCCCTGTAACGAGAACGATCTTCAACAGATATTTGAACTCCTTTGCCTCCTCTTCTCTGCAAAGGTGCCAAATCAATAGGGATATCCACATGTAGATGATATAATGTCATCATCAAAAAAATAATAGAGTAATCAGTTGCATCAAAGTACTATGACCAAATTCTATGAAGCAAAACAAAATACTCATCTTTGATTATATTATATACTCTGTGCGATCAATCCAATCTCCATGCTTGTATGCTTGATTCAAATTTAGAAATGCCACTCAATTTTTCATTTCAATAGGCAGTTGGCGCTCATATTTCCAATGTGATGATGGTGTTCATAATTGGAGATGGCACCTATATTTTCATTCTCGTGGAAGGAATGCATATGTAAACATTTTGCTATTTTTTCTTATTCAAATTTAGGGATGGCGGTCATACTCTATATCCAGTGAAAATATTGCCCTTTTCGTAACCAATGGAGGGAATATTTTTGAATTTAGTCAAGTTATCATGTGAACTGTTTACAGTTCTTAACTGTGACTATAGACACTTTGGTTAGATCATTGGGAGTTGGGGAGGCCTCGAGAGTGGTGGGGGCAAGCAAATAAACAATATTGTTTTTTTTATTTTGATATTTTTCTATATCCTACATGGCATTCCTTAAAGGGTCTTTTTGATATTGAGAACTCCTCTAATGCATCTTGATGCATCCCTCTACAAAAGGCTCATTCCGGAAAAAAAAAAAAAATGATCGGACACCATATATAGAAGCTCTTGGAAAGGCAGGATAATGGATTTCAAAGTATCACCTGCCGATCAATCTATCACGGAAGTTTTAGTTCAGCATGCTTATCTTCACAAAGAGCTCAACATTCATGATTTGAGTCCAAATGATAGAAGAAAATGCAATTGCAATTCAGCGCCTTCAATTTCACACAAATTCAAGAAAATGCAATTGCAATTCCGCACGTAGCCTCTTGAATTGAGTGGGTGTCAACTGTTCTCTCACATGAACAATCTTTTCTTCACTAAGTTCATAGGTTGTCTCCATGTAGGTCCTTCGAAGGCTTGTTCTGCTAGTTCCTAATTTTGATCAGGTTCTCTTTGTACTTGCAGCGATTATTGCATCGTAGACTAATGTGTAATTCTTGAAGGTTTCTGGAATCTCATAAATTGGCGTTTGACGTGATTCCTCCTTCCGCCTGTTAATCCTAGCCCGACTCGAAAGAGTCATCTGTCAGGATGACACTGTATCTGGTTCCAACCGAATTGATTTCAAGGAGTCCAACACTTTCTTTTTTTTCTTTTCTATCGACAGTGTTGGATACATCCTTGTTATCCTTCTTGAGAACTCTTCTCAATCCATATCAATCTAGGTCCATATACTATTCATCAGTCATCTCGACTTCTTTGTTGTAGATAAATGCATGTTGCCAAGGGACTAAATCATCAGTCATCTCAACTTCTTTGTTGTAGATAAATGCATGTTGCCAAGGGACTAAATCATCATCAACAAGGTCTTCAATAGTTTTCGCTAACAACCATGCTACATTGATCATGTTCACCCCAAAAGTGATCAGTGTGTCCAGAGTGTACCCCTTGGGTGAAGATGTGCTAGGTTCTGTATTTGAATCAGGATGACATGCATGCCCAGCCATACAGTCAACTGTTGCAGTCATACTTGCTACAAGCTTACAATTCAAAAACCTAGCTTGTCCTTCAAGATTTACTATTGATGATTGCAGCATTCAGATTGCAAAAGCAAAAAACTCTTTCAAAATTCAAATGTGAAAATGAATTTAATCAAATTTAATCAACTGTGAAAATTCAACAAACATGATTTATGGAAGAAGAATCACATGATTGCTTTTTAGTATGAAAGATGGATTAATTGCATAGACGAAAAAAGAGAGTAACGAACTTGAAGAGTGGAAGTAAGACTTCAAAAATCAAGTTTAAGTGGGCTTTATTTGTTCTGAATGCTTACAACCTTGACTCTTGATAGTTGACTGTCCAGAGTATGGTCTGTATTTGCCTTTTCCAATTGTCTAATGTCTTTCAGCAATCTCAACTTCTCAAGTCTCAACTATTAGTGCACTAACAAGTTGCTTCATAGTCAAAGCTTAGCTCAAGCCATAAGGGTGGTTCAAACAGATTGTGAAAAATTTTAGATCAATAAGATCTAATCCACTAGAAAGATCTTTGATTAGAAAGAGAAATACACTACCAGTCTCACCAATGTAGAAAAATTAGCATTTACAAATAAAATGAGATGCAAACACTAATAGAAATTGATCAAACTTGAATGATTTTGTAGTAAATAATGTCGAACCCTCATAAGATAGCGTTTGAAAGTTATGTATTTGGTACAATTATGATTTATTTCGAGTGAAGTGGATTCGAGAGTTATTCTGGCTGTCAACAGACATTAAAAAGTAACCAATATTACTTGTATTGGGGGTGTGTAGTGTTAATAGTTCCAAAACAATAGTCTTGTCTCTATCAAATCGAATGAAATGTGTTCTACAGCTTGAGATGCTATCAGAGTAGTACAACAATACTAAACTTTGACTGACTAAGGTGTCAACAAAGAGTCAAGAAATGTTCGATGTATTCGTGTTTGTGCAGACAATTAGTTAATCGTGTTCGCAAACTATTCGGATCTAGACAAAAGTCCTCAACAACTTAAGTCCAAGGTTATGGTAAAAGAGCACGAATAGTTTTAGAGTACATTAGAAACTTATGTCAGTTACAAGCAAGAACACAGATTAAAGACCCAATTCCTCAGTTAGGGACTGTCATCTCAGATGTATACATACATTTTTATCAATAATTGTGCTAGACTGTACCAAATGTAGTCGTTGTTCGAGTGCCGAAAAGAAAGTATTCATGACAGATGAATAAGATGATTTTAAGACAGTTCTTTAGAGCATATTTACGGACATACAGCAAACGACTATAATGTGCTAGAGAGTCTGTCTGACCAGAGAGTAATTCACTTAATGCAGTAGAGATTGCTAGTAGACTTAGGATCACCCACATTTAACAGTGCGGGGAGAATAGAGATAAGAGAGAATAATTCTCAACACTCTATTCACTTCTTCAATCTCTCACAAATACATAAACTCTTCTTCTCTCGATGTTTGAGACTGAAGCAAGTGATCAATATATGTTCTACGAAGTGAACAAACACACCTTTAAGACTACAGGTGTGTCGCTCCCATGAAAAGGTCTAGCTAATAGTTAAGTTGAATGTATGTTCAATTATACTATAAGAGGTATATTTAACTAAGAGTTTAAGCTACTCTAGATTAATATGTCGATTCATATTAAGTCGTTTCGCGTAAACGACCTAGTAAAGGCTATCCAAGGCAGTGTTTCCCTTCTAGAGGTCTTGCCCTTAAATACAAGGCAAGTCTTTAGGAGATATATTCTCGAAAAATAATATAGGCCTTTTCATGATTTATATTTATCCATCTCATATCTTCATTTTTGAGTATATCATGCAATATCTAGGTTAATATTCAATATTTAGCAATTTCGTGGCATCACATATCCCCTTCTTCAAATGTGAAACGTCCTCGTGAACATATAATCTTTATCTCAAGGATCATTCGCGATTCATTCTGTTCTTCATATATTCGTTAAGGCGCGAAAGGATATTTTTTCATACGTTCTTTCCTTTAGATATTTCTTATGCTTTAGAGTATATATGAATTGCTACTTCTTGAATTGAATAGATTGATTTTGAGTTGATTTTTTATTTATTGATGAGAACAGAAATTGAACTTCATAACAACTTCAAAACTTCAAAGATCGTGATTCAGCATCACATAGAAACAGCACCATTATATAAGCAAGAATGGATATTCATGATAAGTTCAATTCTTCATGTAATCTTTGGGCTAACTCCAAATTTTGTTGAGCCTCATACAACATCAAGGTTTCCTTTGATGGCCAACTGGTAGGTTGCCGAATTCTTCAAGCTTAACTAGGAGCAAAGTTCCATCGAACAGCTCCTGAGTTAACTTTACATCTTCATCTGAATCACGTCGTAGGGTGATTTCTGTACAAAAGCAAGTTGAAAATCTTATGAAAGAACTTTTAACATAGAGATTCTGGACAAAAAACAAAATCTTCGCTGCAAATATTCCAAACTGTCTAAACAAAAATGTATAGAAATTTTTGTAGTGAAGAGACTTCCTTCGATCTTGCAGATTGTGTCAAATCTCCGCAAAATAATCAGCAAAATTTCGCTCCCAATTGACATAAAGACTAAAAAGTTCTGGATACGCCATATTTACATTGATGAGCAGACCTGCATCATCAAAAGCGCCCATATCCGCAATATCTTTTGGTTTGTACAACTGGAACTGCAACTTTCGCTTCCAAAATTGTCGCTTATTGTCTTCATTTCGCAAAAATTGATATTCTTTAATACAAATGTACTCTAAGGCATACATAGCAGAACATCTTATATGTACAACTCTGCTGATCTGAAAGGCGCTACTTTGAATTTCCCCCGAATTATGCCCCAATAGAGACATCCTTTCTGCTCGATAGATAACTGGGTCCATAACCAGAGAAAGTCATCATTTTCCCATGTGTCTTCCAGTCATCGAAGGCGATGCCTACTACGCCTTGTAGCATCATATAATCCAAACGCCATTGTAATTCAATGTTAAAAGCTTGTGGACACCACTTCTAGAATCGATCAACAAATACATTGAACCTTTCAGCACATATCTTTGACTGGTTTTGACATGGTCACTTCGTCTGAGTAGTTGTTGTTGCCATGCCTTGAGTTTGTAACTTGATAGCTAATTTTTGATCTTCCATCTGCTGCTTGAGATCAGACATCTCCTGTTCAAGCTTGTCAACCTTCGCTACTGCCTCCAAGTATTCTAGATGGTCAGCAACGGACTTAAGTTGTTGCATCATATCATCAATTCTCAACAGGGCCTTTAAGTATTCGTCATGAGAGTCCGGCCCGCTGCATGTCTGGGTGGCTTCAATAGACAGCTCCTTCAACTCTGCCAACTCTTCTTCAACTAGCGCCTTCGCATCTTCGAGCGGTTGCAGGAACTCGACTCAAAAATTATCTAGCATCTGGCTTTGGAGCTGGTTTAGTTTTGAGAGGTCTATGTAATAGAACCTGCATTGCTGCATAGAGCAAGCGGAGTTTCTGCCTTTATTCGTGTCGCTCGTTCATCATGCAAATGTATCTGGAGAGCGACATTGTGCTTATTGGCATACAGTATTTGTTGTTTAAAAGAAGCAATAGTAGTCTGATAATTAATAGACTTGGCCTCAATCACCTTATTGATTTCCTTCAAAGAATTAGCGTCCTTGGTTGCGGAATGAAGCTATGTTTCGAGTAAATGATTTTGGTCGATCAGCTTGATGTTGTCTGATTCAAGCAAATCAATTTTCTCATATAAGCAATACATCCAAAAATTCATAAGTTTGATAGAGTAGGTTTGGTACATGTCCAAACTTCGAATGGTGTTTTTTTTGAGAGACCTTTAGTAGGATATCTGTTTTGGATATAGGTTGCTGGTGAAACAGCTTCAGCCCAGAAGGACTTCGGAAGTGTCGCATGTGATAACATGCACTTTGTTGATTCGACTAAGGTTCTGTTCTTTCTCTCAGCAAGATTATTTGATTGAGGCAAATAGAAGGTAATGTATTGTTGCTCAATGCCGGTGTTAAGGTAGTACTCCTTGAATTCGGTGGAGATGTATTCTCCCACATTATCTAACCTCAGTGCTATGATTCGTTTACCAGTTTGATTTTCTACATGCTCTTTGACTTGTCTGAACTTGACGAAAGCTTCTTATTTTTTTTAATGAAATAAATAGTTGTTCCTCTAGAGAATTTGTCAATAAAGGTAATGAAATACTTTGCATCTAGAAATAAAGGAGTTTGCATAGATCCACATATATCTGTGTGAACAACATCTAACAGACCTTTTGATGCATGCCTATGACTTGATCTAAAAGGATCCTAGTCTATCTTTCAAAGATGCAACTATGGCAAACAGGAAGATCGACTTTACCAGAAGGATAGTCAAGATCAAGAGACATGGATTGTCTTGACATGTTTAAAACAGATGCATAATTCAAGTGTCCTAAGCGATGATGACATAGGAATGCTTTATTGACAAGAACAAGGGTTTTCAAGGCTTGATGCGAGGACTCATGTGAATGTTGCTTTAAGAAGGTTTAGATCTGGTCCTCGACGCTGATGGGCCTTCTAAATAAATGGCTTGTTCTTGATGAGGATGGACCCGCTTGTACTGCCTGTATGGTTGGCGGTTGATCTGCTAGATCTGGAGCTCCCCCCTGGTCCATGCTCGAATCAACCCCTGTATCCATTTGTACAGCTTCTTGGCGCGAAGGGGAGAATTGCGGCATGACCGAGATGGGGATTTGTGGTCTGGCTTCCAACACTTGAGCGGCGGCTTTTTCATAGGCGTTGATGGTCTCCTTTGCCTTTGCCAACTCAGTTGAAGCTACTCCTTTGAGCCTATCAAAGCGGCCTTGGAATCCCTGAAGGCCCACTTTGTATGTTTCCACTTTCTTGAACAAATATACAATCTCCGTCAGTGTGACCGGATGATCAGGTATTTGTGTTTGCAGATAGGCATCACGCTCAAGGGTGGTCGCATCCAATTCACCTTGAAGCCGTGTGCGATCTTGTTCGGCCATCTGTAATTGCCCATTCAGCAGCTGCACCTGTTGCTTGGCCTCTTGCACTACCTTATCTACCTGATCCTGTGTGGTTGTCAAGGCGTTTTGTAGGGAGCTGATGTAGGTTTCCAAGCGATCAGCTTGTTGCTGGGCCAATGTCTTTTTGCTTTCAGCCTTTTTTTCATGTTGCTTGGCTATTTTCGCCTCTTGATCCAGCTAGACAATTTTTTGGCTGATCAAAGTGTTTTCGGATCCTAGATCAGAGATCCTCTGTTCCATTTTCTTTTTCTTATCTAGCATAGACTGGATCACTTGCCCACGGCTGGAAACTAACCCTAGAGCATCACCAGAATCGACGGTCGTGGAGGTGGCAGCAGCAGGAGACCCTGATGGTACTGTCCTTGGTAGGCGTGGAATAGGTGCCAAGGTCTCTTCTTCTTCAAAAGTATCCTCTTCTTCAAACCCTTCAGGCATCGTGGTGTCGAACTGCTTTGGTGACTTTACAACTGTGTCGACCCGAAGTGCGGCTAGGCTACCCTGTGTGGGTGGTTGCTAACTGGCATCTTCAACACCAACAGTAGATTCATGGATATGCCCGAATCCTCTTCCAGGGGATTGGGGTTCAAAGGGCGTTGGGCTCTGGGACATTTCAAAAATTTCGGTGGCCCCAAGGGGGTCTGAATCATCGAACATATCCATGAAGAACTGTGTGTTGGGTGAGGTTGCTTCGGGATGCGGGGTGAGGCGGCCTGGGCAGCTGTGATGGGAATGGTAGGCCCAATAGTCATAGACTGTCCTTGTATGGGAGCAGAGGCGAGGGAAACATCAGAGGCAAGGGGAATGGGAAGTTCAGTGCGAACAGCAGTACGGGGTGGAAGCACAGCTGACGAGGTATACATAGTGTGACGTCATTCCAGAAGGTAGCCATCATTAGTCCAGTGTAGATCATTGGTGAGGTCAATGTGTGGCTTGATGGCCTGTTTGGCGTGCTTGTGATTGGGTGAGGCTTGCGTACCGGATGAGATTCCTATAGCTGCAAGTGCGGCCTCAGTGACGCGCACCTTGTGTGTGGCTCCTTGGAAGGTGATATAAAACTTGGATTTCTCTTCCTTCCACATACTGAAGGCAAGAGTGATGAAATCCATATTGATGTGTCCCGAAAAGCTCTCTCATGAATACCCATTGCAGTAAGTAGAGGCTCCGCAAGGATCATCCACTGAGTGACCATGCTTGTGCTAGGAAGAATCATGATGTCCGTTGCAGATGGGACATCACAATGGATAGTATAGCGTGGAGACTGGGAAGTATCGGTAGAAGATATGATGATCAGAAAGAAATTATAACCGCGTGAAAGTGTAGCAGAAGGCAATGTAGGAAATTTGGAAGGCTTTGGTAGCAAGAAAAATTCGCAAGAGCTTCACTAGCACAAGTGAGGAATGAATCGAATTTAGCCAACTTATAGGTGAATTTGGTGGGTTCATTACACTGAATAGTAGTTGGGCTGATCAGTTCTGAACAAAAATTTGCAGGCATGTACAATACTGTAAAAATAGGCTATAGAAATCTCGGCGAAGATTTCTAGGGATCTGAACCTATCAAGCGAACGTTTTCTAGAGCTGGCGAAGGATGAACCTTCGCCCAGGAGGGTCCTTCGCCCAAGTACTGTCATAAATGCAATTTTTCACAATCTGAACCTATGGACCAATTTTGACATTCTAAGATCATCTAGCAGGTCGACGAAGGTTCATAATGAGGTTATGATGCTCGGCGAAGGTTCCCAAAATGGCATATCCCTGAACATTCGCCTGACTCAAAAATTGAATTTTCTCTTGTCAAAAACCTTCGCCCACCTCAATTTAGATAGATCAAGGGTGGATGTACAGTCTGAGAGCTCAGCGAAGGTTTCTGATACTGTATTGGCCAAATCTACCCAAAACAGTGGTTTTCTAGGTCATTTTTCATTTTTAAAAAAATACCGTGCTTCATTTTTCTTATGTTGATGACTTCCTGACTTTTGCTCATCAGTCTTTTCTTATTTTATTTTTTTTCTCTTTTTCTTGTTTTTTTTTTTTTAACTGTCTTTTTCCAAAAAAAGTCAACAAATTAAATACTGAAAACAAAAAATTGAAAACAAGTAAAATGAAAAAATATATTGAGATCAGGCTTGCTGAACTGACGGAGCAGACTGCCAAAACTTGCGTAATCGGTTGTCATTTACCGGAGTATCAAATCGTTTTCCATCCAAGTGTTCAAGAATTACTGCGCCATAGTTCAGGATTTTCTTCACTTTATACGGGCCTTCACTAGTAAACTTCAACTTACCCTTGATCAGCTTGGTTTTATACATCAATGCAAGATCTCCTGCTTCCAGATCTTTCTTGTGCAATCGACGATCGTGCCATGCCTTGTGGCGGGCTTTCTCTGCTGCTAAGACATGAACTGCCATCAATCGGATTTCACATAATTTGTGCAACGCTTCATGACGAAGTTGTAAAGACTGATCATCATTTAATCGTTCCGTTGCTGCTATGCGTAAAGATGGGATTAAAAATTCAATTGGCATAACAACATCTTGACCATAGACCAGTTGAAAAGGTGTTTGATTTGTACTATTTTTGTAAGCGGTTCTGAATGCCCATAATGCTACATACAGTTTATGTTCCCAATCAGACCGACTTGTTTCAAATGTCTTTGTCATAATGGTGCAGAGAATCTTATTGGAAGATTCAGCTTGGCCATTCCCTCTGGGATAATAGGGAGTACTAAATTTGTGTATAACAAAAAAAATTTCCAGTAAACACTTTATTGTTTGATTAACAAAGTGTGTACCCCGATCACTGACAATTTCGATCAGACATCCAAATCTAATTATAATATTTTCATATAGAAACTTGGCCGTAGATTTCGCATTAGCCACTTTGACAGCTTTGGCTTCAACCCACTTGGCCATAAAATCAGTTGCGACGATCATGTATCGGGCCTGAGATCCTTGCGCAGCGGGATGAATAGGACCAACATAATCCAGTCCCCATTTTTCAAATGGTGCTTGCGATAAAATCGAATGTAAGGGTTCATAATTTTGTCGAGTAGGTCGTCGTGCTCGTTGGCAGACATCACATGTCTAAATAAAATTTTCTGTGTCCTTATGAAACGTAGGCCACCAACAACTGGATTGCAAAAGTTTGCGAACAATAATATATGTAGAGAAGTGTCCTGCATTCCATCGCGGGCCTGCCTTGGGTCAGTGAGATTCTCACGAGGGCACTTACGGTTGTGGACACCCGCAAGCGCTGCATGACAGCCCTTTTCCATACATTCAGCAGGTAAGCGACTACTTATTTTTTGGCTCGTTCAAGATGCTTCTTTTTTTTTGCTCGTTTCATGTGTGTCTCTCACTCCGTTTATCAATGCAGGCTCGACTTGAAGAAACTCGCTCGCACCCGCTTCGCCTAACAGTTCATCATGCTTGAGCAGCTACACAAGCTGAAGGGTGAATTGTGGCACATGGCCACTTCAACAGAGTTCACCGCCATGGACCTGTCTACGACCCTAGAGGGCTTGGCCTTCCACGACATCTTATTCGTGGAGCCTTTCTGGGTGGATATGCAGCAGTTGATGGATGTCATGTGCCCCATCTACTCTGTTCTGAGGTTCACTGATCGTGAGGGGTGCACGATGGGCCTCATTTACGAGTTCATGGACCGCATAGGCGAGTCTCTCCAGCGTCCAGAGCTGGACCCTGCCAGGTATAACTTTTTTCTGTCTCACCATCCTTATTTCCATTTCGCACTCTGTTTTTTTTTGGTGCCACAACATGATGGTATGTAACTGTTGCCTCCACGTGGTTTGGTCCACAGGTTGGAGCCTATCAGGCGCTTGTGACAGCGGCGATGGGATAAGTTTCACCAGCCCATTCATAGTGTGGCCCATATACTACATCCGCTGTTTCAAAGCGAGAGGCAGTACGATGATGCAGAGCTGTGTGTGGACTGGTTCACATACATCCGCCTCCTCAACAACGACACTGGTATCCGTAGTAGGCTCGAGGTGCAGAGGCTCAGTTACAGGTAAACTCTTGATCTATCGTACACTGTCGTTCGTTCAATTTTCCTGCATGGACTCAAGTGTACTCAAGCATATCGTTGCTCAACTGCAGACACTCTCTAGGGCTGTTCGGCGAGGACCTTGCATGTGTTCGAGAGAACATGCTCTTGTTTGTATCATGGTGAGAGAGCTACGACGTTGGGCAGTCAGACTTGAGGACGCTCACGCTCCGAGTCCTTTCATAGGTATGTTGTCTAATCTCATTCACCCAACCAGTTTTCGTATTTTTTTTTACAAAGTCGGTACTCACTCGTGTTGTTGCCAATTAATGCAGGACTATTATGCTTGCGTGTGCGAGCAAACTGGTTAGCGTTCGTATTGTAGCATGTTGAAGTAGTGCCATAAGTAATTAGTAAGCTGTTGAAGTTCATCCGCGGAGAAACCGATCTCATCAACCGAGACACAATAGTGTGTAGGTCTTGTGGTTTCCTATAGTGAATGACACAATTTTGCATAAGTAATTAGTAACCTGTTGAAGTTCATCCGGGGAGAAACCGATCTCATCCTATAAGACATAGTAGTGTGTCGGTCTTGTGATTTCTTGTCTTGAGAGCTTGTCACTCTTCTGGTGAGCCCTAATTTTCCCCAGAGACTTATGGTCCTGAGAGCTTATCACTCTTTTGGTGAGCGTTCACCTCTCCCCAATCCTCTGGTGAGCATTCACTTCTTTGAGACAGTCACTAATGCACCCTGAACCCTAAACCAGTAATATGTTTGCCTTACAAACCATCATCTTCACTCCAAACCACTCTCAGATCTTTCTTTGCCGTTTTTTTGGAGCTTAGTTCCCAATGAAGGTTCATAATAATTTATGAACTGCTCATTAGTCATCGTTGTTTGGTAATATCTCAGTTATGAGAGACATGGGCAGTAGTTAGGTCTGTTGCAATTTTGTTTGGGTACCATTTTTTTTTTTTTTAACAGGAGGGGGCAGGTGGGTGTCAGAGAGACTCTAATAATTAATTCCGGGAGGGTGGGGAGGGGAGGGGCCATAAATTATGTTTATTTCGTTTTGGAGATCTGGGACAGCCTGGGCTAGTGCCCTCTTTTTTTTTGAGATTTTTTTTTGAAAATCACGGACACGTCCAAACGCGGACGCACCTCCGACGCATATATATATATATATATATATATTTATTTATTTATTTATTTATTTCAAAATTCCTTTTTCAAAGAAAATCAAACTTCCTTTAAATTTTAGTTTTATTAATTTTTTAATTCTTGTAATTTAAGTTTTATAAACTTTTAATTTATTTTTTTAAATTTTGTTGTCTTTTTACTAAATTTATTCTTTTAATGTTTTAAAATATAAAAATTTAGAAATTTTTAAATTTTATATTTTTTAATTTAATATTATTTTTGAAAATTTTAAATATATTTCTCAATTTTTATTCAAAAATTTCAATAATTAATTTTGAATTTGAGAATATAAAATTTTGAAATTTTAGAAATTCTAAAAGAATTGTGAAATTATTAAAATTAAATGAGCTAATAAAAAATTATAGGCTTTTGATTTGAAAACATTTAAAAAGAAATATGTTTTAAAATTTGATCTCTAAATATTGTAAAAAGCTAAAAATAAATCAAAAATTTATAAATAACAATAAATTAAAAACAATATTGAATATTTAAAAATATTTAAGAAATCAAAATATCAAAAAAAATTAAAAATTCAAAAATTAAAATATTAACCTATTTTTCAAGTTCCGGTGCTAGTAGTCACGCGGGGGCCTAGAAATGTAAGGGAGTGGCACCATTACCACCATCATCAATATTTCAAAACTTTAAAATTCAAGAATTTTGAAAATCCAAAATAAAAAATTTAAATTTTAGATATTTTAAAATTTTAAAAAATTGAGAAAATTTAGAGTTTATAATAAGTAAAAACAATTGTAAATTTTCTAAATTTTATCATTTGTAATTTTTTGAGTTTTCTTAGTTTCATGTGATATTTGAAACTGCATACGTTTTTTTTTTAAGTTTATTCAAAAATTGAATTATGATCCATGTGAGAAGATTGTCTGAACATAATATTATTTGAGATTGTAAATTTAGGTGATTTTACAAGAAAAATTTAAAGAATGGTCTTTCCGCCATTTCTCATGTCAAAACATTTCGTATTTGTTTGTAGATGTTCCATGTAAACAAAATCTCCAAAAATCGAGGACGTCTCACATTTTGCCTGGATAAGTCGTGTGGTTAAACACAAAGTTTTCTATATGTACAACTCATATACCATGTTTGTATTGAGACTCAACTGATATCAAAACTCCAAATATTTTGTAATAACATGGAATTGACTTGTTTAAAAAAATGAGCTAATCTCTTAAGGCGAGAACTTGGATCATATTAAAAATTGTGATACCTATCCAAAATTGGTTCCATCTTTGTAAAGGCTTAAAATCTACAAGTTGCAATGCACTTAAAAAGAGCTTATTTGCATTAAAATAAAATAGACAATGTTTGATCAAATGTAGTATGAAGTCTATCTTAAAATTTTCCCTTCAAGCTTCAAATCTTAATGAGTAGTTCAAAATTCAAACAACTAAAAACATTTGAAGCACAAATTCACTTCATCATAGCCCAAAATTTAAGTATATTAGAGTGAAAAATTTTGTAGCCTCTGCTCACTTTTTGTTGTGAACTAAGCTTCTAGGAAGACTATGAAATTTCATACTTATCTCATTTGATAAGTAAACATGAACTAGCATATCAACTTGAATGTTTCTCAAAATTGAATGTTTACTTTTGCTTCTCAACAAAAGGAATGCTTTCGAATTTAAACTATGCTCTTAGAGTTTGTTTCCATCTTTCAAAACTTTTTGGAACATTACAGATAAACTCTTGCATATGTCATGGCTATCAAATTGAGATGGTTTTTCAGTTGTGACATTGACATCTTGGTATCATTGTAAACTTTATTAGACTCGGACTATTACTTGGTGTGCGATACACATTTGTACATAACAAATGATAACATTAGTCTCAGATAAGCATTACAACCACAACAATTCTACAATTTTAATAGTTTGTAGATTTTAAAATTTGTTGCCTTCAAAATTTTACAGCTCGAGACCATTGTCAACAATTTTCTTGAACTAATTTTTGCCAATAAATATTGAATAAACTATTTAACAAATAAATTTAAACTACCTTGGCTACAAATTGATCTTGTTGTAGTTCTACATTGTCCTACTTGCAGAAGTTTACTTTTATCGATTCTTTGTGGTCTACGTTGTCCTACTTTTCAAAAGTCTACTAAGAACAATTCCTTCACTCACATCTTCCATCTTCCCTCTACTTTTATCGATTCTTTGTGGTCTACGTTGTCCTACTTTTCAAAGGTATACTAGGATCAATGTCTTCACTCACATCTTCCATCTTCCCTCTACTTTTATCGATTCTTTCTACATTGTCCCACTTCTCAAAAGTCTATTAAGATCATTTCCTTCACTCACATCTTCCATCTTCCCTCTAGAACGACCATATGGTCTGAAGAATGTCCCACAATATTAATATTGTGATTGTTTAGATATATTTTTTAGCATGCATGACAGACATGTCCCATTTTGAATAAATTAGATTTAAAGTTGTTTCCAGAAATTCATACCCATCAAGTATGTTGAAACAGTAATCGGGAAAGCCGACATCTCTCAAGAATGGAACGGAAAACTTTGATGAAAAACTGGTATAAATAAAATATTATAGGATCAAAAGGTCTTCAAAATCGAGTGCTTAAGAAATATGCAGAATTTTAGACGGTTAATTTTTTTTTACAAGAGAATGTGCCTCCAACATGTATACATGGCAGGATAAAATACTCCACTCTTTGAAAAATACAAGAAATTTTAGGATTTAATTCTCAAATAGTCAATTTTTTAAGGACACTATTGAAGTAATGTCAACTATAATTTGCCAATAGAATTTTGATGCAAAAGAAAAAGTTAAACAATGCCTTGAAAGGCTCAAAGTGAGATATAACAACATCAAATTGCACAGTAGCAAGTACATTGGAGGTCTCCAACAAAGACATCCAAACTTTAATCGTCCATCATTTTCATTATCTCAAGAGATGGTGCCATGCCAATGATGAAATACATACAGAAAAAGTGACATCTATAAATTCATAACAAAGTGAGCCTTGTAGTCATGCCAGAATCCTTCAATAGCTCATAAGAAAAGTGTATCATAAACTAAAGCCCTACTTAATGGAGTTCTCGAAGACAAGTATAATCAACTGAAGCTGGTGTCAATAACTTATAAGCTAGAATCCAAAACCATAAATGATTTTTCCTTGTCTCTTTAAACCATAGACAACATCCATAGCAGTTAAGAGTCTTCCAGCCAGCATGCTCCGTGCACATCATTACATCATTGATAACATTCTAGAAGAGGATCTTCAACACGTCTCTTGTTTCCTTATAAATGAGGTCATTGATATGCTTTACAATTGTACCCATACTATATGGTACAACTGCAACCTTAAGAGGTAGAAGATTTCATAGCTGATTTTGTGACATGCCTCAAAAACCTATCAAAAGTATGAATGGACAATAGGCCAAAACATCTCCAAAATTATCTTAAGAAATATTTGCTATCATAACACATGCAATAAAAGTTATAAAACTAGAAATGTCAACCACTACAATCATGCAAATTTTTTTTTTTTAAGAATATCAACAAAGCTTTGAAAAAGACTTGTGCGAACACAAAAAATTGCAATAAAAAGCTAATTGTGTTCAAGATTCAAAGTGATTTCAGCAAATATTTCATCCAGAAAGCATTTAATTTGATTCATCTTCGTTCATTTATTGATGAACTATATTTTCATGTGAAGGGTAGGCATAGTCAACAAACTGGGTCTTACCAAAACCAAAGGTGTGCAATTTGTTAAGGATATCGAAACCTTACTTCCTACATACATACGAGAACACCAATTATGCATCAACATGCGAAGAACAATTATGCATCAACACGAGAACACATGCTAGTAAGGACAAACAAAAGCCACCAATAGACATAACACTTTGTGTAAAATTGTCGCATTTAAATTTCTAAAGCTTGTAGAAAAATCTCACAAAAGCCTGAAAACTTACCAAAAAAATGCATTGTCAACTGAAATGGTACTTTGAATCCTCGTATGAACATGCAAAATTCTATCTGTATTGGACAAAATTTTGTCACATCGACTCTACATCAACTTAATACATTCTCGTCACATAAAAGGTACACGAGCTTATACCCACATTTCATCATTAAAACATCAACAAACAATGTATAATCAACTCTAAAACATTTGCTCAAGACAAGGGAGTCAATAGACGTCTACAAGAGATAGTGCTTGAAATCATCATGGAAACATACAATATTATGTGTTGACATGAGAATACATGTTGTCAAGCTATAACGATAGATATGAAGCCACCAACATGGACATAATAGTAAGTGTAAACTGCCTCATTCAAGTTAATAAAGGTTGCAGAAAAATCACACAAGAGGCTATGCACTTACCAAGAAAGAACATTGTCAGCTGAGATATTGCTTCGAATCATTATAGTGATATTCAAAAGTATGGTTGCATTTGGCTTGTCGTTACGTTTATTCACATCAACTTGATAAACAAACAAGTGCACGAGTTTGAATCAACATGTAAAGCATTTGAGGATCTAATAACAAGACAAATCAGATCTAAAATATATATTGAAACCACACAAATCAGGCTGCAGCAAACATAATCACTGTAAGGAAAAAGAGCTCATTTTGCATGACGAAAAACAACTTTTCTAGATCTTGTATAAAACACTCAGCTATCTAACTGGAATTTGGTATAGGCCGAAACATAAAAATAGACAGCCTTTTCAAATTAAAGTAACAAGCAATGAGCTTGTTCTAAGCTTCTGAGATTGTCTTTTTGTTCCAGACCTGTGCAATGGAATTAATTCAATATCTTTCTATAGCACATTTCTCATGGTGATTATGCTTGTTGACTATGAGAAGATCTGAAGATCTATAAAAAATATTTGAAATACTTATAAAAACACATCGTACTACCTCAATTCCAATATACTTCACAAACATTTGAAATTCTTATATAAATTCATTAGAAAATTTTTGTACTACCTCAACTGTAGTATATTCTAAACATTTAAAGTAATATAACTTGCATAATTGAGAGCAAAGAAGAATTCTATTATTTAAGGACATGAAAGATCATGTTTGCAGTATGTTAACATAACTTAATTCTCTCAACTCACTAGAACATATATTTATACATGGAAAGATGTCAAGCTTTAGCTTTTGTTGGTCTTCATTGATTATGGTCTTCCAACTGACAAAAAGCTTGGTATTCAAATTCTCCAAATATGTACCAAAAAACTCAATAGGTCTTGCTACAATACATGATCGTAAGTTTGATACAACATTTGGGAAAGCATATAAGATCATTGATTAGCACAATAGATCATAGCAATTTCATTACAAACAATTCCTAAGATTGCTCCAACTTCCACATAGTCTCGTTGAAATATCAAACTCAAAATTGACAGCTTTTTAAGTATGTTCGCTAGAAAATGTAGAATGTATATACATTTGAAGTCGCATAACTTTTTAGAAGCTTTTTGGTTGCAATAGCCTGAACTGTCTTCTTCAACTAACTTGTAGATGCCAAGGCCACTTCCAAATCGTCTTCAACAACATCTTGGAATCCTCGTCATTGAAAACAGTATCTTTTTGTGAACCTGATTTTTTTCTTGAGATTTTGTTAAATTCACTTTTTATAGCATGAATCACTGGTTGCAGAACATCACATATGCGTTTTATGGCATTGTGATGACTCAACCATCTTGTGGCATTAATCATTTTCAACTTCAATATATCACTTGCCATTTCTTCTTGTAATGACCGCAAAAGAGATTGCCTCTTGCAACTATTGGCAAAAAAAGAAACTGTTGCATTAGTAGTGAATCAATAAACTTGGAATACGACAATTTGGAGGTTGAACCTGAACACGCTAAATTGCACCTATGAGCGATGCAATGTATAACTGATAGAAAAGGACATGATATTCTTAGCCTTGTCACAACTCTCGTGTTCGACTCTATCATGACATCTGCTCCATCAGATCCAAACCCTACGAACTTCCTAATGTCTAGGTTTGACTCACAAAAAATAGTCATGATTGCATCATAAATTGCTTCAACATTCTCATTTTCTAAAGAAATAAGACATAAATAAGAAGTTACAAGATTAAAGTTTTCATTGTAAGACAAATACATAATCAAGGACTTCTTGTCAGATATGTCCGTGGACTCATGCACCATTAATCCAAAGAAAGGACTTTGCTTTACTTTTTCCAAAATATTTTCTCATGATGATTCGCCAATGTATTTTTTAAATTCAGCATAGGCCTTTTTATGCTGATAGAGACTTTTTGTCATTATTTTCAATCCAAGGGATCGTAACAAACATAGTTCAGATTGGAACTTGGTGTAGGGAAGATCCTCGTTTGCAATAAAATATGCCACCTTAAACAATGCCTACAACGCCTCTTCTTTTTTGTGCACGAATAGTAGCATTTGCTTCTTGTATTGCCTTTTTCTCAGCTTCAATCTGATCTCTATATATATCTCTATGGACTTTGGACCCACCATGATCCAACCATGCACTAGCACGAATGTTAGTGCTCCCCAAAATTCCAAATATATTTTTGAAACAGTTTGGCTGTTGCTTGCATACTTTACAGTACACCTTTCTTGATTCTTTGTTGAACTCTAGCCATGGGTAATCGATGATCCATCGATCTTGCCACATGTTACAAGCTTCTGCAATTCTAAGAGTTTCTAGATTCTTATGGAGGTTGGCTGATTGAATCTTTTCTTGTTCTGCATCAACTTTTTCCTCCTCGTTGCACCCATCACAACCATATTTCTAGGTTTGCTTTTTCTTGTTAGCTCCAAACATTACAAGAATGCTAGATTGTTTTCTCTTAGTGTACTTAAGTACATGTTTTTCACTTGTTTCAGCGACATCTTTGGAAGTTTCCATTGAAGCTTGTGAGTGTAATCCAATGAGTTTTCTAATTTGTCTAAATATTCACACCTCCAACAATAACTGGCTATAGAGACAATATTGAAACAACAAGAAGCTTCAAACCTGCAATTGTAAAAAATCAATTTTTTGTAAGAGCGCAACAGTCCCATATATTTCAGTGACAAGCTAGCTGATATAGAAACTATGATTCATGAATGCATATGGGCAAAATTTGCTTACAACTCCTACAACTATGCTAGTAATACATACAAACTGTCACAATAATGAAAGTCACCAGTTTAAACAAAAGACCAATAATTAAAAGTCCAAAAAAATTTGAAAATGGAGTAAGCTGAAAAATTGAAATTGAAGTAATTTGACACCAAACTTTTGCACTCAAGATAGGCATTTCTCACCTAAGCTCAAGGGATTACTCATTATCACTCATGATGTGCCTTGATTGAGGATTAGATTAGTAAGTTATGTATATACGAGATAGTACTAGAGAACAGTCGTACCTACTACAAGCTTACAATTCAAAAACCTAGCATGTCCTTTGAGATTTACTATTGATGATTGTAGTATTCAGACTGTAAAAACAAAAACTCTTTCAAAATTTAAATTTGAAATTGAATTTAATCGAATTTAATCAACTGTGAAAATTTAACAAACATGATTTATGGAAGAAGAATCACATGATTGCTTTACTTTGTTCTGAATGCTTACAACCTTGACACTTGACAGTTTGACTCTCTAGAGTATGGTCTATATTTGCCTTTTCCAACTGTCTAATGTCTTTTAGCAATCTCAACTTCTCAAGTCTCAACTGTTAGTGCACTAACAAGTTGCTTCATAGTCAAAGTTTAGCTCAATCCATAAGGGTGGTTCAAACAAATTGCCAAGTTGAGTGTTGGAGGGTTTGCGGATCCCAAGGCAACCCTAGCCCTAGTTAATAAGTGAGAGGGATTTGGCACCCTGCGTGTGTAAGTCCAACTCGATGATCACATAGTTATTTGATTGATTAGTTAAAAGTTAATAAAAGGACTTTAGGCCTTTTTGCGAGACTTTTAATGTCGCAGGGCCTAAATGTCAAGTTAGTGAATAAAGTTGGGTTTCCCTCCAATTTTGATGGTTCCCACACTTTTTTAAATTTGAATAAAAAGAGAGACAAGACTGGACCAATAGGATTCAGAGGCCAGGGTCCTCTCTACTATAAAAAGGGACCAACTTGAGTTGCTCCTGATGTTCATTTTCTCATTTCAATAAAGCAGATTGGTTCTCTTTAGAAATGGATTGATGAATGTCCTTGCTCTTCCTCTCTTTTTCTCCATTTCTCATGCTTTCTTTGGTATTTGCTAATTTTTGGATTTGATCATTATTGGAATTGCTATTTACTATGCTTTTTGTGAGAGAGAAAGGGAGAGAGAGAAAAGTAAGTTTCTATCATTGTTGTGGATCTAGGGTTAATGGAAGTAGGGTTAATGAATGTAGTGTTAATGCTTAGTGTTAATGGATGTTAGTGTTAGATCCTCCATTCATGTTGAAATCTGTAACTATACTATCGCTCTCATGGGAACGAACCTCCGCGTGACAACTAACTCCGTCTCTTTGATGCTAGATTGACTAGATCTTGGATTCAGGTTAGGCAAGGAAAGAAACCCACTACAATTTCGGCATCGTTGCCGGGGAGCTACGCCAATTTTTCAGTTTGCAGCATGTTTGGTTGATGGTTAGCTTGCATTAGGCATCTTGTCGTGGCATGAATAGTGTTAAATCTGCATTGTAGGGTTAGTTTGGGATTGATTTTGCTAGATTTGAGTGGATTTGCTTGTTTGAAATCTAATCTGATTATTAAACAAGAAAAGCTATTCAGGTCACCAATCTTAAGATCCATTTGGATCTGAGATATCAGAGAAGATAACAAAAACCGGTCAAATCTGTCAAATTTGATCAAAAAGAGGCAAAAAAACATCATCAAAGTTCAGAACTTTTTACCCTCTTTCAGAAAACCTTCGCAGAGTTTCAAACACCTTCAATTCTGTTTATAGAACCTTCAGTTTGAAGGGCGAAGATTAATTCCCAGCAGATTTCCAGAAACATCAGAAAAACCACAAAAAAAATATCAAAATTTATCAAAACCCTAAAAAATACAGAAAAAGAACCTTCGCCTGATCCACTGTGCTTAGATGTGATTCAGATCCATCTGCTGCCAGGTCGAGGTTGTTGTCATATTGTCATATTTTTTGCCAAAAAAGTCACTTTTTTGCAAAATTTCAGTATTACTCTTGATCCTTTGCCAAAATCTTCGTCGAGTTTCCAGAACATTCTATTTATAAAAAAATACTATTTTTGAGTTCAGCGAAGATTCATCTTGATCAAATCACAAAAAAATACGATTTTTACCCTCGTCAGGTTACAAAAACTGTATTTCCTAGTGTCAGAAACCTATGTCCGGTTGACCATAGTTTTATTTGTGTCAGATCTTCCATCTGAGAATTCGGCGAAGGTTATTTCTCAAGAAATTGCTAGAAAAGTGTTCAGAGAGTTTTTATCCCAAAATAACACTGTTGAACTTTCGCCGAGACAACCTTCGCCAGTCCTATTTTTAGTTTTTGATTTTCCAGATCAAGTCTCTGTCAAAATTTGGATCAAATCTATATATTCTGAATTGGACTCTGAGAGATTTATCATTTTTGAGATTGATTGAATTTTGGGTAGTTTTTCATCATATAGAATCTGATTTTTGAAAAGTGGAATAGAGCTAGCAGATCTAATCTGAGATCTTTTGGAAAAATCTATATCCAATCTCATTATCGATTTGATCTAAATTTTTAAAGATGGTTGTCCCTGGAGATGCTCTTGGAGGTGCTCCACAGGAGGTCAATCCAATTATTGTTAGAAGAGCACCCCGATTGGATCTACCCAAATATAATGGATTAACACATCTAGTTAGATTTCTTCAGATCTATGTTGAATCTTGTGAGGTCTATGGTGAGATTTATTCTCAAGATAAACTTAAGCTATTTCTTATTGTCTTAACAGGCGCAACACAAGATTGGTACTATAACCAAGATGAAATTGAACGTGCAGATTGGGAGGTTGTTAAACGAGCCCTCATCACACAGTTCAAACCACGAAAGTTTATGGAAGACCCTTTTCTACTTTTAAGTAAAATTAAAATGGGAAAGCGAGAAATGGTTCGAGATTACATCGAAAGAGTGAAACATCTTAGATCTGAATGTGAGCTTGAGATGATTAATGAAGATGCCATGATTATGTGGTTTTTGTCAGGTCTACCTAAACGAATCAGACGTAAGATGAAACGCTATAATGAGTATGCACTTTTGCAAAATGCGATGGACGATGCAATTCGGGAGGAGGATGAAAATTCAGATGATGAGCCGAATGTCAGTATGTTGCCTTATATAGCAGGGAAGACTACTACGACATCCACCACTATTGCATCAACGAATGCCAATGCTACTACAGAAATGATGCTCAATGAGTTCGAGAAACTTGGGAAGACCTAACAGAAACAGATGGAAAAGTTGTAGTTGCAATTTGATGAGAAGATCAAAGCATTGGAAAATCTTCATGGAGAAGCAAACAAGGAACCTGAGAAGTTTGCAAAGACTTTTCCTACCAGGGAAAATGTCTGGTGTTCTATTTGTACAGAAAATCACACAGTGAACGAGTGTCCTCAATTGAAAAAACGAATGGAAATCAGTGTAATTCACCTGACCATGAGACTGCCTTTTGCAACTTCAACCCTCAGATAATTCAACAACGGTATGCCCCAGATGGGATATCGAGATTCACAATATGGAGGCAATCCAACAACAAGACTACGACAATCTACTCTTGGATACCCGGAACGTCTAGCTTTGCCTGCCCCACCAAAATACTCCGCTCCTCCTGCCAATTTGATGGAACCATAACCTTATGGAAGTGCTGAGCAATGGAGCTATGGTAATGATCAGGAAGGTGGATCTTCAGAACAGTATGCCATTTATGCTGCCGCTCAACAACAAGCCTCGAGAAATTGGGCCAGAGCACCACTTGGATGTTTTGCATGTGGAGAAAATCACAGAGTTGCAGAATGTCCAAATAAAAAAAAATTTGTACCATTCTGTCGTGACTGTGAATATGGGCATTGCTATAAAGACTGTCCAGCAAGACCGAAGCCACCACCAGCTACAACACCTATAAATTTGATAGCAATCAAGCAAGGATCAGTAGCTCAGAATAAACCAAGTGCACCCTTGATGGTGGTCACCAGAGCACAAAAGCAAAAAGAACCAGTAGTGGATTCAGTACCTACTGATTCTATACCATTGAACGATACACCAACAACATCGGGAGTCTATCCAAATCTTAATGCAGAAAAACGAAGATATCAGGATATGAGACAGTGGATCAAACATCTACAAGAAGAAGAGGAACTTGAAGCTGCTAAAATAACAACTGAAGTTCGATCTTCACCATTGCAGCCTCCAAAAAATTTACGTATGGATATGAATGATTAATTACATTATCACGAAGAACCCTTTAAGATGACTGAACCAGAAGCACTGCATACAGAATTACTCATGAATATTTTGTCTAGCAAGATCAATATTTCATTGGGAGAGTTCCTAAAGTTGGTGCCAAAAGCAAAAGAAGTCTTAGCGCAAAAGTTAGCTCAAGAAGAATTAGAAGACCATCAGGAGCCATTTTTTTGTGCTGGATTTGAAGAATCTAACGATGTACTCCATGTTGGAGCCGCTTGGGAAAGTGAACAAAAGAATATCACTCTGCCAATACAACATAGACAGTTTTCAAAAGAAACAGCCGTGATAGATGGCGGTTCAGGAGTTAACTTGATTTCTACAAAGCTATGTACAAAATGGGGCCTTACAAAGATTAAGCCTGTTACTTATGCTGTTAAGCTAGCTGATCAAATGACAATTCATCCACGAGGAATGGTGGAAGATATACCTGTCAGGATTGTAGGAGTACAGTTCGTCATTACTTTCGTCGTGATGGACTTACCAGAACCACCAAATGTCTACCGAGTTCTCTTAGGATGTCCATGGTTACGAGTTGCACAAGTAGTTCATAACTGGGGTACCGGCAAAATCACTTTTGAAAATTGTGAACGTGCAGTTAAAGTTGATCCTACGACTTGGACTATCAAGCCAGTGGTTCAAAAAGCGGATGACGATTCATCAACAACAGATCACACTTGTGATCGACCAGAGAAAAAATTGGGAGTTCACTACGATTCTCAAACGGATACTGTCAATTGAAATGAAGCTCTTGCAACAATTGATTGTACAATAGGATATATGTGTCAACAAGATATTCAATCAGAGATGAGCGAGATTTCCTTGTTAGATCGAACTTTGGATACATCAATCACATTTCCACTAAATGTGCTGAATGTAGCCTGGATATCAACGGAACCTATACCAGATCCAATTGAGAATGATCTCATACCAATGAGCCATGCCTTAACTTATGATGGCAATGCAGAACTTATGGATGAATAGATTCTACATCATATGGATCCAACCACATTTGGAGTGCGTAATGTTCCTGATGAACCAACAATCAAACCACCCAAAGTAGTTATATTGAAGGGAGATAGAATCATAGGTTTGATGACGAAGAAATGGAAAAATCTCCCTCGGAAGGAAGTCTTCACCTGTGAAGAAAGAATTATCGTCTAGGAAGTCATCACCTCCACGATCAATTCTTGCTAAGAAGGCTAAACGAAGATCCAAGACAAGTCCTTTCGAAAAAGAACAAGCAAATGTAGTCCAACATGATATGCCAGAGCATTTTAAACGCTATACATTGGATGATGTGGTTATCATATTACCTAAAGCACATCGTGAACATGAAGAACACATGCTGGAATCTAAAGAGATTTATGATGGCCCAATTAGGACGCAGCCAATGAATCTTGCGAAACCAAGAGAACCGGAAAAGATTGTACAAGTGGGATCACAACTTACTCCTGAACAATATCAAGCACTCCGTTTGTTACTTATTAAGTATCAAGATTGCTTTACATGGACTTATCAAGATTTGAAAGGTATTTCGACATCAGTTATTGAACATGCCATACCTTTAGTACCCGATGCAGTACCAAAGGTTACAACGTTCTATCGCTGTAATCCTAATGTGGCAGATCTGATAAAGAAAGAACTTCAGAGATTGCTTGACGCCGCTTTCATTTATGAGATCGAGCATACCGAATGGATTTCACCGATTGTCATTGTTTCTAAGAAAAATGAGAAATTGCGAATCTGTGTGAATCTCAAAGCATTGAATAAAGTGACACGAAAGGATCACTTTCCGTTACCTTTTACTGAAAGCATTTTGAATCGCCTTGTTGGAGCGAAAGCTTATAGTTTCCTGGATGGATTTAGTGGTTACAACCAGGTTAAGATTGCAGCTACCCATCGTCACAAAACTGTTTTTGCAACAGAATGGGACACCTATGCTTACAAAGTAATGCCGTTTGGACTCTGTAATGCACCAAGTTCATTCCAAAGAGTAATGCAATTTGCCTTTAAAGATTATCTACAGAAATTCCTTGAAATTTAGTTGGAAGACTTGGGAGTTCATAGTACAGATAAAGACCACCTGGATTGATTGGAGAAAGTCTTTGAAAGATGCCGCAAATATCAGATTTTTCGAAATCCAGAAAAATACCAGATATGGGTTTCTCACAGAGTGGTGCTTGGGCATGTGATATCAAGACATGGTATTGCCACCGATTATTGTAAGATCAAAGTTATTGTGGAATTGCCACCACCAGCAATAATTTGAGGAGTTTATGTGTTTATGGGTCATGCGAACTACTATCGAATTTTTATTATTTTTTTGCGGATTTAGCACGACCTATATACAAACTAGCTATTGTTTCTATTTGGACAGTAGAGGCATTAGAAGTCTTTGAAAAGTTAAAAAAAACATTATCTTCAGCACCAATTCTGCGTTTTCCAGATTGGACATTAGAGTTTCATGTTCATACGGATGCCTCAAAATACGCCATTGGATCAGTTTTAACGCAACCAGGTGACTATAAGAAGGATTATCCTATACGATCTACAAGCAGACAACCTACAGATCCAGAGAAGAATTATTCAATAAAAGAACGTGAAGCGCTAGCCATGATTTTTTCTATTCAAAAATTTCGTCACTACCTCATGGAAATGCACTTTGTATTTTATACGGATCATCAACCGTTACTTTACTTGATAAATAAGACGTGTAATATTGGATGTATTGCAAGATGGTTATTATTATTGACTGAATTTGACTTTCGAATTGTGGTCAGAAAAGAGAAGCAACATTATCTAGCCAATCACGTTTTGCGAATTGAATCTGCACCAGTTAATACTGAAGTGGATGATGAACTGCCAGATGCTGCGTTGTTCTATGTTGAAGCAGTACTTGAGTGGGCGACATATATTGTTGAGTACCTGATGCTAGGACAACCGAATGACTCTTTGAAAAAAGTACAGAAAAGACAATTGATTCATAAGGTTCAACCTTATCAATTAATTGCCTAGATCTGGCTATGATGACCTTGAAGATGTGATCTATGTGTGGCTTTGTCATCACTATCCTTGATCTGCTTTACTCTGGTGGCCAATATTTGTGTAGTCGGCTATCGTTGATGGGCATGTCGAATGGCATCCCATCTACCTGTTCGAGGTTCACAGCGCCATGGCTCAGGATTTCCTTTACACGATATGGGCCTTTGCCTGTGAACTTCAACTTTTTCTTGATCGCCTTAGTTTTGTACATAAGGACCAGATCTCTAGCGTGAAGACCCTTCTTGTGTAGCCGACGATCATGCCATGCTTTGCGTCGTGCTTTCTTGGTTGTTAGTGCATGTAAGATGCATGTCTCGCAAAGTTTCTGTAAGGTTTCATGGCGCAGTTGTAGAGATTTGGATTCATCCAGACATTGTATCACGGTAACCCTTAATGACGGCACCAAAAACTCTGTTGGCATTACTGCATTCTGACCATAAACCTGTTGGAATGGTGTGTGTTGATACTTCTCTTATACGCTATCCTGAATGTCCAAAGAGCAGCGTGTAATTTGGTTCCAACTGGATTGACTTTAAGGAGTCCACAACTTTTCTTTTCTTTTTTTGTTCACATAGTTGGATTCATCCTTGTTGTCTATCTTGGGAATTGTGTTGATATTCGCTTCATGATTACGAATATCAATATCCACCATGGCTATTGCTTCTTCTGGTAGATCGCTCCATCGGATCACCTGACTATAGCATTGTTTCATCTGGTTCTTCTTAGTCATTGGCGCCTTTGTTGGATCTATCTTGGAAACTTTCACCATGGGCGACCTTTGAGGTGGCTGAGTTGGTAGTTTTCTCATTCCAAAGTGACTTGGGTCCATATGTTGCAGGACCTGCTCATCAGTCAGCTCTATCTCCTTATTGTAGTTAAAAACATGTTGCCAGAGGACTAAATTCTTGTCCACAGGGTCCGCAATAGTTTTTGCAAACAACCATGTTACATTGATCATATTCACCCCAAAAGTAATTGGTGTGTCCATGGTATAGCACTTGGGTGAAGATGTGCTGGGTTCTGAATGGATCTGAATCAGTTTGACAAGCATGCCCAGCCATACAGTCAATTGTCGCCAATGCGTCCGTTCATCTCACAATATCCATTTCAAAGTCGTAGTGACCTCCCTTGGCTTGCCTTGGACGATGAATTTTGTGATCGGTGGTGGATGATTCATCATCAACTTTTGGTGTAATTGGTTTCACCGCCCATGTGGTTGGGTCAACCTTTACAGCCTGCTCTCTATTTTCAAAGGTAAGCTTTCTGGTTCCCCAGTTGTGAACCACTTGTGCAATCCTCAACCAAGGTCTTCCTAGTAAAACGTGGTAGGTAGAAGGGGACTCTAGTATGTCCATGACCACGAAGGTGATTACGAACTGCATTCTCGCTATTTTTATTGGAATGTCATCAGCTACACCCTTTGGTTTTACATAGGCAGATGGCAAATTTTGCTGGTTTCAATCCTTGCAAATCCCATTTCTGATACAAGACAGTGGAGATCAAATCTACACCTAATTCTCCATCTACCACGACTGCTTTGTCCTTGAATATCTTGTGCTTAATTGGCAGGGTGATGTTGTACTCTTCACTTTCCCACATTGTCCCTATATGGAGGACGTTGCTTGTTCCTTCGTAGACCGCACAATATAAGGACTCTTTTGGGTTGGTTCCGACTCTAAATTGAGCCCATCTGTCAGAATGCACAATTCATCACTCCTTACAGTCCTTAGTGTAATGGCTTGGCCGAGAGGAAGAACTGTACGTTGGTTGAATCTGCCAAATGTATGCTAGCGCATGCATCGTTGCCCAAGAGATTATGGGTCGAAACTGTCTCCATTGCAGCTTACGTCCAGGACAGGTGTTCGACCAAGGCCCTCTCAAGCAAGACACCCCATGAGGTGTGGACAGGCTCTAAGTCTTCTGTGAAAAATCTAAAAGTGTTTGGGTGAGTTGCCTACGCACAGATCCCAAAAGACACGAGTAAGAAATTGGACTTCCAAGGTCTCAAGACCACCCTGATTGGATATACTTCATCTGATAATACATACAAGCTGTATGATCCTGATACCCAGCAAATCTTGTATAGTCGGAATACAGTCTTTATCAAAAATCAGTTTGTCGACATCAAAGGAAAGGATATTGCTCTAGAAGAACCTTCATCACCCGCCATTGATACGACTATCCGAGCTTCTAGCTCAAGCGTGTCTATTGTCAACCCACTTCGTGACAACGAATCAGACGAAGACGTTGCTGCTACCAAGCAACAAGTCCCAGGAGTGGTTCATCAGTCGAATCATCCCAGAAGATTAAGCCGAGTGTGCACACAACCCACAAGGTATACTCCTGAGTCTGCATGTCTCTTGATACAGGAACTGACAACAGTCGAAGAGTCACTCAGCCAACCAGACTCTAAGCTCTGGAGAGAAGCTATGGAAAAAGAGTATTCCTCTCTCTGATCAAGAACCAGACGTGGTCACTAGTTGAAGCTCCTATTGGCTACAATATTATTGATTGCAAATGGATATTCAAGATTAAATACAATGCCAATGGAACAATTGATTGAAGGAAGGCAATACTGGTAGCACGAGGATTCACTCAGATCCCCAACGTCAACTACAGCGAGACTTTCAATCCAATAGTCAAACATTCGTCGATCCAAATGCCCATGTCTTATGCTGCAGCAGCTGACCTCGAAGTACATCAATTTGATGTCCAAACAGCCTATCTGAATGGAGTTATACAAGAAGATATCTACATGATCTAGTCCGAAGGATACGTTTTGGAAGGTATGAAAAATCATGTCTGTAAACTCCACAAAGCACTTTACGGCTTGAAACAGTCTACCAGAGCTTGGTTTCAGAGGATCAATACATTCCTCATTGAACAAGGATTCAAACCAAGCACTGCTGATTGCAACATCTATTCCAAGTCAGTGCAACAATCCTTCATTATCATCACCTTATACGTGGATGATGCGTTGCTTTTCAGCAACAATACCAATTTGGTCAAGGATTCTAAGCAGATGCTGTTTTCAAAGTTCGACATGACTGATCTGGGTGAAGCTCATTTCTGTCTGGGCATTCAAATTCACAGAGACAGAGCGAGACGACTGATTTACATATATCCTCACAATGTTCTTAATAGATACAATCTAATGAATTGTAAATTAGCTCACTCACCGATGGATCAAGGCCTGCATTTGTCAAAGGACTATGTCCCCAGACCAAGCAGGAAGAGGAGCAAATGAGAGAGTATTTTTATCGATCAATACTTGGATCTCTCATGTACGCAATGGTCTATACAAGACCAGATATCTCTTTTGCAGTAAGCTCACTCAACCAATATATGGCTAATCCTAGCATTACCCATTGGAAGGCTCTCATAAGAGTCATGAGATACATTCGAGCTACCATGGACCAGTGCATCTACTATGGAGATGTCAGCAACGACAATCTTCATCAACTTAGTGGATATTCTAATGCAAGCTGGGGAGGAGATGTAGACAATCGTAAGTCCACATCTGGATTTACATTCTTCTTCAATGGCGGTCCTATCTCATGGAACAGTCGTAAGCAAACCTCTATCGCACTTTCTTCTATAGAAGCAAAATATATTGCTGCTTCTCAATCTATTAAAGAAACATTTTGGTTGAGAAATTTACTGTCAAACATTAATCAGTATCAGTAGAGCCCTACAATTTTACTCTGTGATAATCAGAGTCCTATTGCCTTATTGGCCAACCCTAGATTTCACTCTAGGAGTAAGCACATTGAGATCAGATATCATTACATCAGGGGCAAGGTTCTCAACAAGGAGGTGAGCTTAACGTACTGCAGAACGCAGGACATGGTTGCAGATATATTCATGAAAGCATTAAGTGTTAATACACATAACAAATTTTGTGCATTGCTTAGTCTGAAGATCAAGGCATTCACGGATCCAGATTAAGGGAGGGGAGTGTTGGTTTTATCTCTTCTACTCTCCTAAATCCCATTTTAATCTGCCTCCGTTTATGTTGTATTTTTACTCACATTGCCGCACAGTCTGCATATTTATAGGTAAAATAAGACAGACGAATAAAACGTGATTGTCTGCAAAAATACAAGTAAATTCTCACAGGCGAAGAAAAGACAAAATCTTCACCAATGTTCATCTCAACAAAAGCTGACATCACGGCCCTTTTCACGCTCACCCCATGCAACTGTCCTAACAAATTTGACAACGACAATAGCCACCCACAATCTCCTACAGACAACACATCCACTTTGTACTTTCTTCATCTGCACACCTGTAACATTGTATATATATACTGAATACCATTTGCGTATTCAGTAAGATGAGAGAGATCAACAGAACAAGTGTGTATAAATATAGCATCAGAAGCTTATCAGAGATATAGATGAAGTAGATGTCTTGCGCATTGATTTTCTATTTGTCAGTAATAGGTTCATTCCTCTTACAGATTGAATTAGCTTTGTAGAACACGCGGTTTCGTCCGCTATTGTCTTACGCTCTACCGTATTATTGACAAGTATATTTGTTATACTTAATCTAATAACAACTCTTTGTTCTGCGTTCAGATTTGTGTCAATATTGCTATGCTTAATCTTCATTCTATTTGACTTTTCTTGTTGCTCAATCTGGTAATCTGTTCTTAGCGAGTTATTATTAGTCTAGTTGTTGATGACTAATATTTAGTCTTGCCTTTCGCGAATCATTCACGACTGATTATCAGTCGAGCTCAGTCTAGCTCTTCGCGAATAATTCGCGAATAATAATTTGTCTAGCTGTTCGCGACAAATGATTCTTCTGGTGTTTTGATGTTTGGCTATGTAATCCGAACGACCGTGATTTCTATCACTAACATTATGTTCATTTTTGATAGGCGTACTCATGCTTAGGGAAAAAGTAATATAGCTTATTTCGTTGTGCACGAACACATTCCGTTCAAGTTCATTTCTAGTTCAAGTTTCGTGTTCGTTTTCTTTTCGAGCTATTTATTTTTTGTCTCTCACACTCACACACCCTCTTCTTCCAACAAAACTAACCTTCGCATGTCTGGCAGAAGCTCCAAGGTATTGTCCCAGAACTTCTTAGAAGCCTGCGAAGGTTCCTTCCAAACAAATTTGGAAAAAACAAAGAAAAACCAAAAAAATTCAAAAATCCCTTGAGAAAACAAAAAAAAAATTCTAAACGGCAAACCAACCTTCGCAAAGCCCTCTGAAGATCCATCTCAGTGAGACAAAGACATAGAGAAGGCTGCGAAGGTTCATTCTTAAAGAAAGTGCCCCTACAAAGGTTTCCAAGAGAAAAAAGATGGAAAAATAGTTGTGAACCCTCGCATACATCAAATTTTACAGTTCCACTGGCAGGTAACCTTCATAGAGAATTCTGGAGTTTCATCTCAGTGAAACAAGGACACAAAAGAGCATGCGAGAGTTAGTTTGGTCTCCATCAGCTAAAAAATAGATTTGAGTGCTTCAAATCAACAAAATCAGAAGATCTAGAGAATTCTCACAAAACTAACCTTCACAGACCATTCCATTGTCTTAAGAATGTCAGTTTCATCAGTGAAGAAGTCTGCGAGAGTGAGTACAAGATATTGGTGAAGATCAGAACAAAAAAGTGTTCTTGAACCCTCGTAGATAATGAAATTTTCAGTTTTAGCAAGATTTAACCACCGCAAACTTTTCCAGAGTTAGATCCATACCAGATACAACTCCAGTAAAGCCTGCAAAAGTTACTTTCCAATATTTTTTCAAAAAACAGAGTTTCTGACTGAAAAACAGTGAAAAAACTCTCTCACAGCCAACCCTTGCATAGAGAACTCTTGCAGATAGCATTAGTAGAAAAATCTGCCCTAGATCTATCAACTGTAAAAAATCAAAGCAATCAAAGCTAGGATCAAATAGTTATCAAGGAAAAACCATCGTAAGAGGCCTAGAACCACACTGTCGGCCAACCAAACTGATCAGATCCCAAAAGATCTAGATTGAATTCTACTGAACTAGCAAGATCCAACATCTTGGGACTCTATTGTTGAATGAATCTGATATCTGAATAATCAGTAGTCAGAAGAACAATGAATGAATCACCAAATTTCCCAAAGTTGTAGTCGCGCAAATCGAGGCAGAACCGGAACCAGCACCAATGGATCCTATGGATCAACCCATACCTGCCACACCCTTACAAATAGTTCAAAGGGCACCGCGCACAAAAATACCTAAATATGATGGGTCATTAGATCCTATTAGATTCCTCTATGTTTACGAGCAAGCGTGCAAAATTTATGGTGAACGGACACCGGTAGAGAAACTGATGTTGTTCTTCATGTCTCTGGTAGCTGTAGCACAAGATTAGTTCCTCAACCTATCGGAAGAAGAGAAAACCACTTGGGAAGGTGTTAAAGCGGCTCTCATCATACGGTTTAGGCTAAAGAAGGTCCTAGAAGATTTGTTTTTCTTGTTGAGCAAGGTAAAAATGGGAAAAAAAAAATGGTCAAGGACTACAGAAAACGGGTCAAGCACTTAAGATCCAAATGCAACGCAGCCCTTGTGAAAATTGTCAACATTTCCTAGCTAGTTTGAGGCCTAAATTGGCAATTTTTGTACATAGTTTTGGATCTAACATTTCACACATGTGAAATAGGCCTAGATACTTTTATTTTAGTATATATTTCATGTTGAAGAAGTCTCAAACTTCAGGACCTTCAAAATGACACCAAAATCATGTTATTTGGACATATAGGCCAAAATTTGGCCTATATGTATTTTAGGCTACTGGTGTCCTAAATTTGGGTCCTAAGTTCTAGAGAGAGGAGAGAGAGAGTCATCTCTCTCACCTATATTAGGCTGAAATTTGTGGAGAACAGGTTGGAGAAACTTATTGTATTGTTGAGAGAGATCAATAGATCATTGTCACAGTTTCTTCCTCCATTGAGAGCATTGCTTTGTGTATTGTCTTCAAGCTTTTGTGTATGATCTTAAGAGGTTTCCAAAAGTGGTAGGCTGCTGTTGTAGGGCTGGTATGCTGTTGTTTTTGGCTGCCATCAGTACCTTTTATTAGTTTCTTTTGTCTCTTGAATGCTTTGTCAAGTTCATGTGTATCAAAGGTAACATTAGGATGCTTTGCCATTTCTAGATTTTGTAGCTTGTTGTGCAAAGATCTTAGCCAAGTATTTTGGGAGTTTGGATCCATTCAAGATCCACTTTTTTCACATGGTATCAGAGCTAGTTGGCTGGTATTTTTAGTAAGGTTTCCATTTATGGTGATATTTGGATGTTTGATCAAGTTCTAGCACGATTATGCATTGTACTATTGATCAAATATTACTAAACTTTGTTTTGTGAGTTGAACTTGTGGATCAAAAGCATATTTTAGGTCTATTGAAGATCAGAGGCTGAGAAGAAGCTATTTTGGATCGGATCATAACACCTAATCATTTGTTGATTGTGAGGCTTGTGCATATTCAATACTAACAATGTTCTATTCAATGTATTGTTGATAATCTCCACTTCTGTGGATGAACACTCTCCTTTGTGGATGAACACTCTCCTTAACTGGATGAACCTTCTCCTTAAGTGGATGACAAATACTCTTTGAGTGATTTTGTATTTCTCCAAAAGGCTGAGCACAGCTCCCACTTGGATGAAAGATCCCCTTTTGGGTGAACAAATTGTCAACGATCTTTTGCATAAATTTTGGTGTACTTTGTTGAGCATGTAAGTAGCTCTCCTTATGTAATTTGATTGGAGAATTTGTTGGAAGGTTTTAACCATTATGCAAATGTGTTTTCAGGTTCTGGTTGAGGAACATTCTCATGAGAAGTGATCTTAGATCTACATCTAAACACCAAGATTTGACAAGCTAGTGAAGCTAGTCTTGTGATTCACTAAGTGTGCTCTTTCATTCACCTCTAAAGCTTGTATTTATCATTTGCTGGAGTTATTAAACTTTTAGAAGTGTGGTTTACATGTGGTTTTACAGGTTGAATCAATATCTTAGTGTGTTGACCATATGTTGATCAAGTTTGTTCAATTCTAGGTATTCTTGGCAGCCTAGTCTTGTGTATTTTCTAAGAATGCAAGTAACTCTTCACACCATAACTTGATTTGGTCACTTTCTAGAAAGTTTGAGAGCTTAAGCAAGAGTGTGTTCAAGCTGGTTTGAGTTTGTAATCCATTCTTAGTGTGTGCAAAGTGTTGCATGTGTTTCAATCTTCTTTTCTATGCTTGGAAACCAGCCAGGTTCAAGATAGAAGTGTTTTAGGGTCCTAGATCTTTTGAGATCTCCTTATCCATCATTTGTTGAGAGGAAAGTGAGTTCTAGGTCATTAGGACAGAGCCTAAAATTTAAAGAATCATTATATTCATGGCTTCCAATGGTGGGATCATGTTAAAAACTAATGATAGGTTGAGTTCATCAAACTACTCTACCTGGAAAGTGAGGATGGAATCCTTACTTGAGTTGAATGAACTCATGGACATAGTTGCAGGAACTGAAGAGAGACCACCCATAGTTCAAGAGCAACAAAGGTTTGATAAGAAGGCCAAAAGGGCTCTTCATATCATTAAAATGAATGTTACCAATGAACTTCTCAAGGAAGTTGATAATAGTCAAAGTGCAAGTGAGGCATGGAATGCCCACATCTAGGGTATTGACCCTAAGGAGGCAAATATTTTCTAGTAGACAAAGAGAGGGTGAAAGTGCTCATGCATTTGTCTTGAGGGTTAAGTCCTTAAGTGATGATCTAGCATGCATTGATGAAAGCATAAAAGATGGTGAACTATCCAGGTTATGTTGAATGGTTTGCTAGATGAACATGCTAACCTTGTGCAAAGTTTTGCCATTCAAAGAGTCTTGCCAAGTGTGGTTGACTTGCAATAAATCTTATTGGCTGAAGAACATAGGTTGCAATCAAAGCTTGATGGTGCATCCTTGCAAGGTGGAGGTGAAGAGGCTTTCTTCACAAAAGGCAAAGTCAAAGGCAAAGGTAAAGGCAAAGGGAAATGGTCCAAAGGTGGTAACTCGGATCATGATGATCACTCTTCCTCCTCCTCTTCTACTTCTTTTAGAAAGAAGGACAAGTCAAAGTTCAAGTGCTTTTATTGTGGGATAAAAGGTCATTTTGCAAATGAATGTCATAACAAGCAAAGTAATGAAGGTAGCAAGCAAAACAACTTTTGTACTTCTAATGAGGATCTAGATTCTTGTGATTCTCTCATGATGTGTTCTTCAAGTCTAATGTCAAGTGGAAGTGACAAGGATTCATGGTGGATAGATAGTGGATCTAGTTCACACATGACTAGTCACAAGGAGTTCTTTACTTCTTTGATCTCTTATGTTGGAACCAAGAAAGTCGTTCACATGCCAAATGGTGGTGAGTGTATGATCAAAGGTATTGGCTCAATTCCTATTTGCCTTTCTACTAATAGGAATGTAAGGCTTGATGGTGCTCTTTACATTCCTTCACTTTCAAGGAATTTGCTAAGTGTTGGTCAAATGTTTAAAAAAGGGTACAAGACAAAATTTGTTGGGGATGTTTGCTTCATTACTAAGGGAGATGTCTTGATTGCTAGGGGCAATAGACAAGGTAGACTTTACAAGCTTGATGCATTTGTTATGTCTAACAAGAGGAATGAAATGGATGTTGGTGGTTCTCTCAACTTTCAAAAGTCAATCCCTAGCATCAATAAGATTGGTAGATCTTATGCAAAGTCTAAAGAGCTTCCTTATGCTAGATCTAGGTTGAGATCTAATGAGCTTCTTGGAGATAGTTATTGTTGTGCTAACTTGGTAACTTTTGGTGAATCTATGATCAATGTTTTGGATCCATTGGATCTTGAAGATGGACTAGTGCTACCTACTAGTCAAATGGAGTCATGTGGTGCTAAATTAGTATCATGTTTGAACTCTTCTACTCATAGATTTCCAAGTCTTGGTGGCTCTTCAATGGAACTACATGGAAAGTGCAAAAATGAAAAAGGTAAGAAGAGAGCTAACTTCATCAATGGAGGTGATGAAAACTCTTCTTTGAAAATGGTTGTTGCTAATGATTTATTTACTCATTTGGAAAGAGATGGCGCTTTGAGCATGATTGAAGAAAAGTTTCTTTTGTATCTTTATGTGGTGAGTCCAAAAAAGTCATTTGTGAAACAAGTGGTGCCACATGTATTCATAAAGAAAGTAGATCAAAAGGTTCTATCATGAGACTTGGTGAGGAAGATCTCACGTCAAAAGGGAGAGATGAATGTGAAGTGTTCAAAGTAGGATGTACTTTGAATGATGCTTTTGTGAATGATAGTGAGGGTTCATTATCATTACCTATATCATTGATTAGAAGTCCAGGTTTGACAAGAAAAAGTACTTCAATCATTCTTATGTTGAAGGAACTATGTATTCTTTTCATGGCTTCTAATGTTCAAGATTCTTCCATTTCTTATGATGCAACTATCAAGAGGGAGATTGCTAGCTTTTGTGGTGTGATCATTAAGAGGGAGTTTTGTGAAGGAAAGGGCAAAGGAAGAGTGACTCTTGGGAAGATTCAAGGCATGGATCTTTCATCTCTTCATCAACTCAAAGGTTGCTATGATTGTGGTGGAGTGTTCATGCATGATCAAGATGGCAAAAGGTTGGATGAAGAAGACTACATGGAGCAACTCAAGTGGCAATTTCTCCAGGGCAAGGAAGATCTCATTGGTGAGCTCATTGAGGTTTGGTTTGAGCTCAAATGGGCTGGTTTGATTAGGTTTGATACTCAACTTCATCGACTCTACTTCATGTTGGATAGAATTGTAGAAATCTATCTTTTGGTTTATGATGGTGACATTGTTTTCACTAACTATAGTGAATGGTTGAAATCAAGCAATGATGAGATCTTGTGGGATGTTAATCATGTGTTTGAGAGGGAGTATCTTCAGAGGTTCAGATCTGAAGATGTTTATAAATGCAAAGTCCTTGATTTTTTATTGGAAGATCAAAATGTTGATCTTGAATTGCTTCATCAACACCGAGAGGCAAGTAGCAATTGGAAGCTAGTCAAAAGCATCAAAGGGGAGCCACATGGGCAAAGCATTTTGGATTTGTTCTTACAGGTTTTTGAAGGTTCAAGTAAGGTTCTTGGAGAAGCAAGAAAGTGTCCTTTTACTCTACCTTATTTGTTTAATCTCATGTATGAACATTGTCATGTCAATGTGTTGGAATTGTCAAAATTCAATGAAACTAGTTCCATAGTTTTGCATCCTTTGGATCTTGGAGATGGTATAGTTATCATTGCTGGTTCTTATGATCAAGTACATGCATTCATTCAAATCTTGAAATATATTGAAGTGGTCAATATGTTTACTTTTGAGCAAAGTTCAAGATCTAGCATCCTAGTGTTGGCAGATTGGCAAATTGTTGACAATGTAGGATCAAGGGTTGTATGCAAATCTTGTGGAGATACTTCAAGTATTTCAAGTTCAAGTTTTGCTCATTCAAATGGAGCAGAGAACACATTATTTTGGCATTCATTCACTCAAGGGCTTTCATGGATTGGAGATCTACAAAGGCAAGGTGGTGATGGAGGTTCATTCACGGAGATACATGGTGCATTCAATATGGGCATAGTGGAATGTGGAGGAGGCATGCAAACACTTGTTGGTTACTTTCACTTACAACTTGTTTGCTTCTGTTTTATAGAGAATTCAAAGGTGGATACATGGAAGAATCCTTTCATTATGATTCTATGTTCTTTTACATGTACCCTGTTCACCATTCTATGTAAAATTGATGTAAGAAATAGTGAAGCATCCTATATGGACACTATTATCTATATCAATTATGTTGTACTTCATATTGTACATATTAGAACACTTGAGAAGAGATCTATTATCATGATGGAGATCATTCTTAGGTTGGAGCAAAGTAGTGTTGTAAAACTAGCAAGTTAAGTTGAAGAGGGAGTATGAAAATTGTCAACATTTCCTAGCTAGTTTGAGGCCTAAATTGGCAATTTTTGTACATAGTTTTGGATCTAACATCTCACATGTGTGAAAGAGGCCTAGATACTTTTATTTTAGTATATATTCCATGTTGAAGAAGTCTCAAACTTCAGGACCTTCAAAATGACACCAAAATCATGCTATTTGGACATATAGCCAAAATTGGCTATTTTAGGCTATTGGTGCCCTAAATTTGGGTCCTAAGTTCTAGAGAGAGGAGAGAGAGTCATCTCTGTCACCTATATTAGGCTGAAATTCGTGGAGAACAGGTTGGAGAAACTTACTGTATTGTTGAGAGAGATCAATAGATCATTGTCACAGTTTCTTCCTCCATTGAGAGCATTGCTTTGTGTATTGTCTTCAAGCTTTTGTGTATGATCTTAAGAGGTTTCCAGAAGTGGTAGGCTGCTGTTGTAGGGCTGGTATGCTGTTGTTTTTGGCTGCCATCAGTACCTTTTATTAGTTTCTTTTGTCTCTTGAATGCTTTGTCAAGTTCATGTGTATCAAAGGTAGCATTAGGATGCTTTGCCATTTCTAGCTTTTGTAGCTTGTTGTGCAAAGATCTTAGCCAAGTATTTTGGGAGTTTGGATCCATTCAAGATCCACTTTTTTCACAGCCCTAACTCCTGATCATGCGGTCAATATGTGGTTCCTCGGTTTTTCGCAAGGTTGCTATGAAGTATCAGAAGAGAACTTAAAAGGCGAGAGCGGTTGGCTACATTGTAGGAAGCAATGGAAGATGCCATCAGAGAAGAAGAAAAGGGTTCAGACGATGAATCATACTCGACCACCCATAATCTGACTCCCTCGATAGCATCATCATCCAATGCATCCAATATACCAACAGATATGATGATGGAACAAATAATGAAGTTATACAAGCAGCAGATGGAACAACTAGCAGCACAATTTGATCAAAAACTAAAGGCCTTGCAAGGAGCTGTAGCACCAACTTCAAATCCACCGGAACAAAACCAGCTGCAATATCCCCGAAGAGAGACTGTATGGTGTCTTGTTTGCACCCAGAACCATATAGCAAATGAGTGTCCAGTGTTGAAGGCTTTGGCAGTACTCCTTAAACTCGATAGAGATATGTTCTCTACCATTGTCTGATTTTAGAGCCCTGATCATCCTTCCAGTCTCCTTCTCTGCATGCTCCTTCAAGATTTTGAAGCAGTTGAAGACTTCTGATTTCTTCTCTATAAAGTACACCACAGTCCTTCTAGAAAATTCATCAATAAAAGTTATAAAATACTTTGCATCCTTTAGCGAAGGATTTTTCATCGGGCCACAAATGTTTGAATATACAACGACTAGCAATCCTCTAGCAATATGCTGATGGCTTGATTTAAATGGTTTTCTAGTCTGTTTACCAACTAGACAGTCTTGACAGACAGGTAACTCGACTTTATCACGAAGATAGTTGAGATCAAGAACAATAGATTGTCTAGACATTTGTTGTACAGTAGCATGATCCAAGTGACCAAGTCTATAATGCAATAGACTTTTATTTGCATGAATAGAAGTACTGAGCGCCTGACTAGAGGCAAAAAAGAACTGACTTAATTTATACAAGTATCCATGTCTCTTTTCGAGTGCTAGGATCTTGTCTGTCCTATCAACTACTTTGCATTGATCACATTCGAATTCAACTCTATGTCCTAGATCTGCGATTCTGCTTACAGAGAGCAGATTTGTAGACAAATTTGGTACATACAGGACTTTAGAAAGTAGCTTAGATTGATCATTTGCAAAGTTTAATCTCACAATACCTTCACCTTTACTAGCTTGTGTACTATTGTCGCCAAGATGAACATATTTATGGGTACTCTCAGGTGTATAGGACTCGAAACAGCCAATGAGATTGGTCATGTGCTGAGTGGCTCCGAAATCTAGGAACCAGGAATTGTCGCCAGATGCTCTTTGATGGCTAGTCATGAAGGCATCATGATCCGCTTCTTGAATAGGCTGTGGAGCTTCTGCAGCTGGATTTCCCACTTGATTCGACTACCCCTTGCTGTTGTTCTTCAATTGCAGTATTCGGAAGTCTTGAATTTTGTGGATGTTTTGCTTGCAGTATCTTTAGAACAGCTTCTTCTTTGTTTGCAGATTCGACTGTTCTTTGTGCTGTGTTGTTTTTTGGTCTGGCTTTGATTGCATCAGGCCTTTCTTCTTCTTCTGCTTAGTCGTGCTCTTGTTGGTGTATAAAGCGTGAGAATCATCTGAGGAACTTGAGGCTTCGTTCCTCCACGTGTCTTTCTGCAACAACATAGTAATGACTCTCGAAAGAGTCAGTTTTGGATGAGTCGTGATGATCATCACCCAACTATCGTATGATCTTGGCAAGCTTGTAAGCAGTTGCATCACTACGTCTTGATCGTCTATGATAGATCTAACAGTGGCCATTTGCCTTAGTAGGTTCTTGAATTGATTGATGTGATTCCACAGAGAATCACCATTCGTCATCTTGAGAGAGTAAAATTTCTTCCTAAGATGTAGCTTGGAAGCTATATGTCGCAATTCGTATAGTGTGCTCAGGCTGTCCCAGACTTCTTTTGATGTCCGAGCCTCGGATACATGGCCGATCTATGTATCCGTAATGCTGAGGATGATCAGTATGAAAGCCTTTCCATCCTTCAGTTTCCATCTAGCGATTGTTGCGTTGTCTACTTCGGGTTTCTCTTCTACACCTATGACTGAGTTTGAAGTATTTGAACACCCTTTGAGCCTTCTGAGTGTCAATAGTGTTTTCTTTTGAAGCATTTCACACGTGCCAAAAGTAGGATTCAAACCAGCCAAAGTGTCTCAAACCACTTTTTGTGTCTGATCTAGATAACTTGTCTTGTTGAATATTTGAGATTCATCTCATATATAGTTGCAAGTGTTTCACATAGGAAGGTAGTTCAACCTTGAAAATACCTATAGTGAAAGAGGGCAGCAACTCTAAGTCTGATAGGAACAAGCTCAAACATATTTCAATCCAATAACTAAGAAGTCTTCATTATAATGGCATCTCAGGGAGGATATCTTCTAGAAGCCAGTGAAAGACTAAACACTTCTAATCACTCAATTTGGAAGTTAAGAATGGAGTCAATTTTGATTCTCCAGGACGTTATGGATATTGTGCTTGGTGTTGAGGAGGAGCCTCAAGCATAGGTTGAAATTCCTAAATATAAGAAGAGAGCTAGAATGGCTCTACATTTCATTAAGATGAATGTATCTAATGAAATTTTGAGAGAGATAGGATCTTGCACTACAACCAAAGAAGCTTGGGATGCACTAAAGACTATCTATGAAGCAAAGAATACTTCTAGAATACTCACTTTTAGGAATCAGATTTTTCAAAGTTTCCAAAGAAGTGAAGAGAGTGCATCTAACTATGTTCTGAGAGTTAAAGATTTACATAGAGAGCTTTCTTGTGTTGTTGTTACCATTAACCAAGTTGAGCTAGTTCAAGTCATACTGAATGGCTTGAGAGATGACTATGATCATCTCGTTCAGTCTTTTGCTATTAAGGAGGAGTTACCTAATCTAGAAACTCTCCAAGGAATTCTTATTTCTGAAGAATCTAGACAAAGCTATAAACTCTCCAGGATGAACAAACTTGAACATGGTGGAAGTGACAAAGCCCTATTTGTCAAAGGCAAGCAGAAAGAAAGGAGTAAGAACCAATTCTCTCAAGCATACAACAAAGACAAAGCCAAAGATCGAGATCAAGATGATAAAGAGGATGATACATCTCATCCCTCTAACTCAAAAACCAAGAAGAAGAAAGTGAAGTGCTTCTTCTATGGCAAAAAGAGGCACTATACCTCTTATTGCTTTAAGAAGAAAAACCAACTCAGGCAAGCTAATCTCTCCAAAGAGATTGAAGAAGATTCTGTTGCAAGTGATGAAGGATCACTTATGGTGTCTAGTTTTTCTTCATCACCTTTCAAGAAATATGGAGCTTGGTACATAGATAGTGGAGCCTCTTCACATATGTGCTGTTCAAAGGAGTCATTTGACTCAATCTTACCTTTCAAAGGACTCAAGAGATCTATTTACACAGCTAATGATCATGAGTGTCCAATAGAAGGAATTGGCAACATTCCATTGAAACTTGCTTTTTCAAAAGTTCTTGCACTTTCTAATGTTCTTTTCATTCCAAAACTTACAAAGAACTTAAGTATTGTGAGGAAGTTGCTTGATAATGGTTGTGGTGTAAAGTTCAACTCCAATACTTGTTTTATCAAGAGAAAAGATGAGACCCTTGCTAATGGAACTAGATGTGGTGGAATTTTTAAGTTGAATTCTTATGAGAATGCAAACCTTTGTGAAGTTGTTTTGTTATCTAAGGAGGAGCTGTGGCATAGAAGGTTGGGACATCCTAACTTTACATCTATGTCTTCTATGGTTAAAAAGGAGAAGGCTATTGGTCTTCCAAAATCTCTTTCTAAAGATTTCAAGCCTTGTGAGGCTTGTGCCATTGCAAAGTCACACAGAAAGCCATATCAGAAGTCTTTTATAAAGACTACTTATCCATTGGAACTCATACATTCAGATGTACATTTTTCCTCTTCTAAAAGTATTGGTGGTGCAACATGTTTTGTCACCTTTATTGATGACTTTACTAGATACACTTGGTTGTATCTACTTTCTTCAAAGGCTATGGTTTTTTATCACTTCCTTATCTTTAAAGCTTATGTAGAAAAACAGTTTTTTGGCAAAGTTAAAGCTTTAAGATGCGATGGAGGAGGTGAATATGTCTCCAACAAGTTTCATAATTATTGTGAAGGTGAAGGAATAAAGAGAGAATTTTCTTGTGCCTATTCTCCATCTCAAAATGGAGTAGCTAAGAGGAAAAACAGATCTTTATGTGAATGTGCTAAAGCAATTTGAGTAGCAGCTTCTTTGCCTATTGAATATTGGGGTGAAGCTATAAATTATGCAAACTATTTGTGCAATAGATTACCTCACAATGCTCTTTCTGGAAAATCACCTTTTGAAGTCTTGTTTCAGAAAAAAACTATGGTAGATCACCTTAGAGTTTTTGGTGGTACTTGCTTTGTTAATATGCCCTTGGAAACAAGGAAAAGAGATGACCCTAATTATGTTAAAGGGATCATGGTTGGATATGCATCCAACAAGAAAGCTTACAGGATCTATGTTCCCTCTACCTCAACTACAATTGAGAGTAGAGATGTGATATTCCATGAAGATCAAAAATACATTCTTGAGAAGGCCGAGTTCAAAGATTCTCACAAAGATACTCCAATCATCACCCTTGAAGATCATCATGGAGAGATGAGGCCGAGATTTGAGGAGGAGTCGCCTTGAATTTTTTCACCAAGGAGATCTCAAAGAGAAAGATCCGAGCCTAGAAGGCTTACCTATGAAGATAGAGGAAAGCAAGTGGAAATTAACTCCACTAATTGTGCCTATTTTATTTCTCATGAGGAGCCAAAGGATGTATATGATGCTATCAACTCAAAGGAATGGTACTTTGCCATGAAGGAAGAATATGATGCTTTGATGGCCAATAATACATGGGAACTTGTGGATCTTCCATCCAACAAGCATACCATTGGTTGCAAATGGGTTTTTTGAGTCAAGTATAATCAAGATGGCACAATCAACAAGTACAAGGCTAGGCTTTGTGCTAAAGGATTTGCTCAAGTATATGGACTTGATTATGAGGAGACCTTTGCCCCAGTTGCAAAGATGGTGTCAATTAGAGTCATAATTTCTTTTGCTTGTTTTTTCAATTGGCAAATTCTTCAACTAGATGTTTCTAATGCATTTCTAAATGGCTATCTAGAAGAAGAGATCTATATGGATCAACCTATTGGGTTCGTCCATGATGAGGGAAAAATTTGCTTGCTCTTCAAAAGTTTATATGGATTAAAACAAGCCCCAAGGTCATGGTATTCTCGACTTAACACCTTTCTTGAGTCACTAGGATTTAATCTTAGTAACTATGATCCTTCCTTATATGTCAAGTTTTTTGATAAAGATATTGTCATCCTTCTTATTTATGTTGATGATATCATTCTGACAGGAAGTTGTATCAAGTTAGTTGAGGAAACCAATATTGCACTTGGAAAAGAGTTCAAGATGCAAGATCTTGGAAAAATACACTATATTCTAGGATTAGAGATTGACTTTTTTAAAGATAAAGCTTTCATATGTCAATCTAAGTATGCTCTTTCAATGTTAAAAAAGTTCAATATGTTGAATTGTAAGAGTATAGAAACACCTATGGAGCAAAATGTAAAAGACTCTAACAAAGGTGATGAAAGATCCTTCGAGGACATCACACTTTTTAAAAGTCTTATAGGCTCATTTATTTGGCTCACAATAACTAGACCTGACATAAGCTTTAGTGTTCATAAGTTGAGCCAGGCTATGCAAAATCCTTCAATTTATCATTGGAAAAGGCCAAGAGAGTGCTTAGATATATATCTTCAACTTTTGATTTTGGTTTATTATATAAAAGTGAAGATCTTTCTATTATTGGTTATTTTGACTCGGATTTTGCAAGTGATAGAGCAGATCGGAAATCTACAAGTGCTTATGTCATATATCTTGGAGGAAACTTGATATCTTGGCTTTCCAAAAAGCAAGATACTGTATCACTCTCATCATGTGAAGCTGAGTACAAGGCGCTCACTACAACAACAAAGGAAGTGCTTTGGATCAAGAGGTTACTAGTGGAGCTAGAGATAATTATGGAAGAAAATATACCTATGATCATGTGTGACAACATTTCAGCTCAAGCCCTTACCAACAACCCAATATTCCATGCAAGGAGCAAACATATCGAAGTTGCACATCACTTCGTGAGAGAGAAGCTCATTGGAGGTGAAATAAAATTGGAGCACATCAACACATCATCTTGCATTGTAGATATGCTCACCAAACCTTTGAGCAAAAGTTCCTTCAACAAGCATAGAGCCAACCTTGGAGTTATACCAAGATCCATGTTCAAATCAATATAGATCATTTTTAAGAGGAGTGTTAAAATTGAAAAACAATCCATATTGATTTCTTGGTTTGCTACAAATGTTGTACCATGCAAGTATGTAGCTCATTAATGCAAAATGCCAAGTTTGGCCTACATAGAACTCGAGCTACATGGTTATGTATTGTCTAGTTTGATAAATGCAACTTGCATATAGTTTGTAGACATGGAATTAGCATGATTATGCTTGTAGAAACTCGTGGCAACTCACATGCATTAATTGTAAGTGATCCATAGTGACATGCAAGGCATGCACAAAGTTTATTGGACACATGCATGATGATTTGGACATTTCTAGTTAGAACTAGTACACTTGTAAAAAGTTAGTAGAATTTCATGCATGACAAATGACAAATGTCACATAGACTCTAGATGTCACTTTAGATGTCATTTTGGAATGGATAGATATGGTTCTACCTCAAGCTACCTCAATCTCCATAAATACGTGTAGCTCTCCACACAATTGATAATGAAGAACCAAAGTTTTGTAGCTATCTCATGTCATTTTGGATCTAAACAAATATTGCTTGTTATCTCTCTAGCTCTCTCTCTCTAACTCATGTTGAGGCTAATTCTCATACATTCAAATCTTGTATCTTTTCATTCTTTGATCATTGCTATTATATTTTGTTGATTAGCATGCTAGGTTGCGGATTAGCCATTTCCTCTGAACTAGATTTTGTTGATCAATCTAGAATCAGGTTATAGTGCCAATCACAAAGCTTAATTAAGATCAGTCACTCTTGTGGACATTCCCCACACGTGTGAATTCTGGAAATTTTGTCATAAAGAATCAATGCGCAAGGCATCTACTTCGTCTATATCTCTGATAAGCTTCTGATGCTATATTTACACACACTTATTCTATTGATCTCTCTCATCTTACTGAATATGCAAATGATATTAAATATATATATACAATATTACAGGTGTGTAGATGAAAAAAGTACAAAGTGGATGTGCTGTCTGTAGGAGATCGTGGGTGGCTGCTGTCATTGTCAAGTCTCTTAGCACAGTTGCATGGGGTGAGCGTGAAAAGGGCCATGATGTCAGCTTTTGCTGAGATAAACGTTGGTGAAGATTTCACCTTTTCTTCGCCTGTGATAATTTACTTGTATTTTTGCAGACAGTCGCGTTTTATTCGTCTGTCTTATTTTACATGTAAATATGCAGACGGTGCGACAACGTGAGTAAAAATGCAGCATGAACGGAGGTAAATTAAAATGGGATTTAGGAGAGTAGAGGAGATAAATCCAACAATACCAACTCAGATTTTGTCGGCAGCGGAGAGCGGTCCAGTAGACGATGTGGCACGTCGTGCGTGCCTGCGGGCTACTGCGTGCGGGATCCCATCCCCACTGCCTAGCCATCTGCCATCATTTTCCTTTGACCCCAAAAGGGTTGGTACCAGGGGACAAGGGTACATTGTCTACAATGAGCTTATATGTGGGTTCTGTTATGATCTCCATTTGCTTATGGGATGAATGCACTCTTTTTTGTGCCTTTTTGAACGCAGCCACTTTGTGGGTAGCGAGCACAGGATGAAGGAAACCCCCACTTGCTCGTTCAGGACCAGAACACTTGCTCTGATACCAACTCAGATTTTGTCGACAGCAGAGAGCGGTCCAGTAGATGATGTGGCACATCGTGCGCACCTACGGGCCGCGTGCGGGATCCCATCCCCACCGCCTAGCCACCCGCCATCATTCCCCTTTGACCACAAAAGGGCTGGTACCAGGGGACAAGGGTACATTGTTTACAATGAGCTTATATGTGGGTTCTGTTAGGGTCTCCATTTGCTTATGGAACAAATGCACTTTTTTTGGTGCCTTTTCAGACGCAACCGCTTTGTGGGTAGCTTGTATCCTCCAACAAGTTCTCACTGGCTTTTGAAAAAACAAAATCTAATGGGATTTTGGCCTCTTTTCTCTCCAAAAACAGAATTGAACGTTTTTTTAATGGTTTTTCAAGGTTTTTGGTTGGATGCCAAGCCCTTAGAAGCTGTTTTGGGTCTCCACTAAAGTGGCCAATAAATTGAGTACTACGCCAAGTAGCATAATAGTGATTAAGTATAATTGGGAAACATCTTTGCACTAATCTGATATTTGATGAGGACATCATATTTTGTACTAGAAAAAGCTCTCGACAAATATTCTTATGGCATTTTGTAGTGAAATTTCAAGCACTACAACAATAGCTAGGGATTCCCTATGTGCATTTCCAACCACAAATAAAAGATCAATGGCTATTCCGCTCTAAAAATTCTAAAATGATCGTCACACTCTAATGCACTCTAATGCAACAAAATCAACACTTCTCAAGGACATGATATCATAGGTTTCACTTCATTTTATTGGAAATTGGAATTGTTTTTTTTTACAGCTGTTGGGGGTATTCCCGTTGTGCATGTAAATAAATAAAATGTCGAAATTAGTATAAATCGGAGGCGAGGGTCGTGACATCCTGCGTGCGTAAGACCATGGCCCAATGAGCACTTGTAAATAATCTTTTTGAAATAAACTAGACTTTGGGCCATGTAATAAAAAATAATATTAGAGGCCAAAGTCTAAGTTGAGTTTAAGTTGTTAAGTTTTTGAGGTAGTCAAAAGTCAAATGGTGGTAATTGGAGTGTGCTTATTCCTACACCATATATTAGTTTGTGCTTCTTGTGGATGGTGTGGATTTCAATCCCATCATTTGCAAGTAGCCAATAGAAAGCAAGGGGCTAGGGCCACTCCAAAAATAAAAAGACACCATTTGTAACCAATTTCCATGCAAACATTACTTTGTTTAGGTAGATTCCATATCACTTCCATAAAATCCGAGAATCTTATTAATTGGTGACATAGGCTTTGTTAAAATTTTCACCCTTGTACATTTCAATTGTGTGAATGACCCTAGTCTTCAGTGTGTTGACATGCCAAGGCGGGGGGGCATGAGCACAACATTCCAACAAGGTGAGATTATTCAACTTCAGCTCTCATTATTCATAGAGGCATCAATGTTCACTTTTTTATTCTCAAATTGCCCTAGTCTCAACCTACATCCCTATAGTTATAATGAGATTTGCCACCTCCGCTCACATCAAGTGCTTAGACCAAATCGACGTGCATCCCTATAGTTATAATGAGATTTGCCACCTCCCTTCATATCAAGTGCTTAGCCCAAATCGACAAATTAATGTAACTCATGTGACATGGCACTTTGTGAAATTTCCAGGGAGTGAATTAGTGGGTCAAGCTCAAATGTCTCACACCAGTGTTCGGGAAAGCCGGCAAAGTTCAAAAATGAAATCGGCAACTTTTGTCAAAAATCGGCATGCTCGAAAACTTGCAAGTTTTTTTAGGTCATAAAACAATGTATAACCGGCATGTATTGAGGGTCATCCTTGAAAATCGAAAGAGTTCAAAAAATACAGGTTTTTGGAGGAGAACCCAAAAAAGGTTTCCCCAACAATGGTCTCACACACATAGCCAAATTCCAATGCATGTGCAACATCCCAACTCTCATTGGTTTGGGGATCCTTTTGACTTTGTTAAAAAAAAAAGGGTTGACAAAAACAAAAATGATGGAGCTCAAGGCAATGGGCATACAAGTCTACCACCTTCCAATTCCTTCTTCTCCTCTGCTATGGCGTGACCATCCATCCTCCTCTTCCTCCTCCTCCTCCTTGCATTGCACAGTGCGGTCGGTGGACACGAGAATGAGCAGCAAGAACAGCAGCAGTAGCAATGGCATCAAAACAAGAGAATGAGCAGCAACAGCAGCAGCAGTAGCAATGGCATCAAAACAAAGAGTAGGCAACAGTCGATCAGGGAAATCGAGGAAAGCTTTGCTCACAAAGTGCATTTGCAGCAGTTGCAAGATGAAGAAAAGATTCTCAAGTCCAGGATCGAGCGCAAGGAGCTGAAATACAACGCTGCCCAGAACGAAATTTACCAGCTCCTTGGTATGTTCTTCGTTTTCCAGGGGGTGGTCTTTACTGCGGTCGCGCAAGCCCAGGCTCTGACTTGCAAACAGTGGTGGAGTCCCTTCACTCTCTCGCTCTTCGCCTCTCTTGCCACCCTCGCTGCCCTCCTTCAGAAGCTCGCTGCTCTTCGAAAGTTCCAACGACAACTGCTCGTTGATAAGGATGAAGCACGAATTCTCTTCCGTTATATCAGAACCCTCAAGGATCAAGGATCCAGCTTCGACCTCGACTCAGATCCGGGCCGCTCCCGCAAACCCAGCAGGCAACTTCTTCTAGCAACAAGAGAAGCAAATATTTTTATTTTCTTCTATGGAGCTGCCTTGATGACTGTGGTGGTGTTTTTCTCCATAAGAATTCTTGTATCCTGCTCCAAGATTCTATGTCACTAGTAGAGATTCTATGCCGTGGTGACTGACAGCTGTGCGAGCAGTTTGCGCCTTTAGGTAAATAAACCATTCCCGATCCAAATCTATTTCTCGATTGGGTGTGTAGATTCAGGCCCTAATATAGAGCTATAATCACTATACAGCCAGAATTGCTTTGGAGGAAACCGATTGGTTTTTTGAAAAAGTTGAGGTGTCTGTCTTGCAGAACAATGGCCTCCATCAACTGGCATACTTTTCCTTGTAGCTTTAGTTGGCGTTTTCCATTCAAAGATGATCTTTTAAACATTTTCAAAATTGATTCAGGCTTGATGCAACTCAATGAAGTGATGGAGATCTTGACGGTGCATAGAGTGATGTACAATAGCTCCCATTCAACTGACACATGAGCACTCCTTGCAGGTTTTGTTGGCTGATCTATTTGCTAGTCTGTCTACCAAACAATAAAAACCTCGATTTTCAGTGGAGAGGGCTTTAATCTCGGTATAAGGCCTGTGTCAGACCAGAGTGCATGGTTAATGCACTGGCAATGCACTTTGGTACCAGGCATCGGGGTCGTCTATGCCAAGGGCTACCCCTTTTTCAGACTACGGAGCAACAAGCCCCCCCCCCCCCCCCCTCTCTCTCTCTCCCATTGCCCCTCTCGCATTCTCTCCATCGCATCCTCATCGCTGTTTTTCCATCCCTGTCCTTTTCAATTGAGACAGGTCAACGATCCGCCGCGTGAAATGTTTCACATCAATTTCTGTAGAAGCCTGTGTTCTGTATGCAGAGGAATACAGTGTGTTCGTTCTAGTTCACGCGAAAGAGTGGGGTGAATTCTTGATCTGATCCCCGGACAGAAGCATTTTATCATATTCTCAGCAGCCGTTTTATTCCATCAGCGAGCTGACGGAAGGGCAGGCTGAAATAGCTGTAGGGCAGCTCTGTGTTTATTCAGGTAATTGCCTTCAACCCATAAATTTGAACCTTCTGGAAAGACATGAAGGTAGCTCCCAGGTCCGTCTCGACTGCCATACAAGGGTTTGGAAGATCCAACAAAATTCTTGTGTAAGGAGATTGGTACTGCTGTAATTGCAGGAGACTTTTGGCCAAAGGAATATTTCCAAATGGCAAATGTTGTCAAGAGCTCAACCAGTAATAAAGAAATTTTCTTGTTAAGTTCTATAAAAATGCATCTTCAAAGGTATACTTAACATCACTCAACCTCGATGCAACTCTACCATTTTCTCCCTTAACTCAAAATTACTCCCAATTTACACAGTGCATGTTGTAGCTGTGACAAATTTCACTTAGAGTATGAGGATTCATGAAGAACAACAACCAGGTAGTTCCTGTTGTTGAGCTGTCGACAGTAGTAATCTCTTGCAGTTGCTGCTAACAACATTTTTAGGACTGAATTAAATTTGACCATATGAGTGAATGTTTTATCATGGTCTTCCTGGATTTTGTAAATATCTATTGCAAACCAGTCTAACTTTGTGCCTATCAATCGATCCATCTGACTTTGTCTTAGTCAATGTAACTTTCAAAAGTTTGAAACGTATGAAACTCAATTGTTTGAAACGTTGTTGACCTTTTTAACATATATATTTTTGGGTTTTGACCACTCCAAGTGTCTAGGGTCGGGAGGTCAAATACATTATGAAAGTGGTTGAACAAGCATGTAAATTGAACAAAAGCATTGGATCTACTGTGATTAACAAAGGTCATACTCTTATGTATAAAGGCTTTCGATCATCTATTTAGGATGAAAAGTGCTCAAGAGGTGAAAGGTGTTTGGGCAATGGTTTCCTTTTCTTTGGTCAAGGCTTAATTGGGCCCTAACATTCGCATAGGGACCCCTTGACTTCCTTTTTGGGACCCTAGGGCCTAGAAAAGAATAAGTTTGAAAGTCTTGTAAATCCATCTACATTTGATGGCTTTTATTCCAGGAGTCAATGTCTTCAGTGTACAAGTCCCATTGCTCGTAAGCGATTTTTACTTTCCCTCCATCATTTCTTTCCATTTTAAATATTTTTTAGCATCCTCATAGTTCTAGGGTCTTCTACAATTTATGTTGCTTCTGCCTTGCATGCATAATAATTGTTTGCCCATTCTCTGGATCTTTTAAGAGATCTTTTGTGGACATGTTCTTTGTTTCTCATTAACTGTCCTTGTAGTTGCATGTGCTTGCTTTTCATTACTCTCTTGATCTAAACTTTTATCTAATCTCCTCTCTCTCTCTCTCTCTCTCTCTCTCTCTCTCTCTCTCTCTCTCTCTCTCTCTCTCTCTCTCTATTATTCACGCGTAAATCTTGGTCAGCTTGTTCATCTTTGCGATTTCTTGATTTCAAGCTTCTCCTTCTCTAGAAAACTAGTTGTCAGGTTTTGCATCGTTTGACATTCTTCTGGGACATTGTCCCAAGTTTCCATAATGTGTCTATAGGACAGCGCCCTATTATTGTGATCAACATTGACCACATTTGATGTGTCGTCATCGTGCATTAAATTATGAGCCTTTGTAGATGCTTTTCATGTACTTCTATATTGATCAGCATCTTGGCAACGTTGTTATCCTGGTCCCAAAGTCTCAAATTATCATCATTCTCATCTTCATGTAGTCTCATCCTATCAACTATGCTTATCAGATCGTTTGCCTAAAAATAATCTGCATTTAGAACTTACAAAGTTAGAAATTTTCACCATTGATTGTTGTGATTTGTGCAATCTCTCTTGCATCTACTCAATTGTTTGTCATTGTTGCAACATTTTCTTCATTCACTTCTTGGAGCAACTCAATTGGATACTAGTTGAATTTAGAAATTGGTTCACAGAAATAGAACATTCAAACAATCAATGAAGGGTTAGCACAATGCTAGCGCAATGTGGGCTCATAACCTATAGAAAATTTTCACTTTCAATAAGAGGATTCAAGAAGATCAAGAACCTAGTCATGCCTATGGTTGAGCTATTGACAATAATAGCAAGTCCTTACGAATTGATTGAATATGCAAATCCTTGAAGTCAAGAACAAGTCTAATGGCATTTTTTCCTGAATGAAAGATAAACATCTTTTCTATCTATAAGACGGGATTCAAACCAATGAGACTATACGGTCATGAACGCCTCATCGAGTGTATCATAGTTAGTAAAATTATTCACATTATAATTGTCATGTTAGTGACTGAGTAGTTACATTCATGTAGCACAAACTCTAATTTTCTCATACACAAATGACTGCTACTTCTCTAGAGATGTTCACTCTAAACTTTTTAAATCCAAGTTGAACTAAAATGCATCCAGCATTTGAACTATATCATATACTTGATTTTTCACTTATAGAAGCTTTTCTACTTTTCTGTCACTTGCAGAAGATAGATAATAGATTGTTATTCTCATCTACAAGAACAATATTTCATATGGCAAAGGGCACTCTTAACTAGCTAAAAGATTATTAGCTTCTCTCAAAAGAGAATGATACGCTACTATTTCAGAATATCTTGCCTTGAGGGTTTGAAGCTCATCACTAATGAGAAACATGACCACCATTACAATGAGAGTACTCTCAAGTTGAACAACAAAATATATATTTCATGAGCATGCTCAAAACATCAAAACATAGAGAGATCTATTCAAAATTGAATTCTTGAAGCTTCTAATTTATGACTTCCAATTTGCTATATCAAAGAGTCTCAAGAAGATGCTTCCTCTCTCTCACGGGGGGGGGGGGGAACACACAAAAGAGTGTCAAGTCATCATAGAGAAAACATGTCATGGATGACTCTCATGAGTGGGGTGAGAGAACATTGAAATTCTCCTCCCATATGGAAGAGCAACCCTACTACTACAAATCTTTTAGATTATAGTCAATTTATCTTGGGACACAAAGGGACTTGCAGTGACGGAGGACAAATTGCACATGAACAACCCTACTCACAAAAAAGTAGCTTGATTGTTGCTCAATAACTTTTGCACAAAAGAGCGACTCTAATGACACAAAATAATAATCAGACTCGCACAAAAGAGCACCCTTGGCTGCTTTTCAAAAACTTTCACACAAAAGAGCAATCATGCAGTTAGAGCCCAGTCTCGACATGGCCATTTTACTAGAGGGCTTAAGGCTAAGTATTGGAAATGGCTGGTGACCACCCAAGTTATAAAGTCCTCAATCCTAAGCATGCCAATCACAAGCAACACAAGAGAACCTGATGGTGGACAAACCAACCCAACCAACCTAGATCGAACGGATCTAGCCCCCAAGCTATGGATCAATCACTCAGAGAGGAATGAGGCATCATACCAGCAGCATACTGCCACCAGTCATGCTATCAAGCATACACTAATGAGAGCCCAAAAGGTATACTTATACCCTCCAAGGCCCATGCACCACTAGTAGTGCACTATGACACCTCACTGGACACCTCTGCAGCCTATTTGGGCCACGTCATCCAGTTCCCCCAATGACTCACTGATAGACCCATACCAATCCACCATCAAGTGTTTAGGCCTGTACACATAAGGGCCCCAAATCCCTTATAGTCACAATTATCTTACGGGTTGTCGATCTACCGGTCCCTAGCATGGACACGCTACCCGAGGCCAGTCATGGGCATGACATTCTTCCCCCCTTATTCAAGTTTTGTCCTCAGAACTTAAAACTGGAAAAGTTCCTCCTTAAGCTTCCTTCCTGTTCCCAAGAATCATCATCGTCTGTATATCCCTTCCATCGAACAAGATACTCAGTAAGTATACGATTTCTCAATCTTTTAGTTCTTGCATCCAAGATCTTTTCGAGTTCAATATGAGATATACCCGATGATTTATCCAACTGGTCCAATTGATCTCCAGATCCAAGATGCATTCCTTTACGTAGACTCTTCTTGAGACGGCTTACGTGAAATACGGGATGCACTTGAGATCCTTCTGGGAGTTCCAATTGGTAAGCTAAAGATAAGATCTTTTTCAAGATCTGATACAGTCCTCTCTATTTAGGGGACAATTTGTAATGCTTGTCGTTACGCATTACACTAGAATCCTTCGAGATTCTCAAAAACAAATACCCAACCCCCCACTTGGAAGTCTCTCGATGATCTTTTCAGACTTGCATAATGTCGGTCCCCATCTTGGGTATACTAAACATTCTCACGTGCAAACCATAGTATTTCCAGCATATCAAGTAGAAAATCCGCTATTTTCTGAAACTTGATCGACCGAGTCTCAACCGCAATGGGTGATCTAGGCTCAAATTTTTACATAGCATAAACGGGCCATAACCGTTAGCCAAATGCTTACTATAACTCAATCTCCATCAAGGGTAACATCCTCTCCAAGGAGATTGCCAAAATATGAATACATATTTTAACTAATCTTCTGATCACGTGAGTAATCCTTCTTTTAAACGATCAAGTATAACTAGAATCTGAATTAGGATTCGTCAATCATAATTCATCGGATTCTTGTCCTATACTTAATAAAAGAAGGCAACTACCAATGATTAGAAGAACTTTAAGTTCAGAGTCTGTTCTAGTTTAGCAAATACGGCCACCAAAAGTGACCAGTGAATTTCGAATCATGAATGTTCATAATGTCACTTTGGTAATCCGTAAAGCCTAACAAAATGCTCTAATTATTTGGTCTTTACCCAAATAAACATAGTCAATTTGGTAAGATGGCCAGTCATTACCAAAATTCCACTATCTTGTTTATTCATCTGTGGTAATCTACCGTGAACACAATCTCCTCCTATGGATGGTATATCTTAGAATCTGAGTTATGATTCACCAATCTCAACTCTCCAGATTCTTGAGACCATACCATATCATAAGGGTGCAATACAATTCTTAAAAGACACATACCAATCCACAATCAAGTGTTTAGGCCTACAACCATTAACTATGACCATGTACACATAAGGTCCTCAATCCAAGGATCCTATTCTAAGCATGCCAATCACAAGCAACACAAGGGAATCTGATGGTGGACAAACCAACCCAACCAACCTAGATCGACGGATCTAGCCCCCAAGCTATGGATCAATCACTCAGAGAGGAATGAGACATCATACCAGCAACATACTGCCACCATCGAGCATACACTAGTGAGAGCCCAACATGTATACTTATACCCTCCAAGGCCCATGCACCACTAGTAGTGCACTATGACACCTCACTGGACACCTCTGCAGCCTATTTGGGCCACGTCATCCAGTTTTCCAATGACTCACTGATAGACCCATACCAATGTTGAATTTCACACGTGTGGACTGTCCACTACATGTACTTGTGATCTCCTAAGGTGTGTAGATGCACCAAGATCAAGACTAGATTGAGATTCAAGATCAATCTTGAATCCTATGGCAAAAACACACTACTACATGCATTCAATCACTTCCAACTCTCACTCACACGTGTGGGAAGTATTCAAAAAATAATCTAAGTAAAAACAAGCTGCTCTCCTCGGGTAGAGAGAGAAAATACATCAAGAGCTCTCGGGTAGAGAGAGAAAGCTAGAAATCCAATAACTCACAAAATCCATGAAATCACCAAATCAATTGATTTCAAAATGAGGAGTACAATGATACTAGTAGGTCCACGAGCTACCACTATGCTTAACTATGATTGGACCACATTTTGTCACCTCTTGATCCTATTGGATCATTGATCTATGCACCTCTTAATTCTATTGGACTATATTCAAGCACACCTCAATTTCCTATTGGACCTCACAAGGTTCCACCTCTATATCCTATTGGACCTCTTGGAATTCATCAAACAAAAACTTTACACTTGTCTACACTCTAATTAGCAAGTGTTTAGCCTCTTACTCTATTTTGGCTCAATAGTGGCATTACAAGTGGAAATGCATAATTTGCCATCTATGCCAAATTTATTCCTATCAACATCCTACACCTAGATGCTTGATGTAAAAAACATAAGACCCCTATATCTAACATAGATAATCTTTTTCAATTCTTCACACTCCTCCTAAAAAATTATCTATGAAGATTTGAGCATTGATCTTGATATAACTCCAAGATTAGATCTATGCTTGATGAAAGCACTTTTGCTCAAAGGCTTGGTGAGTAGATCGGCAATACAAGAGGACGAGTTGACATGCTCCAAATAGATTTCTCCTCCAATAAGCTTTTCTCTCACAAAATGGTGTGCCACTTCTATGTGCTTGCTTCTTGCATGAAATATGGGATTATTGGCAAGAGCTTGGGCCGAGATGTTATCACACTTGATCATTGGTAGATCATCCTCCTTGATGCACTTTAGTTCCATTAATAACCTCTTGATCCAAAGCACTTCTTTGGTAGTTGTAGTGAGTGCTTTGTACTCGGCCTCACATGAAGAGAGAGATATAGTATCTTGCTTTTTGGAAAGCCAAGATATTAGATTGCCTCCAAGAAAGATAGTGTATGCACTAATAGACTTTCGATCCATTTTGTCACTTGCAAAGTCCGAATCCAAGTAGCCAATAATGGATAGATCTTCACTTTTATAGAGTAGACCATAATCACAAGATGAAGATACATATCTTAAAATCCTCTTGGCCATCTTCCAATGATGGATCTTAGGTTCTTGCATAAATTGACTCAATTTGTGCACACAAAAACTAAGATCGGGCCTAGTAATGGTAAGCCAAATCAACGAGCCTACAAGACTCCTAAAAAGTGTGATGTCCTCAAAGGATATTTCATCACCTTTATTAGGATCTTTTACAATTTGCTCCATTGGAGTATCTATGCTCTTAGAATTTTCCATATGGAATTTTTTCAACATAGAGTGAGCATATCTAGATTGGCATATAAAGACATGATTTTCATAAAAATCAATTTTTAGGCCTAGGATGTAATGTATCTCTCCTAGATCTTGCATTTTAAACTCACATCCAAGTGCTAGCTTGGTTTCATCAACTAGCTTGATACAACTTCCACAAAGAATAATGTCATCAACATAAATTAGAAGAATGACAATATTGCTATCAACAAACTTTAGATACTTGGAAGGATCATAGTCACTAAGAGTAAATCCTAGTGACATAAGGAAAGAGTTAAGTCTTGAATACCATGATCTTGGTGCTTGCTTGAGTCCATAAAGACTTTTGAAGAGCAAGCACACTTTGGACTCATCCTTGATGAATCCTTGAGGTTGTTCCATATAGATCTCCTCCTCAAGATAACCATTTAGAAAAGCATTGGATACATCTAATTGGAACACCTTCCACTTGAAAAAACAAGCAAGAGAAATAAGAATTCTTATTGTCACCATCTTTGCAACGGGTGCAAAGGTTTCCTCATAATCAAGACCATGGATTTGAGCAAATCCTTTGGCACATAATCTTGCTTTATGCTTGTTGATGGTGCCATCATGATTGAACTTGATCCGAAATACCCACTTGCAACCAATCACATGCTTGTTGGAAGGAGGATCCACAAGTTCCCAAGTATTGTTGGTGATCAATGCATCATACTCTTGCTTCATGGCATCATACCACTCCTTGGTATTAAGTGCCTCTTGTACATTCTTTGGCTCTTCATGAGAGACATAAAAAACATAATTAGTGGAATCAAGATCCACTTGTTTGCCTTTGTCAACATATGAGAGCCTCTTAGGCTCGGATCTATCTCTCATGGATCTTCTTGGTGAAAAAATCCGAGGAGAGTCTTCTTCAAATCTCGACCCCATCACATCATGATTGTCTTCAAAATCAATAATTGATGATGCATCCATAGATTTCTTGATCTCAGCCTCTTCAAATGATGAGTGTTGATCTTCATGAAAGACAACATCTCTACTTTCAATAACTTGAGAAGTAGAGAGTATAAAGACTCTATAGGCCTTCTTGGTGGATGAGTATCCAACCATGATCCCTTTGCATGCACTAGGATCTTCCTTCTTCCTTGTTTCCAAGGGCATATGGACAAAGCATAAGCATTCAAAAATTCTAAGGTGATCAACCTTAGGCTTCTTCAAAAATAAGATTTCATATGGTGACTTTCCTCCAAGAGCTATATGTGGGAGCCTATTGCAAAGATAATTTGCACAATTAATGGCTTCTCCCCAAAAATCTTTGGGCAAAGATGCCTCAATTCTCATAGATTTTGCACATTCACATAGAGATCTATTCTTTCTCTCGGCCACTCCATTTTGAGATGGAGAGTAGGCACAAGAAAACTCTCTTTTAATGCCTTCAAGCTCACAAAAGTCTTGAAATTTATTGGAGATATATTCACCACCTCCATCACTTCTAAGAGCTTTAATCTTGAATGAGAATTGCTTCTCTACATAAGCTTTGAAAATAAGGAAATGATCAAACACCATAGATTTTGAAGCAAGAAGATATATCCAAGTGAATCTTGTGTAATCATCAATGAAAGTAACAAAACAAGTGGCTCCTCCCTTGATTGTAGTTGATGAGAAATGCACATCCGAGTGGATTAACTCCAAAGGATGCTTGCTTTTGATAGAAGATCTTGTAAATGGCTTTTTGTGAGATTTAGCAATAGCACAAGCCTCACAAGGCTTGATCTTCTTGGAGAATGACTTTGGCAAGCCAATAGCTTTGGATTCTTTGATCATAGAGAGCATGGATTTGTAGTTGGGATGTCCCAACCTCCTATGCCATAATTCCTCCATAGAGAGCTTGTTCACAAGAGCAACATTACAAGCATTCACATACTCATTTGGATCTAGTTTATAGATGCCACCAAATCTAGATCCTAATGCAAGTATCTCATCATTCTTCTTGATAGTGCAAGTATCAACATTGAATTTTACATCAAGGCCATTATCAAGCAATTGGCCAACACTAATAAGATTCTTGGTAAGCTTAGGTACATAAAGAACTCTAGAGAGAGAAAGAACTTTAGAGGATGCAAGCTTCAAGGGAATGTTCCCTATGCCTTCAATAGGACATTCAAAATCATTTGCAGTGTATATTGATTTCTTCACTCCATCATAAGGTGCAATAGAAGAGAAAGAGTCCTTGGAGCTACACATATGTGAAGAGGCTCCACTATCAATATACCATAGGCCGTCCTTCTTGAAAGGAGTAGATGAGAAACTAGAGACCATAAGAGATCCCTCTCCATCACTTGCAATAGTGTCTTCCTTCTCATTGGTAATATTGGCTTGCTTGAGTTGATTCTTCTTTTTGAAGCAATTGGTGGCATAATGACCTTTCTTGCCACAATAAAAGCACTTGATCTTCTTCTTCTTCTTGAGCTTGGATGATGAAGCATTAGAGGAATCATCTTCCTCCTCATCTTTGTCTTTGGATTTGACTTTGTCCTTGCTTGAGGATTGTTGATGTTGGTTCTTGCTCCTCTCTTTGTGCTTATCCTTGGCAAAAAGAGCTTTGCCATCATTATGAGTGAGAGAAAGCTTGTCCATCCTCAAGAGCTTATACTCTTGTCTTGATTCTTCTGAAATTAGCACACTTTGGAGAGCCTCCAAACTTGGTAGCTCCTCCTTAATGGCATAGGATTGGACAAGATTATCAAATTCACTTCTCAAGCCATTGAGAATGACTTGAACTAGCTCATTTTGATTGATGGAATCACCAATACAAGCAAGCTCTCTATGAATATCTTTTACTCTCAAAACATAACTAGATGCACTCTCATCACTCTTTTGGCTACTTTGAAAGATTTGATTCCTAAGAGTGAGAAGCCTAGAGGTATTCTTAGCCTCATAGATAGTCTTGAGACAATCCCAAGCTTCTTTGGCTGCTGTACAAGTACTTATCTCCCTCAATATCTCATTAGAGACATTCATCTTAATGTAGTGGAGAGCCATCCTAGCTCTCTTTTTGTATTTTTGAACCTCTTGAAGAACTTGTGGTTCTTCTTCAAGGCCAAGAACTATGTCCATCACGTCTTGAAGGATCAAGATGGACTCCATCCTCATTTTCCAAATTGAATAATTTGAAGTGGTCAATCTTTCACTTGGTTCCAACAAGGATGAACCCATTGAAGACATTTGAAGTGAAGAAAACTCAGATGATGAACAATAAATGTTGTTACACACTTTCAATAGGATCCAATAATTGAGTACTATCTCCTCTTATGAAAGATCTTACAACAATTTGTGAATTGATTCTCACTAGCTACACAAATCTCTCTAAAACAAGATCTATTTCACATCAAATGATGGAGTATAGGCAAAGTTAGGATCCAACACTCTTAGCACGTGTGAAATACACTAAGAAACCAAATTTGACTCAAATACAATGATATTTCATGAAACAAAATGGCTAAGATCTCAAAACAGTGCCTAGATCACATATAGATGAGATTGGCAAGCATACAACTGTGATTTTGGATCAACCAAGCAATCTCTTGACCAAACCAAATGTGTCCACCCAGGTCTAGGTGCCCTACCTAACCCTCTTCAAAAGCTTATAACTTTTGATTGGCTCAACCAAATGGAATGAAACTGATTGCAACAGAAACTAGACAAAAATAGCTTCAAAACAAGCTATCAAGCAAGATAAATGGATCAAACATGAGAGAGAACTTCCAAACTAAAATTGGATGTTCCTCACACGTGTCTGAGCACCTGATTTCGTACAGTACCAGATCAGACCCAATCAATGTCCTTTTGATCTCTTTTGATCCAAGATTGAACAAGATAGCTAGGAAAATGGGCCTTGACAATTTCTAGCTCAAGATTGATGAAAATTTTTCACTTAGATGGATCAAAATGCATGGTAACCTTAGGTAGGCTCTGATACCATGTTGAATTTCACACGTGTGGACTGTCCACTACATGTACTTGTGATCTCCTAAGGTGTGTAGATGCACCAAGATCAAGACTAGATTGAGATTCAAGATCAATCTTGAATCCTATGGCAAAAACACACTACTACATGCATTCAATCACTTCCAACTCTCACTCACACGTGTGAGAAGTATTCAAAAAATAATCTAAGTAAAAACAAGCTGCTCTCCTCGGGTAGAGAGAGAAAATACATCAAGAGCTCTCGGGTAGAGAGAGAAAGCTAGAAATCCAATAACTCACAAAATCCATGAAATCACCAAATCAATTGATTTCAAAATGAGGAGTACAATGATACTAGTAGGTCCACGAGCTACCACTATGCTTAACTATGATTGGACCACATTTTGTCACCTCTTGATCCTATTGGATCATTGATCTATGCACCTCTTAATTCTATTGGACTATATTCAAGCACACCTCAATTTCCTATTGGACCTCACAAGGTTCCACCTCTATATCCTATTGGACCTCTTGGAATTCATCAAACAAAAACTTTACACTTGTCTACACTCTAATTAGCAAGTGTTTAGCCTCTTACTCTATTTTGGCTCAATAGTGGCATTACAAGTGGAAATGCATAATTTGCCATCTATGCCAAATTTATTCCTATCAACATCCTACACCTAGATGCTTGATGTAAAAAATATAAGACCCCTATATCTAACATAGATAATCTTTTTCAATTCTTCACAACCAATCCACCATCAAGTGTTTAGGCCTACAACCATTAATTATGACCATGTACACATAAGGGCCCCAAATCCCTTATAGTCACAATTAACTTACGGGTTGTCGGTCTACCGGTTCCTAGCGTGGACACGCTACCCGAGACCAGTCATGGGCATGACACAAGTGGACATCTGTCCCAAGCTGGGATCGGTGCATCACAAGTAGTGACCCGATGTGACACGATGATTGTGACTGTCAGGATCCTAGTTGTCAATGACGAGATGCATTAGGAAAAATATGGGCTCAAAAGGGCCCTTTAAGAATTTTCACTTTAGAGAGAGGTTATGTAGAGAGAGAATGAGAACCGGTAACTTTTGGTCATCGTTTTTGAGTTTCTAGCTTTGCCCGACGTTTAACTGGTATGGTTAACTTCAGACAATAGTTAGTCAAGCATGAGATGTAATAACTTCTTTGCATGCTCGTTTCAAAATTCAAGACTAGAGCTTTAAGACTGAAAATCTTGGTGTGCTCACTGCAAAAACCGAAGCGGGAGTAGCATCATTGTATGCTTATAGTGAAATATGAGGCGAGACGATTTTTCAACGCGATATAACATTACAAAAGTAAGGTATGTTAGATCTATTCATATTGATTTATTGTAATTTGAAACATTTACGGATTGTAGCTTTCAACAATGGCAATGTTCCATCTGCATGTTGCTCTTCCTATGGAATGCACTCCAATTATTAAAAAAAAATTGAAAGTTGTAGAGAATGCTGCTGCAATAGTTAGAGAATTGAGAATGAATAATCATATGAATATAGATTTGTGGGTGGATGGATCAATTTATCCTAATGATCCAACTACCAATTTGTGTCCAGATTTTAAGTCCGTAAGTCATCTTCTCATATTTGTATGTGAAGGAAATAGCAGATTACTTGGATATTGTCAAAGGTTGCGTGATATTGGAATGCATAGCATATCTTGTCTTAATCAGCAATTATAGTTTGCTAATCAACAATTGCAACGTGCAAATCAACAATTGCTTCATTATGTGCAACACACTAGTGCTAAAAACAATGCACTCAAGCATGCTATGTCAGAGTTGAATGTTGTACAGTCACTACTCTTCGGGGATCAAACCAAAAAGTGTTAGAATCCATGGAATAGTTGCAATCCGAGAGTTTAAAATATGTTGTTGATCTAAAAGTTATAAAAAATACAACGATGAAGAGGAAGAGAAAGAGAGTATTGATGAAGAATATTGATGACTTATCTACACATAGCGGCAATCAGAAAAAAAAAAATTCGAGCATTCAATTATGTTTTCTTATAAACTGTTTATTTGATTTGTATATGTCATTTCAGTTTAATTTGCAATTGATAACATGGATTATTGATTTATTAAACATAATTTGAGTTATATATGTTTGTTGCAGATCATGTTTGGTGGCAAAGAACTATTCAACAGATTGTTCATGCATCGGATCATCTTTAAGTCATGTTTTACCAAGAAAGTCAGCAAAAGAAATGATGAAAAATGCTCGGTTTGAAAAAATGAAAAATGAAACTGCAAAGATTGTTTTGATTAAGGTTCAATCGTACTTGGATGCAAATGTGATAGTGGGTGCATGTGATGTTTCTGGAATTAGCATAAATGCTTATTCTACTTTTTTTAGAATAGTTAAAGAAGCTTTTTCTCAAGTGATGTTCTCAGCATGCACTTTGAATTGTCTGAATTTGATGAACGCCTCTGATTTCTGTTTAATGAAATAAACAGCTGTTCTTCAAGAGAATTCGTCAATAAAGGTAATGAAATACTTTGTATCTAACAATGAAAGAATTTGCATAGGTCCACATATATTTGTATGAACAACATCTAAAAAATCTTTTGTTGCATGCATATGGTTTGATCTAAAAGGAATCCTAGCCTGTTTTCCAAAGATGCAGCTATGACAGACAGGGAGATCGACCTTACCAAAAGGATAGTCGAGCCCTTGATTGTCTGGACATGTTCATAACAGATGCATGATTCAAGCGTCCTAAGCGATGATGTCATAGTAATGCTTTATTGACTAGAACAGAGGTTTTCAAGGCTTGACTAGACTAAAAATAACAGTGTGCCAATCTATATAAGTAACTCTGCCTCTTGCCGAGTGCAAGGATCTTATCACTCCTATCAATAATTCTGTATTGATGAGATTTGAATTCTACCTTATGACCTAAATCTATAATTCTACTTACTGATAACAGATTTGTAGAGAGTTTAGGAACATATAAGACTTTTGATAGTAATTTGAATTGATCATGCTGGAATTGCAATCTTATAGTACCTTCACCTTCAATAGCGTGAGTACTATTGTCACCAAGATGAACAAATTTCTTCGTGTTGTAAGGCGTGTAGGAGTTAAAGATCTCACGTTGATTGGTCATATGTTGAGTTGCTCTAGAATCGAAAAACCATGAATCATCCAAAAATGCACTTTGATCTTTGACCATGAATGCACCTTCGTCCACTTTGACCTGGGGAGATGATGAAACTGTGTTTGCTTATTGATCTGGTTTCTTGGCTGCATTCTTTGCTTGGAGAAATCGACAATCCTTGATCTCATAGTTATTGCGCTTGCAATACCTGCAAAACATCTTCTTCTTCAATTGTGGATCTGATGATTGTGCTTGACTTTGAGTCTGTTTCTGATTTGTTGCAGCCTTCTTGAAGCTTTTTTGCTTCTGTCACTTTGAGTCTTTGTTGACATATAGAACTTGAGAGGAGAAAGTAGACGGAATGTCTTGACTTTTTCTATTGTCTTCTTGCAGCAACATAGTGATAACTCTAGTAAGAGTTAAATCTGAGTGTGTCGATATGATCATCACCCAGTTCTCATATGTAGATGGCAAGCTTGAAAGCGATGCCAGAATTGCATCTTGATCGTCTATGATTGATCCGACAATGGCCATTTGTTGCAAGAGATTCTTAAACTAGTTAATGTGACTCTGAAGAGAATCACCAACAGAGATTTTGAATGTGAAGAATTTACTTCGTAGATGTAACTTAGTAGTTACGTCCCTCACGTCATATAGTGAGTTCAAATTGTCCCAAACGTCTCTTGACGTTTTAGCTTTAACTATGTGTCCAATCTGTGTATCTAATATATTGAAGATAATAAGCGCGAAAGCTTCTTGGTCCTTCGATTTTCACTTTGAGTCGTCGTCTTCAGATTTTACTTCTATACCTGTAACAACATGCCATAATTCGTTGGCGATTAACAAGGTCTTCATCTTAAATTTTCACAAATAATAATTGAATTCATTCAGCTTGTCTGTGATAAGACCAGCTTTATTTTGAAAATCCATTTGGAACTTAGTCTGTCGATTGTATCGATGACACTAAGATGTGGTAATGCCAACAATAAGAAGTCAATTCTCTGATACTGAAAGGTTGAAAAGAACTAAAGAGTATGATATCGATTTGATATCGCGAAAGATATCAAGTATTAGAGCTTTCGCTCAGATATCATATTGGAATCAGATAAAGAAGTAGTGAAATTGCTCTGATACCATGTCAGTATCAGATAAAGAGTAATGATTTTACTTTGATACCATGTCAGAAAGTGGTGTGCAGAAGATAGGTCTAGTTCGAAAAGAAACGAATGAAAATAATTCGTGTGTCTAAAAAAAAAACTTTTCGTGCATGGTGGAATAAACCTTTCCAATGCATGACTACGCCTATCAATTTCAAACAAGACAATAGTAATAGATATCACGTTTGAACCTATAAGAACAAATTTTGAAATCGTCAGTACTACAATGATTACGTAGCCAAACAATTAGCATCGAAAATTATCAGACAAATAATTAGTTGTGAATTGTTCGCGAATTAGTCGCGAAGAAATACAAAAGCGCATACATTCTGAGATGAAAGCTGAACGCAATGAAAGATAGTATTGATTCAATATGAAAATGTAACTGAAATAAATGAGTACAATAAGTTGCAGATCGAAGCCGACTCTATGCTATCTCTGATCGACTAAAATAAAAGTCTAAATTAAGCGCAATGTTGATAAGCAGTGGCGCAACGCAATAACAATCCCTAAAACAACTCTAAGAAGTGAACAAGAATGCTCAAGAGTGTTCAAGCTTACATGCTTGAGAGAGAGAGAGAGAGAGAGAGAGAGCTAATTATTCAAATGCTTCTGATAATTCTGATTTTCAATGAATTTCAGATTATTCAAACTGTATGAGTATGAACAGCTATTTATACTAAGAAATTAGGTCGTCAATTGCGATCGCCAATTGGTTGGTGATCAACTGGCATCCATCCGATCCTTGTCATTGATTGCTGATAAGCGATGAAATTGGTCGTAAATGTTCTGTCTACATAAATGAACCAAAACTGTAGCTCTACAGTCATGAACTAAAACAGCCACAGGCGACACTGTTGGGTTTTTTACGAAAAAAGACGAAAAAAGAGCAAGTGCCCTTAAATTTCATTTAGGATTGCCCCACAATTTGCCAGAGTCATTTCTATGATTTCACACGTAATTTCTGTCAGGCGAAAAAGGCGACACTGCATTTTTCAACGAGATTTCTAACAAGCAAAAAATGCGACACTGTGTAAACTCCGTGTAATTCTATATACTATGTAGAAACACTTGTAATTCTACAAATTGTGTAAACACACGAAAAAATTCGCAGAACTAGATAAACAATAGATGAATATTAAAATCGATTAGTCGATTGGATAGATAAACAATAGATGAAGATTAAAATCGATTAGTCGATTAGTAAGAAGGAGAATAATCCAACATACTTTACCAAAGACAAGAAGAGCACCAAGCAATTAGAATTCATGAAAGAAATCACAGAATACCTGATCCAACAAAGACGCACCAAACACAACCTCTATTAAGCCACCATAGTGTCGAGGGACCGACACTACTTCAAGCCGTGGGCCCTATTGAGAGTATTCTCATCGTGCATGTAAATAAATAAAATGTCGAAATTAGTAAAATCAAAAGCGAGGGTCGTGCCATCCTACGTGCATAAGCCCATGGCCCAATGAGCATTTATAAATAATCTTTTTGAAATAAACTAGACTTTGGACCATGTAATTAAAAATAATATTAGAGGCCAAAGTCTAAGTTAAGTTTAAGTTGCTAAGTTTTTGAATTTGTCAAAAGTCAAATGGTGGTAAATGCTTCTTGGTTTCCAAGGGGAGGCTCGAACCTGGGACCAAAGAAACTTTGGATGCCAAGCCAACCAACTGAGCCAACCCCGTTGGGTAAATGGTGGTAAATGAAATGTGCTTCTTCCTACACCATAGAAGTTTGTACTTCTTGTGGATGGTGTAGATTTCAATCCCATCATTTGCAAGTAGCCAATAGAAAGCAAGGGACAAGGGCCACTTCAAAGATAAAAAAGTACCATTTGTAACCAATTTTCATATTTTATGATAAGAAAAAAAACTCTTCCATTTTGGAGAGCAAGCATTCTTATTTGCTATTCACTCTTGCTAATGCTATTGTAATGTTTTCCCTTTTATTCTCCATTTTCATTGTTCTTGTTTCATTAGTTAAAGCTTTTCCATTAGCATGCTAATGAGCAAATGTGTTAACCTCCATCTCACCCCTCTCTCTCCTTTCTCTACTCATTCTCTCCATTCTCTCTCTCTCTCTCTCTCTCTCTCTCTCTCTCTCTCTCTCTCTCTCTCTCTCTCTCTCTCTCTCTCTCTCTCTCTCTCTCTCTCTCTCTGTTTTTTTCCACTCTCAATCATGATGTATGTTTGTGCTTAGTGTTAAGAAAGTTAGTGTTAACATGGGGTAGTGATAGGATAAAATAGAAAGCATCTAAGTTTAGCAAATTGGCATAGTTAGGTCCATATCTTTGTGTTCTAATCCTTTTGACAAACAAAAGGCTGCTCACCGACTAATCTACACACCCTACAATGGCATTCTAAATAGCATCTTGCAAATAGTTGCTATGAATGTACTATTGTTTACAATTGGAATTTAAAAGAAAACCACTATAATAGAAGAGTGTACTTATTTATATTTCAGCACATTTCTACAACTTGCCTTCTTCAAATTTTCACAATTTAATTAGAGTCAAATACATCTTACTGCTATGCATAACTCTCACATTATTCTCTACTTAGTCAACATGCAATCACTACAATAAAATCCAGTAATTGTGCTCCAAAGTCTAGAAAGATGAGGTAATCTTGATCCTTGCATTGAACAACTACTCATGGAACAAAAAAATTGAACACAAAAAAGTAAAATTGATCTTTTTAGCCAATGAAACCAAAATTATTTATTCATTTTGAGCTACCAAAGTTTTCCAGTGTGCCTCCTACTCGATCCTCCTTTTTTATGTAAAAATAAATAAAAGTAGACTAGTGATTTTGCATGATAGTTGTCATCATGTACATATTTTGATGATAATCTAGAAAAGTCAATAAGCTTCCATCTCGAGTTCTAATGAGATGATGAGACTTGTTACAAAATGTAAGGATTGGAAATTTGCATATAATGCATTCTAATCCACATCTCATTCGCTCATGAGGTCCATGTTAAGAGGTGTAGATCATGAGGGCAATCATATGAAGCAAACTAGCAAAGCTGAAATTTTCAAAAACAATCTTAAGATATACATAAATCCACTTCAACAAAATGAGTCTTGGTGGCCTATGCTCATTTTATCTCAATAGTATCATGTAAAAATAGTGGTGATCAAATATCACAAGAAACCATGTCCCAATCTAATTTTTGTGTTCTATTGATAAACATAAATATTGTACTGTATAGATATAACAGTAATTCCCTAGTTATGCTATCATTTGTCTTAATAGTAAACATATCAATTTAATTTTTGGAGAATTACGAATCAAAAGATTGTTCAAAGTTAGTCCAATCAAATTTAAATAATGGAAAAAAACTTTCCAAATTTGAAAAAATCTTGTATTGCTTTTATGTTCCTGTTTAATGGTCAATATAGAGATATCATGTGTTGTGTACTTTGTTGCTATGTCGAATGTAGCATTTATCTATAGCAAAACTAAACTAAATATCTAGATTTTACATATTCATTTCCACTTCATATCCATGTCCAAAAAACAAAATTCAATAGTCAAACTTTCAATGTTGAAAATCAAAATGTTTATTAAAGTCACAATGTGTTTGGATCAAAGAATAGAATAAAAAGCATATTAAGCACCCCAACCCAACGTTGAATAATACACAATGAATCAACCTTCTTATATTAGACAAATCACTAATAAAATATCTTTTGATAAAAGAGCGTACATAGATTCAACTCACATAATAAGACCAACAAATCCCATAGGAATTTTGTGAATGTGTCTCTTGAGACCTTAATGGAAAAGAAAGCTTCAATTATATGTGAGCATAGTCCATAAATCACAATATAGCAAATATACATAGAAGCAATGCAATACATGGCTATAAATCAGCCAAACTAAGACATGGTAAACAATACACAAGGTCAAAAGTTCCTAGCTCTATACACTATTGCAAAACCAAACTAAATACTTGAAATTGATTGCAATATTAGGGAATGTGTTGAAAACTAACACAGCTGAAATCTTTGTATTACACACGAGCGTCTACTTTTGCAGCTCCAAATTCCAAGAAGACAAACACGTTTGCCTAAAAGATTATGAAACCTCACTAAGCATGGCTATAAAATAAGTATGGTAGACAATAAATAACGTCAAATGTTCAACCTAAAATAGTTATAATATTTGATATTGATTTGAGTGAGATTGATGATTTAGCTTGTATTGAAGTCTGATCTTATGCAATTTCTTGTGTTACATACAACCCCTTTGGTAGCAGTCCTGAGTAGGAGTTTTTTAGTACAATGTACAATATCTAAATGTACAAAACAATGCAAATATCCTTTATTAATATTATCAATCAAGACTAAACATGGGCACAAAATATACCATAAATACTGTAAGTATTTCAACTAATACAGGGCAGAAGTTTAAAATACCATTTGCACCTTAAAATTTCATTAAGGCACGTGTATCACAAAAGATCAAATTCTAGGAATTTTTGCTGATATCAGTCGAACTTGAACATCCATGCAAAAGAGTTTATAATCACTACATTTTCAGACTATTCAATGACAAAATTTGCAATCCTTTTGCAATCAGAAACTTTTGAGCAATACGTGTGTCACCTGAACATGTATGATTTTCCAATATACAATATTGTAAACGTACATGCAAGCAATAAGATCCTGCAGTAAGTCTTCTAGTTAGAGTTAAACATGAACCCAAAGACAAGGAGTATATCAAAGAAGTCATGAAGAGCGATCTGGCGTCATCAACTGGTCATGAGTCGTCAAAATTATGAAGAGCAATCAAGTGTCAAAGCCATCAGATGTCATAATGACAAGCAGCATTCCTATAAAAACAGATTCTAACTTAACATAAGCAATGGCAAAAGATGGATTAATAATATACAATGTACAACCATAGCCTTTTTAAGCTCCGCCGCAATGGCCGCATGCCGTTTGTATGGCACAACACTATCAGCAGGTAGCCAGTAGTAGCCCGCTATTAGAATCAAATGCAATGTAAGCTTGCAATTATATGTGCTATTGCATGTTGCAATAAAGTATGAAACTAATTAGAATACCACCTGCAGCTATGGTAAACGAAAGATGCCCACAAGTTTTCTTGCTTGTGTTAATTATTTGTAAATTTGAAAAAAAAATATCAAAATATAAGAGTCAAAGATGGTGCATTCACCTCCTCAAAACGCTTCTTGCTATTCTTAGCATTGCACTCATTTGACACACACCAAGTAGCATGCACCTTTTCTCTTGCATTCTAAGCATTAAAAGCATATGACAAAAAACATTCACCTTGCCAAAGAGAGCTGTAATTGATAACTTGGCAGTGCAATTTCACAACGGCAGCATAATTCAAAATAATCTTCAACAAGAATTCAACAAAATCAAACACAAGTCTGGTAAGTGTTTTTTGGGTAAATTAGGTTCTTAAAAATTACCATCATATTATGAAATAGCACTAGGAAATTAAGAGTTTGATGGGTAGGAATCCACCTATATACAAGCACACCGCTACAAGCAACCAACCTGAAAAAATTTGTAAATTAGAGGCTTTCGACTTTCCCAACCAGCTTATTTCTACAACAAAACCAAAACCTGCTGGCTCGGGTGCGCTAGCAGCTGAACATTATATCTTGAGACAGGTAAGCACAGAGTTGAGGTTGAGACTTGTAAAAGCCTGTATGAGCACGCAACAAAAAATGAGCACATTTTACCACCATACCTGAAAACTCATACATAAGGTGATGGAATGGCTCGTTGATGGTAATGTAGATCTTGGACTATGAATGTTGTTTGTTGCAAATGCACTATTTATCTCTCTAGACTATGGTGTTTGCCTTTTCAATCAGTTTACCTGTCTTAATGCTGCTTTGCTTGGGGAAAATATGGGCACTTTCTCTAACTGAAACTGAAGATTCCTGAAATAGTGACATAGATATCAGAGGTATTGTTTCGGTCCTTAGGCATCTAAGTTAGAAGGTCAACGATGATAAGTTGAAAAGAAACAAGGAGATTTAATCAGGTTTCTTGGCAAACTTTAATGTTCTTGCACCAAAGTAGATCATGACTTAGATATCTGAAGTACTAATTAAGGTGTGCTAGTCTGGTATCTGAAACCTATTACATGTGAAAATTGACTTAATGACAAGTTAGATTTCAATATGTTGCAGGATTACTAAAATCATGTGCTCATCAGCTTAGCAGTGTTGCCAAAGAGCTCAAATTAGTGGACGAAAACAAGGCTGAAGCTGAAAACTGTTAGATAGCTTTGAAAAAGTTCCATGACCTTTTGTAATATCCAATCCTTAGCAACTGTCAAAGTAATAAACAATTCTCTAAATAGGCTGATAGGACAAAATTCTGATCTCTGTCTAAAAGGGACTGTTGTGCAAGCACAATCTCATCAGAACCACTAAATAAGGCGTCGAAAGGACAAATGATCATGTTTCTCTTCATTGTTGCCTTGCGAGGTTTGAATGAATTTTTGAATTAAGCTTATGTAAGTATATATATGTATAACACAGTCAAAAATTTGTTCGTTTTCTAGTGTGAGTAATCCCTAACAGATGAACAGCAAAGTTCCGGCATTATACAAAAGGTTTGTAAAGACAAAAACTTACATATACAGACTTACGAGGATAAGTGTCTGAAACTATATGATACCGATGACCATTATCAAAACCGTTGCTAATCGCTGGTGTATTTCCATAACTTGATATATGAAGAAAAACATATGCAAGGTTTGAGGATTCAAAGAAAAGCTTTTAGCAAAGCTCTCTCTCTCTCTCTCTCTCTCTCTCTCTCTCTCTCTCTCTCTCTCTCTCTCTCCCTCCACCGTCCCTCTTTGTTCAACCCACCCGCTATCGTATACCTCCTAGGCCTATGTTGCCCACGTCTCTCGTCTTCTGGACCACTTTCCTTCCTCCTCCGATGTCACTACCCAAGCCTCCTTTTTAACACACGCCCTGACTACTGCCACTCATGCCATTGCGCCCCCTCGCCGCTTCTCTTCTCATCGTCGTACCCATAAAAATGGTATGACAACGACTGTTCTTTCTTCCAGAAATATGTCAAGTTCCTCAAATTCTCCAATTCTACACTGTCTTCTTCCGCAGAAAAGCAGCTTCGTTCCCTTCTCCGCAAAAAGAAGGTGGCCTACTTTTCTTCTCGTTCATCCTACCTCCTTCGCTCCCTCCACTTTGCTTCCTCGGCTACTTTTTGGAAGATCTTTCTTCATAAGCCCCTATCCATATAGGTCAAGTATGCAACCAACCTATATACAACTGCTCACCCTTCCATCTCTCTTTCTTCTCGTCCTACCCGCTGTGACCTCTTTTCTCCTGATATGGCTGAAGCCACCATCTGCAAACTCAAGAACAATCGTACGTTTGACATTGACCTCCTTTCAGCCGAGCTACTTGCCTCCCCTTTCCTGGCCCGCTGTTTCAACCGCTCTGTCGTTGATGGTTTCTCCATCCCTTGGGCCACCAATCTCCTTCATCCCATTCTTAAAGCAGGCGATGCCATGAATGTCCACAACTATCGCACTATTATGATTGGTCATACCATGGCCAAGTTGTACGCCACTTTCCAGAACTTCGTTACGGCAGAGGCTGATTCTCGACTATTGTATGCGACTTGTGTTGTGGGATGGTGACAGGTACCAGCTGGACGTCTTGAAATAAGTTTTGCTTTATGGTGCGTTTTTTATATTACCTTGTTAGCTTATGAAAAAATGTTTCAAAGGGTTTGATCTTGCTTAGACAAGAGGAACTATGTGAATGCCCTCTCTCTCTCTCTCTCTCTCTCTCTCTCTCTCTCTCTCTCTCTCTCTCTCTCTATAGTGAATTTTTAGCCCGTATCTTTGCAACATTAAGGGACTCTTGCAGGATCCCTTAGTGCAGATTCTGCTAAATAACAAAACAACAAGCATTGGTTCCATACCTTCAGAACACAGATGCTACAAATCATGTTACCTCTTTGTTTTTGGGAGAAGAAGTCAGTACATAATGCTCAACAACATGTCCATTCTCATCAACCAAAAACTTATATCCAATCTTACTAAGGACCTCCCTTTGTGGTTTTCAAAGACTTATTACAAAGCTCTAGTTGCACCATGGACAATTCACCTGCCCCAGACCATTTCCATTTCAATAAGTTACTTGGAAAGAATTTCCATTCAGACTCATCAGCTTAAATAATCATCAGAAGCAGATCTCGTTATGAAGCTGTATTTGCACCATTGACAATCCAATCTGCCTGCCCCCAAACCATTTCCATTACAATCAGTTACAAGAAAAGAATGTCCATTTCAAACTTATCAACCCAAACAATCATCAAAAATCGATCTTATTAGCCCCTGAACCTTATTTACGATTCGAAAAAGAAAACGAGCAATCAGAAAAATGTTCGTAGTCAATATAGACGATCCAAAAACTCCATCCAGAAAGAAAAAGACCTTGTCAAACATGGGAAGCTCCACTTTGAACCTTGTACACAAACTGAACAGTTTCATGATTATTCCACGCTCCTGACCTTCAAATTGATTACAGGGGAAAGCAAGAATTCCAAACATGTGAATTCGAAAAAATGGTCATTTTTTCAACTGTAGAATATACATGTTCATTTTGCTTCTCTGCAAGTATACTAATGATTCAGATCTGCTAAAGGTCTTAGATATGCACAAGCGATGCAAAATAAACAAGACTCCAGTGAACAACCATCAAGCTCTCAAGTTCAAACCTTGACTTTTGTAGTTGTTGCAAACGTCAGTGAGCTCCTTGTAGTTGGTGTTTGTTAAGACGTGGTCAAAATAGACAAAGTAAGAACTGCATCACAAGAAGGACACAAAACAAGCAATATAATGAACCTCATATGCAGTCCATGATATATATGGTCCTACGTATAAAGAAATTAGCAGTTTCCAATCATAAGAGCAGTGTAATGTGATGAGTATCTGCCAACTTCTATTAATTAGACAAATGACTCAAACATGCACCAGAGACCAATTGAATGCATAAATATTTCAAAATTGTTACTGATATGGAAAGGAAACATTGTCAGCATACCACTGAGAGGCCACGTTCAAGATGTAAAAAGACTTTCACTACGTAAGTACCGAGATTCACATCTTTGCCAATGGCGTCCTACAACAGGCATAAGGATAAGTTTCAGTCAAAAAAACAACTGCCCAGCATATTCATCCAAATTGGCAGTTAAGGAACACCAAAGAACAATTAAAAGCCCTTAGTACACAAAATTTTCTCGGTTAAGGAGAAAGCTCATAGGAGACAATGTGCCTATACGTCAGCAACTTGGGAGTTGTAGCACCTTCACGCTTCATGGTGAAATCAGACAAGTTCCAGCCACATTGTCCCATTAACTGTTGCTTATGCCAAGCCTAAAAATTCCGTTTCGAAGGAAAATTCTTCCCCAAAGCACGAACAAATTTGCTTCTCATGATGTGTATTTAGGCACGAGTATCAAGGAGTGTAAATGGAAAGGGAATCATCTGTGATGCTGTGGGCACAAGCATGGTATACCGAGGGAGCATCATGAAACACCAATAGCTGAAGCTGTCTTTGACTGATTAGGGCTTGCAGACCCGCACATCTTCCGTAACCCAAGCTGCTGCGAAAAAAAATTATGGCATAGCTGAAGCTCCAACGAAAGCTGCTGCCAATTGCATGCATGCATGTAGTGCCACAATCCACACAGTATGAAATCCACATAGAAAAATACACTGCCTGCACTTCAGTGAGAGAAGAGAGAATAAAGAATTTCCAAAAATACCTAAAAGCTGATCTTTGTGTCACAAATGCAGCTGCCAACGAGACCCATCAGCATATGTGAAAACGAGGCCAACGCCCTTGCCCTAGAGGTAGGGTCAAAAACCAGCTTGTCACTACAAGGGTATCCTTGAAGTCATAGAGGAAAGTGTAGAGGCAAGCCGAGTTGATAGTGGTTGGGATATTCACAGTTTGCTCTTATTGTAGTGGATTTTGAGAACAATTTGCAAGTCAACAGAAGTTGAATCTTCTTTGTAAGAAGTTAGTGTGTGGATCGAGTGCTAGAATGTGCCTAATAGACTGTGAGCACCCAGGATTTTCATTCATTTTTATCAAGGGGGAGCAGTTCATCCCTCCTATAATCATTAAAAACGTCTTGCCCCAATTTGATATTGGAATTACAGCCACTGCTTTCCCTCACTAAATATTGCCATCTTATTGAAGAAACATCCTGAGCCTGCCGAGTAAGATTATGGCTAATTTGGGTTTGATTTTGATCGACATTGTTCAGCTGCAGCAGCTTCCAAGGCATCAAGATCTAACCCTTCAAAGATGTCTTCCTCAAAAGCTTCTGACACATCAAAAAATTTTGATGAACTCTCCTTTGAGATCAGTGTACCATATGCATCAAGAGATGCGTTCAGTGCAGCGTGATCTCCTTCAGCAGCACCCCATATTGGTAGCTGCTCTGAAGGAAAATTCTCATAAAAGTCTAGCTTACGTTTTAGTGCTTCTAATTTTGTTCCATTGCTATTGTTTTCTAGCAATGCTGATTTCTTCAACCAGACAATTTTTGAACTCCCTTGGTTTGCACAAGTCTTTTCTTGAGGATGAGGACCCTGATCACATGGGTGTATGCTGTCAGCTTGCACGGTTTTACATGGTTTTGGAGCTTGCACGGTTTTACATGGTTTTGGAGCATCTAAAAAGTTACTACAACCCACTGATGGTAAGCAGCCTACATTCGACTTCATTCTCTCACTCTTCCAAGTCAATGGTGTTGAATTTCCAGTTGACAGTGATGTCTGAAGCTCAGAGCTAGATGTCTCACTGGTCAGGAAACCTATCCCCGGAGCACCTGCTATGTTTGAAGGTGTTTGAGTCAGAAGAGATCGCCTGTAAATAGCCATCATATCTACAGGACTATCATCGATGAGTTGGGTTGCTGAAGCAGGCACCAGATTATCATCTATAAAGCCTTCCATTTCACTATCACTTTCACTTTCATCTTCATCTGCAGAAAACTCCTCATCCGATGATACCTCTGCTTCCTCATCAAAGAAGGTTTTAACAGCTTCTTTCCGTTGGTATCTTCCAATTTTGGGACTTCTGACACCTCTTTCATTTTTATGATTCTTAATATGAGCACCGACCATCCCCTCCTTGCCAGAGATAGAGCATGAAGCCACTGGTTCCTGTGCCTTTCGAAGTCGCTTAAGGCGCCGTGGCCTCTTAAATGATCCCACTTCACTACTAGGTAGTTTCCAATCTTCGTTGCTACTCTTAACACCCTCCTGTTGAGGGGTAGTGACTTGTAGGCCAGTATGGACTTGAAGACTCTGATTTTCAGCTCCAACCACAGGAGATTTGACAGAAGTTGTAGGGGTCAATATAGTTGTAACATTGCCTGTTCTAGAAGTATGATGACTTACGGGTGTTACTTGGACAAACTTCTCAACCTCGGATGCCAAAAGTGGCATGAAATGGAACTGATTCACTTCATTAACATGATTTTGTGTAGGAACCCTATTCTCCTCGGCATTTGTTGTACAAGAATCTCGAATTTCCTTGTATGAAGAAATTTGGGCCAAGGGAGATGAAGGAACAACATCTAGTTCAGCTAGCCCAAATATGTTGAAGCTGAACGCAGCAGAGTTGTTGCTTGCAGTTGGTGAAGGTTTCAAACATGAAGAAAGAGCTCCTGGATTATTATCTTGGGTAGCAGCCACAAACTCCTCTCGCACAGAGACTAAAGGAGTGCCATACACTTCTGTATTATCTGTCTTGTCTTTGTCTGAAGGTGGTATTAACTTTAGCATTGATGTCCTTTGGATTACTTCCTGTTCGTATTCTTCATTTGATACAAAAGGTGTGCTTGTTTGGCAGTGTTGTTGCAGCTGATTAACATCTTTTAAATCCCAAAAAAAATCAGGTTTTTTCACAGGTACACGAGGAGGTGATGCTATCGAAACATATCCATGTTCATTAACCTGCACCGTTCCACAACTGAACAAGCATTCATGTGAAGACTTGCTTAATTGCTTTGGCTTTCTTTCATAACAGGGTGGTGAAGCCACCGATGCAGCCTCCTGCATTTCGGCAGTGCAATTGACTTGATTCATAGTCAGACCCCTATCACATGCAGGCAACTGCGAACTACGCCATTTGTCAGACGTCATTATTGAAGCACTGTTCTTTTCAGGGAAGACATTATCCCCAAAGAAACTGTCCTTAGCAGCAATGCTTGCATTTAGAAAAGGCTCCCCACTGAACTCCACGTCTGTTGGATGAGGTATCATATCCAAAGAACTGCAATCGGCAATCTCGTTTTCGAGATTGTTAAGAGCATCCATAGGGGTAATCTCATCAAACATCTTCCCTGAAGAGTAATTGTTTGGAAGATCAACATCGCTCTGCAATAAGTCATAACCGTCTTGCTCCAACAAAAGCTCCTGTGTCTTGTCAGTTGATAAGCACCCTTGAAGATTTTGCATGGTGTGAATAAGCATTGATGTAGTTCGAAAGGAATGCTTGACATGACAGACAGAAGTTGGAACAAGCTGACATTTAGGAAATGCAATAAGTGACGGCTTCCAGTTGCTTTCTGCGGTATCAAAATATTTACTTAGGAGAGTGACTTCTTCAACGGTCAGACTAGCCTTACCAGGATCAACGAATGTCACAGCTTCCTGTTTTTGCTTTCGTCCACGCGGCACAAATTTTTCAATAGCCATATGCACTAACTGTAAAGTAGGGTGAAAAGCGTGTGGAACCATGCGTGGGCTTACATGAAAGTTGAAGCTGCTCATACCACCGTTATGCATATGCTTACTAAGTGCTTTACTTTTGGCTTGCTTCTTTAGGTACCCCTGTAATTCAGCTCCTTCACTTGCCAAGACTACCACACGACCATCACGTTTCCTGCCAGTTCTTCCCATTCGTTGAATCATGCGAATTGGAGAGATGTTAGCATCAAAGCAAATAACAAGATCAACCTCCATAATATCCAATCCTTCTTCAGCAATTGAGGTTGCCACTATGGTATTATACCCACCAGCACGGAATTTTTGGAGTACAGCCTGTTGCATCTTTTGGGTCTGTCCCTTGCAGCTTTTCCCTGAAGTTTGCCCTATAAACTCCATGGCTTTGACAAAGGTGTTGAGCTTCAATGCTTCCATGATGTCTTTGACACTTTCCCTGAAGTTAGTGAAGATGATAACCCTCGTCGTTCCAACATCGTGCCCCCTGAAGTGCTCGACGATAATTTGCTCCAGTTTTACCAATTTGGGACTCGGAGCCCCGTGTCTCACACTTTCGTGCATCAGGTTTCTTATTTTCCTCATTTTATCATTCTTTCCCATGATATTCGCGAAATACCCTTGTTGAAGCTTTTGATGTAACATCTCGAAGGCTGGTCTCATGCCATGGCTGAACAGCAACTTATATACATGATAGAGTGTGACAGCTATGCCGAAAAGTCCTTCCACTTCGCCGTACTGCCCATGAGCAAGAGCAGGCGGAGGTGCTTGTCGAAACTTATCTCTTGCAGTTACAAACTCAAAGGGCGTCAGCCTTGGCAAATCTCTGCTATAGAAGACACCAAAGCTGCATAATTTGCAAACCACCGGATGCAAAACCTCTAGAAAGAGGTCCTTCACTTTATTTGATTCAGGATCCATTACAACCTGAATTAGTTCCAGTTTTCGGCTGTATGTATATTGCTTAACATCAGGATCAGTCTCATCTCTGTATTCCAAGCATGAAATTTGAAGGTTGTCTATAACAGTTTGTATGGTCACCTGTTTCGATCCAGGTGTCGCTGTCAATGCCAATATACGTAGCCTTACTTGAGCAGTCAGTAGCTCACGAATGACAACACAATATGAATAGTTTCCCATGGCCCTGTGCGCCTCATCCACTACAAGACACACAAGTTGCTTCACGGGACATATTTCGGATTGAATGTCCTTTTCAAGCACTTGAGGTGTCACAAAGAACACTCTCTTACTTCGCCAATAGCATGATCTTTGAGATGGAGTCATTTGTCCTGTCATGTCAATTGTCCACTCCTGAGGAATTCCCATAATGTTGTGGCATGCTTCAATCTGTTGCATCACCAAAGGCCTTGAAGGTGCGGTAAAGACAATTTTCCCTGTGCAAAACCAGCGAAAATAGTTATACATCACCACAGCTGCGATCAAAGTCTTCCCAAGGCCAGTTGGCAAAGAGACCAATGTGTTTGTAATAAGAGCAGTTTTTGTGATTGAAAATTGATACTCTCGATGAGGGATATTGGCTGGGTACACCCATGTCCTTGCAGCAGTAGGATCTATCCCAATCCCATCATCTCCAGACTCAAAACCCACTTCGCATGGGGGCAAATCCACGCTCTCAGGCATTGAAGGTTTTCCTTGAGTAACCCCAAAAAAGGAATTGAGTGTGCTTTGCCGGGAAGCTTTATTAGCATTCGTATTTGACAAACGAGATACCTGTTGCCCATGAGCAGCAAACTGGAATGGCTGGATGTCATTTTCATGGTTAACAAAGGCAGCTGCACCAGCTCTATCACATGCACGGTCAATTTCCTCAACAGCCGCAGCCCAATCAAAGTCCAATTCCGTAAAATCACACATGAAAGACAACGAAGCGTGCACGACCTACTGCACCTCCACATCACAGCAGCTCAAACAAGATTGCCCGTCTGCATTCAGCCCCATCACAGCATCAAATCCATTCACTCAGCATCCTTAGAGGAAGCCATAACAAGAGCATGCACTAACAAGCCATTGAGACATGTATCATATTTGTCAACCAAATCCAGCAAAGACTGCTACCTCAGGGAATGAACATTCTTGAACCTCCTGTTGGATTGCGAGCTTCACAGCTTCCGAAACAGAGCGATCATCACAGAAGCCGATAGCAGAAGAATCAATGAGCTGCAGCATCGTTCTAAGACAGCCGTGCATGATATTCTTGTGCTTCTGCTTGTGCAATGCTCTCTGCTTCCACATTCTTATTGTTCGTAGGAAAATCGCCCAAAACAAAAGAAACCGTTCGCAGAGGCGGGCTGTTTGTTTATGAAGCTCTTTTCAAACTTTTGAAACGTTCCTAATAAATGAACGGTACCCTCTTTGGAAGTGGGATGGGTGACCTCCTCAAGGGATTTGCAACAAAAACCTAAACCACTTCTTGGAGAATCCATGCTTTCCCTCTCTCACTCTTGTCACCCCCATGTGTGTCCATCCATGTGAATCTTTGCCATGGTTGCAAGTGTTGCAATCACATTACAAAATCTATTTGCCAATTTTGATCAAAGAACTCGACGAGTTCTTGCAACATGCTGCATGGCAAGTCTAGCTACAGCAACCCGATCCGCCTGTCGCCCCTTTTCCATGTTAATAGCAGGTGAGGAAGTCGCATGGAAAGAGCCCCTAAGAAGATGATCTGAATCGCCATATGCAATCTTTAGATACATTCAAATACTCAAAAAGATGAATTTTTTAATGCTCAAAGTCATTAAAGAGCAACAACTCAACTTTTAGCAAATCATCATAATGGCTTTACCATCATCGCGGCAAAGCCAAAAACAAGTTGATTGATATATCACTTAAAGCTTTCATTTGTAGGGCTTTCGAATTATCACACAATAAAATAAGAACATTATTGTATACCACAGGGCATTGCCACAAATTTCTTGAATAAAAAGTGTGATTGTCTAAAGGTTGGATGCAAGGTAATTAGCTATTTTAAACATCGTAGTTGTCTTGGAGTTGTGGCATAATGGTTAACATTTCATGTTCTCACCTGAAAGATTGAACTCTGATTCAAAGTGTGCGCATGAGTAGACATATGACAACAATAAAAGACATTTATGGTAATCTTAATTTAATTATTGTTGTTGGTAAGAAAATATTGATTTTATATTAAGGAAGCATAGAAAAAATCATCATCGCACAAAAGGATTAGAGTAAATGGATGGGAGTAGAGAATGGCAAAAAGTAGTTAATCTAATATGCTTAACAAAACATGAGACACCAAAATGATGTTAGTGTGTCATAGAAAAAGAGAGGGATATGAACTTTTGCCTATTTATGACTTGCATATGAGGGTGCGTCTCAAGCATGAGCAAGCATGCAAGAAAAAGAGAGGGACATAATTTTTTTGCCATTTAAGACTTACATATAAAGGACTGACTTATTGCAATAAAGTCCTTAGTAATGTGGCAAAGCTTTTTGTGCGCATACCCTTATGACTTAAGACACTAACTTTAACGTTAACATTTTCAAAAACTCCATTGACCAATTTGAACACATGGTATAGCATTTTGCATGGCACTGCCAAAAACAAAGATTGTATTCTAGAGGAGTTAAACAATTAATAACTCATTTTAGTGCTTAAACTTACTTAACAGTGGCATCCTCCACTTTTAGCTTATTGCACAATTGTCATGGTAGCTTATTGGCTTGAATAATCCAGTTATGCAATTTATGTAGCTGTAGTTGAGCATGTCATGTCAAACAACTTCATGGTAATAAAGGAGGCCATTGTTGCACAATAGAGTTGTCAACCCAAGTGTTGTCTTCATCGGGTCAGTTCTTCTAATGAATTAAGAACCTCTTGACTATCTTGCCATTTCATAGTACCTTATCCTGATATCCAACAACTTATAGCTAGCTCTAAAACTATTTTTCCTTCATGATCCAGAGATGGCAAAACAACGACTGCAATAGAATGTTTTCCTAAACGTCTCTTCAAAAGGATTACATGGAACACTTGATGCATGCAGGTGGTTGGAGGTAAATCTAACTCATAATTCATTTCACCAATCCTTTTCAAAATTTTGAAAGATTTGTCAAATCTTGGAGCTAGCTTTTCAATTCGAGTTTTATTAATTTAGTATATTTGTAAGGTTGTAACCTTGAATTTACAAAGTTCCCCTCTACAAAGTCATGAGAGTTTGTCTTTTGATCAACAAATTGTTTCATTCGTTGTTAAGTTGCCTTGACATGCTCATGATTAGCTTTCAAAATGTCGTGCATGTGTTAAATTTGGTCCTCTGCTACTAGAACTACAACTTTAGTAAAATTCATGCTGATGGGTTGTAATGGTTCATAGCCATTATTGTGTATAAAGGTGTCATGCCAATTGATACATGTGGAGTGGTGTTATAACAAACTAGATACAATCATTCTATCCACTTTGTTTGGTGATCTGATAAAAAATTTTGTTTGTCCATCAGTTTCTAGATGGAAAAATGTACCTAAGCACAATTTCGTGACTAGCTTATCTCCAGATGTTGTGAGCAAAAGAGGCAGAAAATCCAAACTGATGCTTGTCTAGAATTGTGTACAAATCAATTATGGATGTAGTAAACCTAAGCGTCTAACATGCTCCACTTTGTTAGCCTCACAAGATGTACACATAAGTATTGTAAAATTTATGACATTTAGGACCATAAATGAATTCATTCAATCCACAAGAGGTATTGAATTGCATCAATATCTATATTTTTTTAATTTACAAAGCTAGAAATGACACAATCTTGATATATAAGCAAGAGCAATCTAAAACAAAGTTTAAATTGATCAAGGGAAGTTCACACGTGTGAATCACAACCTGTTATAAGGATTGAGGACTAAAATAGACCACAAATGATGATAAATGCATTCTACCTCAAGAAATGCGTGCATAAGAACAATCTACAAGAACTTGAAGCTAGAAATCACTCCAACTTTTCATTGATCAGGATGAGATCCTAGAGGGCATATACATAATGGCTGTGAGCCCAAGCTAGTCTGAGCTAGATCTCACACCTGTGAGCTACCTCTCATCATGTCCTAACTTGCTACCTTACCTCTCCTAATTTTGGTCCATAGCATACCTCTCCTACAATGCCTAGAAATGTGATTGGTTGACTTAGCACATAGAATCTTGATGAAAGATCTAATCTAATGATGACAAATGGACCTATTGAAACTAAGTTGTCCTTCACAAGCGGGAACAGCCTCCACACATGTGTGTACATATTTACAAGGCTTAATCAAGCTAATAGTTTGCATTTTTCACAAGTATGTATAGTCTTTTTTGCACCAGCAACGAGCATGAAGTAGTGCAATTACTACAAAGTATTGAAATGAACTGTGACATAGTCTGCGTCGAACAGGGCAGAGGAAGAGCTCTATTTTGAATGGTAACAGTCGACCAATTGTTGAAGATTTTGAGCAAGTCGATTTGACTGGCTCGTCTTTGAGAAGATGTCGATGTCGATGGAGTTGATGTCAAGATGTCGATGAAGTCGAGTCGGTGAAGTCGATGACGTGAACGTCGACTAAGTTGATCCTGCTTCTACTTCAAGTCGATGTATTGCACAGATGGTTCAACTTGTGCGAGTAAGATTGCATGTCATTGTAGACAGAGAATATTTACATAGTATACTTCGACTCAGGAAATGGACAAAGGTGAGTAGGAGTTACGATTAACTCCAACAAATTTGATTCCACAAATTGAAGAATAAGAGCAAGTGTGTTTTGATATGATACTATGAAAAGTATCTAATGATATCGCTCTAATATTGTGAAGAATATTATAGAGCTCTGATACCATGTTGGAAGAAGGGAATGACGATTCGGTACTTCGAAATCTGTAAACGAACTATCGAGTGCAGCAGAATAAGCCTTCATTCCTAATGCATGCCTACGCCTATCAATAATTGAACAAAGCTATAATGACAGAAGTCACGTTCAATCTTTTAGCAACTAACTTTGAAATCATTAGCACTAAAGTGATTTTGTAGCCAAACAATGATGTATTGAACATTGCAAAGTTGAAGTATTCAACCGATCAGACGAAAACAATAAGAAATTTATCAATTACAAATAACTATAGAGAAGCATACATTTTGACATGATATTGAATGCAATAAGAATATAGATTGATTCAGTGAGTAGCATCATGTACAAATCAGATGATGAGAGCACAAATCAATAATGGACGTTCCTCAAAGCTATCTCTGAGTAACTAAAAAACTCTGTCTGATGCACTTCTGCTTATAAGCAGTAAGCGCGAATAACAATACTCTAACAGAGCTCTGAAAAGAAACTTTATAGAGACTAAAGAAGTCTTTGGTGATCAACTATGTATACCAAAGCAATTAATGCGTATCCAGTAGGATAGCTAATCAAGTCGCAGTCAAATTTGGTAAAGGCATCCATCCAGTTAAGCCTTTTCAAAAATTTACTTGCAAAGCAGTTAGGGAAAGTCTTTAGCTTCATATCAGGTAGAACAATAACTTTCGTTCTTCGACATGGTCGACTCCTTTGACTTTTGTCGGCGTCGTCGATATGTCGAAGCCACATGTTGAGCGATTCCTGAGTAATCTGCAGACTATGTTGAGACACAAATAAAATTGCAAAACTGGATAATAAAATGGATGAAGATTAAATATCGATTATTCGGATGAATCCCTCCGACAGTAGAACAATCCAACACTGATAATTAGATTTCTTTACACCAATCTCATGTACATTTGTGCATCTTAATTATATTCTATGCTCTTTACATTGGTGTATAATGTGTAAATGATTGTTGTTGTTTCTACTTTTCTGTTTGTGCATCGAATACTTGCTACTCTCCTTATGTGTCATATTGAATGAGTCAAAGAGCCTAATCACGGCCGTCTTTGACGCCTTCGAATTTTGTTTGTATGGTTCTCTAAGACACCTATTGACTCATTGATTACTTGACTTTTGTCGTGACAAATAATCTAAACACGGTTCTCTTAATTCACTAAGACTTTCATAGTGCTAACCGACGATTTGATTGTGTCTCTCGATACTTTGAAATGTCAACCACCTCGCACCTCATTTCCCAACACTATATGACGGTCTACACCCCTAGAGGGGGGTAGACCATCAAGCAACCACTCAGAAAGTATGTCACTATATCCTCCCTAAGTCTTTTAAAGATTTAACCCTCAGGTGTAGGTTCTATATTAACTTCTAAAAAAGACAAAGCTTTAGGAAAAGATGATACATCAATATTGAAATTTTGAGTAACAAAAGCATCCATCTTTGGGCAAGCCCAAAATGAAGTGCAACTTCAATAGAACTCTGTGAATCCAGTTTACGAATCACAAAGCCGCTCTTGGAAATCTTGCAAATAGACATCCAAAGGCTTCGTACCCATCTGCATCGTGGCAAACCGATGATAGCAAGAAACTACATCCAACAAGGGTAGCTCAATTGGTTAGCTTGGCATACAAAGTTTCCTTCAAAATCGTCCAAGACCAGCATAAATGGGACCTTAAAGGCTACCTGAAAATTCTCCCAAGTGATTGGAACCGTAGCCCCCTCTTTGAGATCATGCCACCAGGAATATGCTTTTTTACATAGAAACATAATGGTCATAGCGATCCTAGAGCTATCTGGCAGATCGTGCATGGAAAAGTGGGAAGTCCATTGATCTAGCCACACCAAAACAATGTCTTGATGTTTGTCCTTTTTTTTCCTGTGAAACATTCTAAAGTAAATATCGGATTCAAGAGGGGTTGTCGAGATTGCGACATGGCCTTCGTTCAACCTCCGCCCATTCATGCTTTGACTGCATGTCAATAATTTGTTGTTGAATCAAATAAATGGCACACATCATTCTTCCATATCGGCCAAAGCAAAGCCTGGAGCTTGGGTGGCCTCCATCAGGGAATTTATGGAAAACGAGAGGTGTAGGAATGAACTAGAGAGAAAACGAGAAGCAACGGTGTGAAAACTGCTAAAAAACTGAGGTATATAGCTCAAGAAACAAGAAAATACACAACTTTGAGCTAAGAGAGCTCCAGCTTGAGACTTGGAAAAGTGGGGTGAATGAAAGTGAACGTACATTTATTTACCCCCTTCCTCCAAGCACCTCCCACTCATTCCATGGAAAAAGGACAAGTAGGGCTCAAAAAGGGCCCATTTGTCCTTTCTAGAAGTTTAACCCAATGTGGAGGAATAAGGACTTGCCACATGGTACTTGGAACTCCATTTATTATTGAACTTAATTTTGGACCCACACCCTTCATCTCCCTCCTACTTACCTCACTCCCACTCCAAGCTCCTGGAGTTTGCAGGTACAGAGGGAGGAGAAAGGATACTGTACGACCATGGCAAGGACAGTGATACAATATTTACACTCAAAACCATTTCTAGTTTTCAACTTAGAGTTTAAAGTTTCCAAAGTTTAGTTAGCAACCTTATGAGGAGGGGCTTTGCAGAGGCGCACTCCCTCGCCTCCCCTCCCCTCTCGTCATGTCACAAAAAAGGAGATACATCCCCTGGCTACTACTACACGTGCTCTCCAACCACCAGCTCTCAGGTAGACTGAGTGAATGGCAAAAGAGAGGCCCCACCACTATATAGGCATAATATTGTGGGTCCCATCAGACACGCTCCCCCGACGACACGTGACCACCTAGGATGGTGACACATGGCACTAAAACATATTGATAATGTCAACATGACCCTGCGAGGCCCCTTGCAAGGCCGTCACTTAAGGGCATATCATTATGGTAAATAGCACCTTGACAGATTGAACCCCAGTGTGCACAAGAAAGTCGTACGATAACAATATGTAGTGGTTTAGAAGATACTATCCATGTGTGTGTGTGTGTGTGTGTGTGTGTGTGTTACATGAAAGAAAATGTGATATGCTCTGATACCATTGAAGAGAATGTGATAATGAATCAGGATCGCAGTCGCGAAGCTTTTGCGAAGGAACCACGACTCTCTTGCCCTCGGATGGAGTTCCAATGCGATCGTTGGACACTGCCAACTGAATCACTCCTACAATCCTCTAGAGTGTAGTCAGGCATTGTTGACCTACCTTTATAAAATTAATGCAACATTCAACATAGTTTCAACCAAGGTGCGGAATTCAAATGAACAATGAAACTTAGACACACGAATAAACAACAGACATTTGCATTTGAGATCAGACACAACAAGAAAATCATCTACTATTGATCTTTCTCTGATTTCTTCAAGCACTGCATGCAAATCCACGCAGTGCATTGACGTGGGAGAAACACAGTTCTCTCACGAGCAATCGTCTCGCTTTACTAGCGGACAGTTGGATCTATAGATCCTAGACAGAATTGTCTTCACACATAGACAGACATGTATTCTGTATTTTGTCTTGATTGCTTACTTGCATCAGACTACTACATTACACTATATGTGTACTCTGTTGATCTATATGTCAAGGCTTCGACTGTCGAGTTCGTGAACCGTTCGTCTTCGTTTCCTTTGACTTTCGTGTTTGCAAACCGTTCATCTTCGTTTCCTTTGACTTTCATGTTCGCGAAACTTTTCGTGCTTCGTGTCCCCTGACTTTCGTGTTTGCGAACATCTTCGTCAAGCTGAGGGCTAAAAGCTAGCAAGGCTTTGTAGTTAAAAACATTTCATTTCTTCAGCTCCCTCTCAAAGCATGATAGCTTTACGATCTCGAGACTGCTCCTTTGTCTCTCAAAAAGTCCTTTGTCCAGGGCTTTAGTGAAGATGTCAACAACCATGTCTTTCGTTTCGATGAAGGTGGTCTGCAACATCTTCTTTTCAATTAGATCCCTGATCAAGTGGTACTTGATCGCAATGTGCTTCGTTCTGAAATAGAACACGAGATCTTTCATCAGGTGTATTGCAGAGGTGTTGTCCATCTGCAAGACTAGGGGCTCGTTTCTTGTTTCGTCCAATTCGTCCAGAAACTGCCTTAGCCAGATTATTTCGTTGGCCATCTTTTCTGCTGCAACATATTCTGCTTCGTAGGATGACTGGGCTACAACGGTCTACTTCTTGTTGACCCAGAGAACTGCTGCTCCCGATGCGATGGTGCATCCTCTTGAGATGCTTTTACAGTCATCCTTGAGAGATGCCCAGCTAGCATCGTTGTAGGAAAATAACCTGAAACCTGCATCACGACAATATTACAAGCCATAATCCCTCCTTGTCTTTCTGTGAATGATGCCACGATCATTGCAGAAGTCAGTGAAGCGATTCAAAATGTATTCGCCACCTCAATTTGTTCTGATCTACTTCACTTTGTTGCATGTACATCTCACAGCACAATTCACATATTCTGTGAATTTATCAAGTGCTTCAGATTTATTCTGAATAAAATATACTCTGACAAATTTGCTATAATCATCAATGAAGGTTATATAATATTTTGAACCTCCTACTGAGATCATGTTGAATGGTCCACAGATGTCAAAATGCACAAGCTCCAGAATCTTAGTCATTCTGTAGGAGTCTTTGAAGAATGGTGTGCATGACATCTTGCCCTTCAAACATGCCTCACAGGTGGCCGAAGTGGTTGCATTCGAGATGCTAACCCCTGTTATTGCTCCATTATGGCTTGCTTGGTAAAGTGCCATTGAGTTCATGTGGCAGAGTCTCCTGTGCCACAAAGTGTCTAGCTGGTCATCATGAGTCTGATGCACCTGATCTGCAGGTGAGCGTACCTTCAGATGATATAGGTAAAATGAAGAAAAAATTAAAGTTTCTAGAATATGAACGGTGCAATTGAAATGTTAACAGTTCAATTGCGAGAAAACTGAACTGAAAGTCTGTAAAAAAAAAAAAACAGACCAGAAAAATACAATGGCTAAAAAACAAACAACCCATCACTCACACCAAGCCCTCAAACAATCCATCCCACTCATTCAAGATATAAGCCTACTAGTATGACCATGGACTACAACCAACCAACCAACCCTCACCATGAAATCACTCTCACCCATCAATGCTCTCAACAAAAGCAAGTAAACATCATCTCCAAGTAATTTGAAGCACTCAACTATGAACTCACACTAGTAATGAGGTCCAAGCAATCAACACAAACAACCACAATCTTTCAACTCCTCAAGATGAGCAAGCAAGCATAGTAAGTAACATCACTCCCAAACCACAAGACAACTACAACTCTCAACTCTCAAACATACCCACTCCTAAAATCCTCACTCACAAAAGGACTAATATTTAAAAGTACTAACTCTTTACATCATCTCATTATTATCCAACTATCATTGAGTTATTTCAAACAACTCACAATCCTTCTAACCAACCCACAAACATTGAACTCACCTCAAGCAATCAATAAAGCCAAATTTTAGAATACACCTTACTACCTATGGAGTTAACAACACACAAGCAACAAACAAGCATGAGGGCACAAAGCAACCATTAACCTCCCACAAACTACTAACTCACATTGCAAGTGACTTACATTGAGCAACTAACATTCATAACAATTAGCCACAAAATGGAATTAACTTCAAAGCACACTCAAACAAGCAAGCAACTCCCAAAAGTGCCAACTCCTAAAAATACTAACACACAAAAGTACTAATATACAAAAGTCCTAACATTTGAAATACAAGAGTTGGCTCCTTCTTATAGGAAAATCCAATGCATCCCCTTCACAATGTCATCTTGCCATTCTTCATGCCCTTCAAGCCCTCTTTGTCATGTGTCGCCAACCAATTTGATAGTACACCTAGTGGCCTCCATAAGAGAGTGGGGGAGTGGTGTATTCAAGGCTCTCTTCCAAAACTAGCCAATATGCCATTTTTGTCAAAGGCTAGGGAGGCCATTCAGGTTTCTCCTTTTGTACACCCTAGAAGCCCAAAATGTCAATGGCTAGTGGGTGTACCTCCCAAATTTTTTAGCCTCCAAGGTGATTTGGCATTTAATATCCAAATTTTGGGTGAGGCCCTTTTTCAACCCCTATTTTTAGTAGGCGGCCTTCATTTTTCCTTGGGTACCTTTGTTTTTTGCCTTTCTTCGATTTTTCAAGGGCCGTGCGCTTACTGCTCATTTGTCTGAGTTTTTGGTCTGTTGGGTAACTCCTTGTCGTTAATTGCCCGTAAAGTGCCCAAACTTTGCCGTTAGGGTTTCCGTGATTCCTTGACACTGAATCCATGTTTCCCGATCCCGTTTTTACCCGAAACTTTTGTTTCTCGATTTTTTCTTCTGTGGTTGACTTTTTTGACATCCATGACTAGGGCTCCTACGACAACACGGTTTCCCTGAAAAATATACTGAGTGATCATATATCAGTAAAAATGGACTCAATACATGGTGAGATTTTAGCACGGTCATACCGGCTATTTTTTTACAGCTTGCCATTTTTTTGAAAAGCCGTAAAATATTTACCGGCCATTTCTAAGGCCGCAAAATTTGCTCTAGCCTCATTTAGGACGGGCTGGGACCCAATTCTAGCTGGACCGGTACTTTTGGCTCGGTCTTACAAAACTTGACCACAAAATATTTTTGAAGGTTTTTTTTAAAAAAAAAAAAAAAAAGTCAATTTCTTACTTTTAAACTGTGTCTAGCCACTTTAGGGACGGGCTGAGACCCAATTCTAAGGCAAATTTGTGCCAATTTTTTTCTAATAATCAGGTTTTACATGCCGGTTTTTTTAACTATTGCGAACTTAAACTTCAATATCAGCTCAATTTTTCATGTGGAAATATCGGCTAACCCAATGTTTGTTACACAAGCATGTGCGTAATCACCTATCATATAGGACTCCGGAAGTAGAATCCAGATCTGCTAGGAGTAGAACGTTGAATCGCAGGTACCAAGCTAAGTGAAGACATCAGTCCTTGCTTTTGGCTTCACAAAACCCCGTAGTGACAAAAGCCTCATATTCTAGATGGGGCCTTTTTGAAGTAGCTAGATTGCTTCAAACATCAGCATGTCATGATCTTGGAGAGATGGAGTTTCTGTGCAGTCATTGTTCGGCCCTAAGATGGAAAGCAGAAAGAAATAGCTCTTTCTGTTGCATGAAAGGCAAGGTCCATTTGCCTTTGATGCAAGCACCGCTTCTTTATCTCCTTAATTTGTACACGTCTTCTGATGACATGGGAGCTCATTTTAGAAAACACGTTCGAAGTTATAATAACTCCTTGGCCTTCGCATATCTTGGGGTGAATCTAGATAGATCCACTGCCAACTCTGTAGGTGGCACGTATACATTTAGAGTGTCTGGCCGGTTGTATCATCATATTGGTGGTTTGTTGCCCTTAGATTGACCTTCATTTTCGCAGATTAACATCATGGATGGTGATGATTTGCAATTAGATCGGAGATTAGCTTTGATCTTAGGCGTGACATTATCTACCTTTTGCAAAGCATGATGATGGATGTACATCCATTTGCGTAACATTTTAAGAATGTTGCTGGACTCATGCGGGAGAATTTCACAAAGGATATTCGACTTCGCATAGTTTCTGGTTTTTCATAGAGTAGAGCGAATAGACAGTTCAATGCTCCTACGAGCAATGAAATTGTAGTGCTTATGGCTATAGATGATACCCTGAGTGACAAAATGCGTGACATCATATTGCACTCCATTCAGGATAGTTTGCAGCATATCACAGAGCGTCATTCATCGTATGATGCCTTGCATTTTGTCCTCCTCTTTCTTTACGGTACTAATAGGTGGTATCAAGGGATTCCACATATGTGTATGAGAGATGTTGCACATGGTGATGATGATGACGTATGTGATGGTATACATTCAGATGCTCCTAAAGAGCAATTAGAGGGCGGACACAAAGTTGTCACCATTCGAGAGCTTTGCAGCTACTATTTACAGGTACGAGCAGAGCATGTTTCACCTATACATTTGGGTGGAAGGCTCTTGCAAGAGTATGTGTGTGACATGGTAGCAAAAATGGTGCAAAACAACATGAACTACATCTATAACAATCGAGATAGATTTCGTAGAGAGATTCGCAGTGGCATTGTTGATGCCCTTTGAGCTCATTCTGTTGGAGAGAGGGGGAGAAGAGACGAAAAGAAAAAGGTGTCGTATGTAAGAAACGAAAATAATCTCAAAAAGGGGTAAGACGAACACAAGCGAGAAACGAAACTCGAAGAGAAACAAACTCGAACCGAAAGTGTTCGTGCGTAGTGGAACGAGCTATACGACTCTCTCCATAAGCATGACTATGCCTATCAGAATGAGCAGAATGTTAGTGATGGAAATCACGGTCATTCTTGATTACGCAGCCAAACCTTAATAAATGAAGTGCTAGAAGAATAATTTGTCGCGAATAGCTAGACAAATTATGTGTCGCAAATGATTCGTGAAGAGCTAGACTGTGCTTGATTGATAATTAGTCGCGAAAGATTTGCGAAAGACAAGACTAAATGTTAGTCTTCTATTACAAGAATGAGCAACTAGAAAGATCAGACAGAATGAATAATAAGCATAGCAATATTAACACAGATCTGAACGTAGAACAAAGAACTATTATTAGATTAAGTATATCAAGTATACATGTCAATATTGCGGTCGAGCACAAGACAATAGCGGATGAAACCGCGTGCTCTACGAAGCTTGTTCAATCTGTAAAGGAATGAAACCTTATTATTGACAATGAAGAATCGATGGACAAGGCATCTACTTCGTCTATTTCTCTAATAAGCTTCTGATGCTAATTTACATACATTTGATTTTCAATCCATGATTTCTGATCAATCAATCTTGTCTCATCATCCTAGTGAATACACAGATGGTATTCAATATATGCATAATGTTACAGGTGTGCTGATGAAGAAAGTACAGGGTGGATGTGTTGTCCTTCCATCGTCTTATATTGGTTCCCGCATCATATGCATTAGCAGTACGAAGATGCTATGGCCATCCTTAGGGAGTTGGGTTCTTCCGATTTGTTTATCACAATGACAACGAACCCAAATTGGTCAGAAGTGAGGAGGGAGTTGAGATTTCAACAAACACCTGCAGATAGGCCCGATTTGGTGTCAAGGATTTTTAGCATGAAGCTTCAACACTTGATTGATTTGTTGAAGAAGGATGAGATATTTGGGAACATTATAGGAAGGCTTCATGTTGTAGCGTTTTAGAAGAGAGGATTGTCCCAAATCCACTAATTGATTATATTGGAAGAGTGGAGCAAACCCATCACTGTTGGAGATTAGGATCATATTGTATGCGCAGAGATTCCTATGAGGGGGGATGATCCGGAGTTGTACGAGATAGTGAGGACATGCATGATGCACGGCCCATGCGGAACAACTTTTCCAAATGCACCATGCATGAAGGACGGAAAATGCTCGAAGAACTACCCAAGGAATTTCATTGATGAAACATCGGTAGTGAATCAGTATCTTTCATATAGGCGTAGAGACATCAGAGAGAAGGTGAAATCACATAGTATAGAACTAGATAATAGGTGGGTGGTACCATACAACAGATGGTTGACACTACATTTTCAGTGTCACATCAACGTAGAGATATGTGTACATATACGTAGTGTGAAGTATTTGTACAAGTACGTGTACAAGGAACCAGATATGATTACGGTAGAGGCTGTGGAGGGTTTTGGTCAGACAGCTGCGCCAGTGAATGAGATAGAGCAATTTTTGAATGCTCGATATTTCTCTGCGAGTGAGACTGCTCGTGACTATTTGGGCTTTCTATGGGTGCTCGTAAACCAGTTGTGACTCGATTGGCGGTTCATCTAGCTGGACATGAGTTGGTTTACTTTACTGAGGGAGCCAATTTAGAGGAGGTTGTAGAAGGTAGTTCGAGTGCCACTTTAACAGCTTTATTTGAGCTGAATAGAAAACGACGCGATGGAATGGAGTAATCGCTTGCAAGAGGCGGTGTCATGGGGAACTCCATCACAACTTAGGCTCATGTTCATTGTACTTCTTTTGACATGTGCCGCTTCTAACCCATTAGATCTTTGGAAGAGTATAGATTCCCATTTAGTAGAGGATTAGTAGAGGAGTTAGGACAACCAGTAACGTGCGAGATAGTTACTGTGAGTCAGATTATGATAGATAGGGCTCTTCTAGACGTGGAGATGCACAATTTTTGGCTTCACACTTTCCGATAGCAATATCGAGTTTTCTCCACTATTTCACGAAGAGATATTTCTCGATGAGACCCTTTCAGAGCTAGAGGCTGACATCGAGAGATTGAAAGTGGATCAGCATGTGATTTTTGACCGTGTGGTATGTGAGTATGTGGTACAAAGAGTGGGTGGTGGAGTGTACTTTGTAGATGGTCCGGGTGGTATGGGTAAGATGTTTCTCTATAGTGTCATGTTGTCGTACATGCGTGCACAAGGTTGGATAGCACTGGCAGTTGCATCGTCGGGGATCGCTGCATTGTTAATGAAAGGTGGTAGGACCGCGCACTCTAGATTTTGGATTCCTGCGACGGAATTGAATGAAAGCTCAACATGCAACATCTCAAAATCGTCTCCGCTAGGTAAGCTTTTAATGGCATGCTGACTCATTATTTGGGATGAGGCTCCCATGGTACATAAGTATGCCATCGAGAGTGTGGATCGGTCTCTAGGTGACATATTGGGTATTGATATTCCATTTGGAGGAGTTTCAATTGTTTTTGGTGGTGATTTTCGTCAGGTGCTCCCGATGGTATGACAAGACAGTCGTGCATAGATTGTGAGCGCTTCACTGAAGAGTTTGCGTTTGTGAAAATATATGGAAGTGCACAAACTGTCAACAAATATGTGCATTATGGGTGTGGAGGGAGCCGATAGGAACGAGCAGTCGAGGTTCGTAGAGTATTTGTTGAGTATTGGAGATGGTCGCGAGCCCACATTCATGCAACGTGGCTTGGATTTGATTTCTTTGCCAAAGTTTATGTGTCTAAGGATGCGTGATGTGTGTGAATTGATTTCGTTCACTTTCCCCGATATTGCACGACGTTACATGGATGCTAATTTTTCAAGAAGCCATGCAATATTGACTCCGTTGAATGAAAACGTGGATGAGATCAATTCGAAAGTTGTTGAGCAACTTCCTGGTGATGCTTGCACGTTTTATATTACTGATAGCGTGGTTGAGCGTGATGACTCTAATGTGTACTCCTAGTATAGTTTCTGAATAGCTTGCAACCGAGTGGATGTCCTCCACATAGATTGGTGTTGAAGGTTGGCATGATAGTGATGTTGTTGCGGTCCATCGCGTCACACTTAGGATTGTGCAATGGTACGAGACTCATCATTCGTAGATTGGGTAGACAAGTCGTAGACGCAGAGATAGTTACCGGTAGGAATATTGGGAGTAGAGTCCTCATTCAACAGATCCCTTTAGTGCCGAGCACTTCCGACTTGCCGTTTGAATTGCAGCGAGTACAATTTCCTATTAGAGCAGCTTTTGTCATGACAATTAACAAGGCATAGGGGCAAACTATGGAAACTATTGGATTGTACTTGCCATGTCCTGTATTTAGTCATGGTCAGTTGTATGTCGCATTATCGAGAGTGCAAAATGCGGAAGTGTACGAGTGTTGATTACTGATACTGATGGCCAATTTACAAAGGTGGCAGGAGTGGCGAGGTGCACTCAAAATATTGTGTATTCTGAAGTGTTGTAGTATTTGTTTTGGAGTAAGGGTTAGTGTTAGGATTAGGGTTACATTAGAGTTAGGGTTAGAATTAGAGTACAGTTAGAGTTAACTAAGCAAATAACTATGGGATCATTGGGTTGGACTTAAACACGCAAGGTACCAAATCCCTCTCACTTATTAACTTCTAACTAGGGTTAGGGTTGTTTCGATATTTGCAAACCCTCCAACATTGATGTTTTGCATGAAAGGGTACAACGTATCCACAACTAGTCCAAATTTTTTTTTTTTGTTGATGAGCAATTGAATAAGGCAACGACATGCATCAAGAATGCATTTTCATTGCTAAAGAGTCATGGGAGAATTTTGAAGAGTTTGAATGTGGACATCAAATACAACGCATAGGTAATTGTGGCATGTTGTGTCTTGCACGACATGTGTCAATTTTGGGGTGAAAGTGAAACTGAGATCCATGAGGAGCACATTGTGCCAGAGGTCAGGGGACCAGTGCCCTCAGATGTCAATGAGTCAGCAGCAGGTGCATGACATGCAGGGCAACGAATTCGTGATGCACTCTTCATAGATTGGTGCGATAGAGCTATTGTGGATGGACATGAGCATGCTAGCTAGAAGAGTGGGATGCTAAAAGATATGTTTAAAATAGCAGTGTTGTTTAGAATAATTATGGCAACGCTACATGATGTACTCCTTGTTTGACAAGCAATGGCAATAAAGATTTCTTTGCAACTATGTCTTTGCAATTTGTATTGAATTTGATTGACAGTTCTTGGAGTTGTTTGTTGTGTGCATGATATTTATCGTTGAATATGGTTGTTTGTTGTTGAAGACGTGGTAGATTCTACGGTATAAAACCTAATGACTTTTTATGGCTAAATGTGATGCTCTGATGCTAGTGGCTATTGCTTCTCTGATGGCAGCAACAAGGTTATTTGCAATTAATGTTTGTCATAGTTATTAATGGGTGCAAGGTATAATAAAAGAAAGACCAATATAGAAATCGCCAGCCAATAAACTTGCATTTTTTGCTATATAAAATCCGTTCATGTGTGTAGGAAAAAGTCATAATGAATTGGAGATTATCTTACACAATCATGATACTTAAAATGAAATTACACACATTAAACTGAAAACCCAAAACATCATGAGAAAGAATACTGAAAATTGAAAATATCAACACATGCCAATACGACGCCCAAAATTCCATAAATCTTTCATTCAATAGTACTAAAAGTCATTAATTAACATAGAAGACAAGCTTAAACTCATAAAAAATAGCACAACACATCCACAACTAGTCATTTGTCTTGGGAGTTGTTTGGTTGTTTGATCGAAGTAGTTCAATTGCCTAAATTGTCTGCATCATCATCAAGGCAATTTGCTCCTGGCTGGCAGCTTGAGTTTCTGCAATTCTCTCATGTTGCCAGTGCCTTTTCTTGCCACAAGTCTCTTGTACGTTGGTTGTCACTTTGAATATCTATTTTCACATAACCCTCGTTGAAGGACTTGACAATACCCACCAAGTTTGAACTTTTCCGATGCACACTTCTCTTATCCATTGGCTAACCCGAGACTCCTTCCAAGTTGCATGCTTGAGTCTTGGGCAAGTCCACCTCCACCTCGTCAACACCTACTGGAGGAGAGCCTCTCACTGGTGAAGCACAAGAATCATGATCATTTGGATGCCCTTCTTGCCCATCGTCAAAAGTTGCCTCTTGCCACGAGTAGTGTTGGATGTGACATTTGGGGTTTCACTATCGACATCCACAAGCAATATGTACCACAAAGGCCTTGCCATTTCATAATAGCATGAATTCTATAATTTTAGGATTTGTTTAAAGTGTTTCTTATATTGTTGCGATAAATTTTGTTTTATTGTTTCTGTCCAATTGTATCTCTTTTATTTTTTGTTGTTTGACAAGATACGTGGTTCTATGGTTGTTCTTAGTTCTTTCCAAGGACATACTTCTACTTTGTTGTTAGTATTTGTTTGTATGACGATTCATTGTTCCAATTGGATTGTTACATGTCACAATTTCTCGAATTGTTGTTGCTGAATCAGTGTCACAATGATATACTACTAACTTATAATTTAGGCATTTGCAAAACCAAAACAAACATAAGCTATCACATTGTATTGTTGTTGTTGGTAAGAAGTTTTATGTATGTTTCATTTGATGTGATTTGATCATATTGGATTTTAAAAATTGGATCCTTTTTGTAATGTTCTTTCCAAATCGTAGCATCACAATCATTTTCTCTTAAGCTTAGCCAAAAACATTGCACAACATTTGCTCAAATGTTGTTTGAAGGAATACGATACTTCAATAGAAATGATAAGATGTTGAAAATGTCATGGTTGACCTCATAAATAAATAGTCTCTTGGTCCATAGCCATTTGTGCAAATATTGCTAGTCATTGTGGTTGTAAAAGATAAAATACTATGCTTCTCAAGCTAAGAAGAAAATAATAAAAACTTGACAATTGAATCGACTATAACAAAAATCTTCTCTAAGTCGATATTTGCTTTGATCCACTAGGACTAATTGACATCGTATGTTTTACTTTGCTATTAACTTCAATGTATCAAAACCAACGATTATATCACTAGCATTTGTGCAAAATTTTCCTTTGACGTTCACTTGCATAAGTTTTGAATGTAGTCCTTTTTTAAGAATATTCAAAAATCAACATTCACGATCAACATTTACAAGACGTATTCACAATATTCACGTATCTCATAATATACATTTCTCAATATTCACAATTTCACGTCAGTATTCACGATTTGTATTCACAATGTTCGCGATCAGTATTCACAATATTCACGATCACTATTTACAACATTCACGATGAAAATCTCAGAATCTCAGTTTCTCCGTTTCTCAGTTTCTCAGAATCTCAATTTCTCAGTTTCTCATTTCTCAGTTTCTCAATATTCGCAATTTTAGCGATCACAAACCATCAATAAAGTAATCTTTGGGACGCATCTCTGAAAAATCGATCATTTCTTCATCCAATATGGAAGACATTGTCTATATGTCCTGCAAAACAAAACACAATCGCAAAATTATAATTTGATAGAGATAGATCAGTTCTTATTGGTGAAAACATATTGATAAATTATTGGTGAATTATATCTGTCACAAAAGATGCAATAACTACAATTTCATAGCTCAAGTAAATAAAAAAAACAAAACAAAACATAATATTTGAGCTTTGACCATATTTGATACTATTTAAGACAACAACCACATAATATGCTTTAACTTTCACTTTGTTACAAACTCCAATGACCGACCTGAACACATAGTATTGCCTTTGCCGTGAAACAACATAGTATTGCCTTTGCAAGGCAAGGCCAATAAAATGTACTGGATTTTATTATATGATGAAATAAGCATCTTCTACTCGTCGACACTCTCGCAAAGAAAAAATTGTGACACAAAGTACAAATAGTGTGTGCAATTAAATCAAGCCCATGGGAAATGGACTTGGAAAATTGCGTTTCGTTGCCTACTAGCTGCTAAAAGTTTCCAACCTGTAAATCGAATTGTGTAACTACTTGATCATCCTTTCCGCCGATGGTTTGGAGGTTTTAAGTCTGTCACATAAGACTGTTCAATGTAAACATACTTCAATGGTAGAGCTTCTAATTCTCAATACCATGTATACGTAGATTTCAGAAAGTCACTGTAGCTGCCACTATAATTGATGATCGTGGGATTTGCACATAAAGAACCAAGGCAACAAAAGCTAAGCACATTCAGATCCATGAATGAGCGATTATGAACACTATCACATAAAACAATGTAAGCGGTTGTGCTATGAATCAGTGATACCTTCGCAATAGAAACTGCTAAATTGAAAGGTGCTACCATTGAGTTATAACCAGAAATTCGCCTAGTACACAAATGCGCGTAAAGCGTCAAAAGACGATTATAGGACAATAAGTGAGCAAAATTCATCACAGACTATACGAGTTATATCCTCGTAGATTTCTAAAATAAATTCTTGAAATGAATACGAAGGGCAACCCGTTTGAGGTGCCTGATGGGCCATATGTGAAGTTACACTCCTCGGCATGCAAATTTGTTTGAAAACGGTAGCATCTACATCACGAATCTACAAGTATTTGACAAGTTCATATCTCATGCCGCTCTTGAGACTGTTGCAAAAAACATGTGAAACAGTTCGATTCAAAATTAGAACCAACTGCTAGTGCATGGAGTAATTCACCACAAGGGCTCAGAAGAAGTTCCTACTCTTATTGAATTCACATAGTTTACATGGCTACATGAGAACCTACTTTGAGGAATATCACTCTCAGTATGCAAAAGAGCGTGGAAGTTGGTTTCAAAATAGTCATCTCCATGCACAAACGGCGAAATCAGTTTGTCTATAGAAGCTCCCAGATAGTGGAGACGGTCATTCACAGGTAACAGAAAATTGAAAAGTAATTTTTGTTGGGTACTTCTATGAGAAGCTGCATGCAAACATGACGAATGAAAACGAGTAAGCTAGACTCTCAAACCACATTACCAACATCTAGTCTTAGTGCATTGCAGTACAATTGGGCTTGAAACTACTGCATGAATTGATCAGAGTAGCAGTTCAGTAGAATGATCTTCCTTTACCTGTCCAGTGTAGAAGTTGTTAAAGTAACGACAGATTCCAGCATGCTTGAACCCATAATCTTTATTCTCAGAATGCGAAGCATGCAAAACTTCATTCTCAGAATGCGAGGCATATATCATCGTTGTAAACAACTACTAGACTCCTCCGATTTTATGCCAACTCAGATTCTCATATTCTTTTGCATGATAATTTTTTTTTTTCCCTTACTTATGTCTCATGCAAACCAAAATAGGAATTTAATATTTTGCTAAAAAAAATCAACAATAAATGCATTCGTTTTTTTCCTTGATTATGCCTCATGCAAGTAAAGGTTATTGGCCTTGTTTTATCCTTAAGAGGTTTTTACCTTAAACTTTAGACCACAATCACATAATATACTTTAACGTTGACGTTGTTAAAAACTCCATTGACCAACCTCACCACATAGTATTGCGTTTGCAAGGCAAGACCAAAAAGTCACAAGGTACCCATTATGCAATGGAAGGTGTCGAGAGAGGACATTTTACCTGGTTAGACTTTCCAAAATTTTTAGGGTTAGCCCCCTTCGGGCCTCGCCTAAAAATTCTAGAAATCCTTAGGAGACAAGAGCACCTTCCAAAATACATAGGGGTCACCCATTAGGTAGTGTGATTTAGGTTTACATGTTGCAAGAACATCAGCATATATCAATATATATTGCTTGGGGTTGCTTGTTTCACAACGGCAGCGAGCAGAGCAGAGGTCGTATTCTCGTTCACTCTCGCTTTCGTCTTCGTCATCGCCATCGCCATCGCCATCGACATCGCCGATCGTTAGGGTTCGGATTTTACAGAGATGGTGGTGAGTTAACTTGCTGTGCAGTTTGGCGATTTGATGTGAATGAAAGTGTAGATTTGCAGAGCGGAGCATAGCAGAGGTTGTGTTTCAATCACTCTCGCTTTCGTCTTCTTCGAACCCGAAATTACGTTAGGGTTCGGATTTTACACAGATGATGATGAGTTAACTTGTTTGTAGCAGTGCAGTGCAGTTTGGCGATTTGATGTGGATGCAGAGCTGAGCAGAGCAGAGGTCGTATTTCAATCACTCTCGCTTTCGTCGTCCGCGAAAGCAAGTTAGGGGAGACAGGTGATGAGTTAAGTTGTTTGTAGCAGTGCAGTGCAGTTTGGCTATCTGATGTAAAAGTGTAGATTTGCAGAGTGCTGTTGCATTTGCTTCTTGGGAGCGAAGCTTGCAGGTAGATGTGTTGTGTTTTGTGTGTGAGTGAGTGATTAGGGTTTAGTTGAGAGGAAGGAAGGAAGGAAGAAGATGGCGCATCTGGGAGGTGGTGCAGAAGCTCACGCTCGCTTCAAGCAGTATGAGTACCGTGCAAATTCCAGTCTGGTGCTCACAACTGATACTCGGCCTCGTGACACCCACGAACCGACAGGTGAGCCTGAGAGTTTGTGGGGCAAAATCGACCCTAAAAGATTTGGCGATCGTGCGTATCATGGCAGAGCTCAAGAGTTGGATGAGAAGCTTGCGAAATCCAAAAAGAAACGTGAGCAGAAAGATAAGGAAAAAATTGGCGAAGACGTCCCTCGAAGATCCAGTAAAAGGCATCGAGGCGCTCAAGAAGAGAGCGTTCTGTCAATCCAAGATGAAGGGATGTATCGTCCCAAAACAAAGGAGACACGGGCTGCCTATGAAGCGCTGCTGAGTACTATCCAGCAACAGTTTGGAGATCAGCCCCAAGACATTCTGCGGGGAGCTGCAGATGAAGTGCTGGCTGTGCTAAAAAATGATAAGTTTAAAGATCCAGACAAGAAGAAGGAACTGGAAAAGCTGCTCAATATCGTGTCACAAGAAAGATTCAATCAATTGGTCAACATTAGCAAGCTCATAACGGATTATTCTGAAGGAGCTGATGTTGGGGTAAGTGGAGCAGGCGAGGCTTTGGATGATGACATAGGTGTGGCAGTTGAGTTTGAAGAGGACGAAGAAGAAGATGAGAGTGATTTGGATGAGGTACAGGAGGACAGTGAGGGCGACGAGGATGGGCAAGAAACACACGAGGCGGAGGCTATGCAGATGGGAGGAATTGATGATGAAGAGATGGAAGAGGCAGATGAAGGGCTGAACGTGCAGGATATTGATGCCTATTGGCTTCAACGGAAAATATCTCAAGCATACCAGGATATAGATCCCCAGCAAAGCCAAAAGCTTGCAGAGGAAGTGCTGAAAACATTGGGAGAGGGCGATGATCGTGATGTTGAAAATTGTCTTGTGATGCTGTTGGATTATGACAAATTTGATCTTATCAAGCTGCTGTTGCGGAACAGGATGAAAGTTGTGTGGTGCACGCGATTGGCAAGATCCGAAGATGAGAAAGAGCGAAAAAAGATTGAGGAGGAGATGAACAGTGGAGGTCCCGATCTACGTGTTATTCTTGAACAGTTGCATGCTACAAGAGCTACAGCGAAGGAGCGCCAGAAGAATTTAGAGCGCAGTATTAGAGAAGAGGCAAGGAAGTTAAGAGATGAAGGTGTTGACGGGGACAAAGGAAGACGGCCTGAAAGAGAAGGGGGGAGCGAAGGGGGCTGGTTGAAAGGACAAAGGCAAATGCTGGACTTAAGGGATCTTGCTTTTGAGAAGGGTGGCCTCTTTATGGCAAATAAGAGGCTGTGAATTACCTTCAGGCACCTACAGGCTGACAAAGAAGGGGTACGAAGAAGTCTTTGTGCCGTCACTCAAGCCTAAGCCAATGGCTGAAGGAGAGGAGCTTGTGAAAATTGCTGACATACCTGAGTGGGCACGGCCACCTTTCCATGGGATGAAGTCTCTGAACAGAGTTCAGAGTAAAGTGTATGAAACTGCACTATTTACTCCTGAAAATTTACTTCTTTGTGCCCCTACTGGCGCTGGGAAGACAAATGTGGCACTACTTGCGATTCTCCATGAGATTGGACTTAATAGAAAAGATGATGGCACACTTGATTTACATGCATTCAAGATTGTTTATGTGGCTCCCATGAAAGCCCTTGTTGCAGAGCTGGTTGGAAATCTTTCACCTCGGTTGCAGTCATATGGTGTGACTGTCAGAGAGCTCACTGGCGATCAGACCATGTCCAGGCAACAGATTGAGGAAACTCAGATAATAGTCACCACGCCAGAAAAGTGGGATATCATAACTCGAAAGTCAGGAGATAGGACCTACACTCAGCTTGTGAAGCTCCTTATAATGGATGAAATTCATCTCCTGCATGACAGCCGTGGGCCTGTATTGGAAAGCATAGTTGCTAGAACAGTTAGGCAGATTGAGACAACCCAGGAGATGATTCGACTGGTTGGTCTATCTGCAACTCTGCCGAACTACGAGGATGTGGCATTATTTTTGAGGGTAGACAAAGCTAAGGGGTTATTTTATTTTGACAACAGCTACAGACCTTGTCCATTGGCTCAACAGTTTATTGGGATTACTGTGAAGAAGCCTTTACAAAGATTCCAGCTGATGAATGATGTATGCTATGAGAAAGTGATGAACGTAGCTGGAAAACACCAAATTCTTATTTTTGTTCATTCCCGTAAAGAGACTGCAAAAACAGCACACAGTATCCGAGACACTGCGCTTGCAAATGATACCCTTGGGAAGTTTCTTAAGGAAGACAGTGCAAGTCGTGAAATTCTACAAACAAAAACGGAGTCTGTGAAGAATTCTGAACTGCGAAATCTGCTTCCTTATGGTTTTGCTATCCACCATGCAGGTATGGCTAGGGCAGACAGGACTCTTGTTGAGGAGCTCTTTACTGATGGGCATATTCAGGTCCTAGTTTCTACAGCAACCTTGGCATGGGGTGTAAATCTTCCTGCTCATACAGTTATAATTAAGGGAACTCAGATATACAATCCAGAGAAAGGAGCCTGGACCGAGCTAAGTCCCCTTGATGTGATGCAGATGCTTGGTAGAGCTGGGAGGCCACAATATGACACTTATGGAGATGGAATTGTCATCACTGGCCACAGCGAATTGCAATATTATTTGTCTCTGATGAACCAGCAGTTGCCAATTGAAAGTCAGTACATTTCCCGTTTACCTGACAATTTGAATGCTGAAATAGTTCTTGGCAGTGTTCAAAATGCTCGTGAGGCTTGTACATGGTTAGGCTATACATATCTCTACATAAGGATGCTTCGTAATCCAGTGTTATATGGTCTGAGTGCTGATGCTTTGGAGAAGGGTCGCACATTGGAGGAGCGACGTGCAGATTTGGTAAGTCTTGTGTTACTGGAGGGTATAAGAAGCATTCATTTGATTTTGTAAATTCACTAATCTAAACTTCAGACCTTGTTAACCTCTCTCATAATGGTTGACTTTTTGCTTTTCAATTTTTTGATATCTCAGGTGCACACAGCTGCAGTAATTTTGGATAAGAATAACCTTGTGAAGTATGACCGCAAAAGTGGCTATTTTCAAGTGACAGATATTGGGCGCATTGCAAGTTTTTACTATATTACGCATGGTACAATGGCCACTTACAATGAGCATCTGAAACCAACAATGGGAGACATAGAGCTATGCAGATTGTTTTCTCAAAGTGAGGAGTTAAAAAATGTAATGGTTAGAGAAGAAGAGAAGCTGGAGCTGGCTAAACTTCTTGACCGAGTGCCGATTCCAGTGAAAGAGAGCTTGGAAGAGCCTTCAGCTAAGATCAACGTGTTGTTGCAGGCATACATTTCACAGTTGAAGCTTGAAGGCTTGTCACTTACCTCCGACATGGTTTTCATAACACAGGTGAGTTTGATCGATTTTCATGATTCGCAGTGCACTTTTATCTGTTCACAGTTACTAGTGTGCAAAACTATGGTTTTCTTACGTGCTGACTACAGTCCAGCCTTAGTTTTGTATCAGTATAATTATAATGGCTTTTGATCAAGTTCCTTAATATTTGTGGAACTTGAACCATGCATAATCTCCAACACTCAAGTTTACAGGGCCTGTGACCCAATTTTGCTCTAGGCTGATGCACTACCATACACTAGGTTCTTATTTGTTTCACATGATGGTACCTCCAGCTCTTAGAGCCTGGTTAATGAACCTAATAACTATCGGCTCATCATATCTGAGGCCTATTCTGGTGCTTAAGGGTCTTTTTCAAGAACATTGAGAAGCAGCAGTCTTCGTCAATCTGATCACTAACAAAAAGACTGTCACCTGCATTTTTGATTCAGCAAAAACGGCTTGCAGTACTGAAACCCAACAGTTGGCATTGTACACAAGTAAATAACTGGCAAAAACTGAAATTCAATCTAGGGTGGATGCAGTGGCGTAACAGCTTACAAGTTTTTGCTTGTGAACTTTTTGTTTTGGATTTTCCTTGTTTCTCACTCATCAGGCTTTTGGGATTTTCGAAACTCTCCTGTTCTTCCGTATGGCATGTATTTCAATCTATTAAGAAGTTAGATCTATTTGTCAAATAAGTATGTACGGGGAATATGGGCTGACATCTACACAGCTTCCATGATTAAGTGAGCTTAGATGTTCAAGTTAATTAGATTTTTCTTTTATTGCGTATTTATTCCTCCTACCCTTGTTTGTTAGTCAGTTGTTTTTGCAAACTTTAATAACAAGACTAGTTTTCATTATTCCTTAGAAATCAGGATACATACGTTTCAATCCTGAATCCTGAGGCTTCACATATGTTATTCGTTGTTGTTAGTTCATATACTTTAGCAGTTTGATTTTGTTATTTGGTCATAACATTTGATTATTCATTTTTTCTCTGAATATTTTCCTCAGCAATGAGTCAGCATCCCTCTTCATTTTTTGGATGCATGGAGTTTAATGAAGTTGTATCTTATTAAGGTTTTGCCTAACTGCAGAGTGCTGCTCGTTTGATGCGGGCTCTATTTGAAATCGTTTTAAAGCGCGGATGGGCTCAGCTTGCTGAGAAAGCTCTTACATTATGCAAGATGGTTCAGAGGCGCATGTGGAGCAGTCAAACACCCTTAAGACAGTTCAGGGGAATCCCTTCTGATATATTAAGCAAAATTGAAAAGAAGGATTTAACATGGGAGCGCTATTATGACTTATCACCACAGGAGATCGGAGAGCTTATTAGATTTCCAAAGATGGGAAAGACCATTCACAAGTTCATTCATCAATTTCCAAAGCTTGAGTTGGCTGCACATGTCCAACGAATTACACGATCTGTGCTTAAGGTTGATCTCACAATCACACCAGATTTTCAGTGGGATGAAAAAATTCATGGTTATGTCGAACCTTTTTGGGTCATAGTGGAGGATAACGATGGAGAAAATATCCTTCATCATGAGTATTTTGTATTGAAAATGCAGTACATTGAAGAGGATCATAATCTGAGCTTTACTGTTCCTATTTTTGAGCCCTTGCCTCCTCAATATTTCATTCGAGTTGTCTCTGATAGGTGGTTAAATGCAGAGACTGTGCTTCCTGTGTCTTTCAGGCATTTGATTTTACCAGAAAAGTATCCACCTCCTACAGAGCTTCTTGATTTGCAACCACTTCCAGTTACTGCTCTGCGAAATCCGGCATTTGAATCACTGTATCAGGAGTTCAGGCATTTTAATCCTATTCAGACTCAGGTTTTTACAGTTCTCTACAACACAGATGACAATGTCCTTGTTGCGGCACCTACAGGCAGTGGAAAAACAATATGTGCAGAATTTGCCGTTCTAAGGATGTTACAGAGAGGGGCTGACACAATTGGTGCTCGTTGTGTTTACATAGCACCGATAGAAGCTCTTGCAAAGGAGCGTTACAGAGACTGGGAACAGAAATTTGGCCAGGGGTTGGGTGTGCGCGTTGTTGAGCTTACTGGAGAGACAGCAATGGACGTGAAGCTTCTTGAAAAGGGCCAAATAGTAATAAGTACTCCAGAGAGATGGGATGTCCTATCGCGTCGTTGGAAGCAAAGGAAACATGTCCAGCAAGTTAACCTTTTTTTGGTAGATGAACTCCATTTAATTGGTGGGGAAAAAGGCCCCGTGCTTGAGGTTATAGTGTCAAGAATGCGGTATATTTCCAGCCAAACAGAAAGTCAGATTCGAATTGTTGCTCTTTCAACATCCTTGGCAAATGCCAAAGATTTGGGAGAGTGGATTGGAGCTAGCTCACATGGGCTGTTTAATTTTCCACCTGGAGTTCGTCCTGTACCACTTGAAATCCACATTCAGGGAATGGATATTGCCAATTTTGAGGCCCGGATGCAGGCAATGACGAAGCCCACATATACTGCTATTGTGCAACATGCTAAAGGAGGTAAACCAGCCATTGTATTTGTACCTACTCGAAAGCATGCCCGATTGGCAGCACTGGATCTTGTCACATATGCTACTGCTGATAGTGGCGAAAGGTCTCACTTTTTACAATGTTTAGAGGATGATTTAATTATGTTTCTGGCAAAGGTGAAAGATCATGCTCTCATCCATGCTCTAAGTCATGGAGTGGGCTATCTACATGAGGGTTTGACTCCAACAGAGAGAGAAGTCGTTGGGCAGCTCTTTACTTCTGGGGCAATACAGGTTTGTGTGGCCAGTAGCACCATGTGCTGGGGAATGACACTTTCAGCACATTTGGTTGTGGTAATGGGAACACAATATTATGATGGCCGTGAAAATGCTCACACTGATTATCCAATCACAGATCTTTTGCAGATGATGGGTCGTGCAAGCAGGCCCCTTGTTGACAGTTCTGGAAAATGTGTGATACTATGCCATGCACCTCGCAAGGAGTACTACAAGAAATTTTTGTACGAGCCATTTCCTGTTGAAAGTCATTTAGATCATTTTCTACATGACCATCTGAATGCAGAGGTGGTTGTCCGAACTATTGAGAATAAGCAAGATGCAGTAGATTATTTAACTTGGACTTTCATGTATCGTCGTTTGACACAAAATCCAAACTACTACAATTTGCAAGGTGTCAGCCACCGGCATTTGTCAGACCATCTTTCAGAGCTTGTAGAACAGACACTTACTGACTTGGAAGCCAGCAAGTGTGTTGCAGTTGAAGATGACATGGATTTGTCGCCTTTGAATTTGGGTATGATTGCAGCTTATTACTATATCAGTTATACCACAATTGAGCTTTTTAGCTCTTCCTTGACTGCAAAGACCAAGTTAAAAGGGCTCCTAGAGATTCTTGCTTCTGCCTCGGAGTATTCAAAGCTTCCTGTGAGGCCTGGTGAGGAGGAGATGATCCGTAAGCTTACTAACCACGTGCGGTTTGCGATTGACAAACCAAAGTATTCAGATCCTCATATAAAGGCAAATGCACTTTTACAAGCTCACTTCTCTAGGCATGCTGTAACAGGCAATCTCGCTTTAGATCAGCGCGAGGTGCTTCTGGAAGCAAGCAGGCTGCTTCAAGCCATGGTTGATGTTATTTCAAGCAGTGGCTGGTTGAACCCTGCTCTTGCGGCTATGGAGCTTAGCCAGATGGTTACACAGGGTCTTTGGGAACGTGATTCTGTGCTACTTCAACTCCCTCACATCACACAGGACTTAGCAAAGAGGTGTCAAGAGTACCCTGGACGAAGTATCGAAACAGTATTTGATTTAGTTGAGATGGATGACAATGAAAGGCGTGAACTTTTACAAATGACAGACTTGCAGCTTTTAGATATTGCTCGTGTCTGCAACCGTTTTCCAAATATAGACTTGAATTTTGATATCCTTGACAAAGAGGATATTTCGGTTACGGAGTCCGTGACACTTCAAGTCACCCTTGAAAGGGAGTTTGAAGGCAAGCAAGAGTTAGGTCCGGTGGATGCACCGCGCTTTCCTAAACCGAAGGAAGAAGGGTGGTGGCTTGTGGTTGGTGACCCCAAGTCAAATCAGCTTCTGGCAATTAAACGAGTATCGCTGCAGCGTAAAGCAAAGGTGAAACTTGACTTTACAGCACCCTCTGAAGTTGGAAAGAGGACTTACACCCTTTATTTCATGTGTGATGCTTACCTTGGATGTGATCAGGAATATGAATTAATGATTGATGTCAAGGAAGCACCAGTAGATAACGATTGATGGAAGGGGATAGCTGCTTTGTGATTAAGTAGTACCATGCAGCTGTTGTTTTCCTATACACCAATCAGAGCATTATAGTCTGTTTAGATGATATCTCTAATCGGTTATCATGGTTATGGTTGTTATTTCATGATCCATATGTCAAGAGCTGGCCTCACCTCAACTTACCAAGGAGGAACTGGGGATGCATGTACTCAATATACCTGACTCTCACTGTTTGCGCATGCTTTTTATTGACCAACTTTCTAAAAACCATATCAGGGCTCCATGGATTCTCCTAATTACATATACCATGCTTAGTTCTCATTTTATAGAAAATTGAAGAATACCATTGGTGGGAATATGCTATAAAAAGTCTGATTTCTTCTTTCTTCACCTTGAGATCTGGAGTTTGAATCCTCTTGTGCTCATGGGAAGGAATGTAGAAGATTTTAAAGAAAAGGTTTTGGGGTCTGTATTGCATTGCACTTAAAAAGGTCTGGAAGAGGGAAAATGCTGTAAGAGTTTCAAGTCTTTACTGCAATGTAGTGAAATGTCTGGAAGATTGCAGATACTAAAATATCTTTCTTGGTACTAAGGTAACTCATTGGAGCATGTTTCAGCAGTTACCTTGTGTGAAATAACTGTAGATGATCTCATAGTGGTTGAAGTATTAACATCGGGAAGACAATCTATTATACAGGTGATCAGTCGCTTATATATTTTTGGAGTTGCAAATATTTTAATTTCTTTCTGTTTATTAGTTGCTATACGCTCAAATGATTTTGCAAGCATAGTGAGAATTTTTAAATATCAATGGGTAGTAGCTACACCGCATCCTTCTCTTTGATCTTGTATGTCTTTGGTGTGGATGAGCGAGTTGAGCTCCAGAATTTAACCAACATGAGAAAGCTTAACCAACGTGGCACTTATCGATATACATGTTAACATTACAGTAGTTAAATGATGGTAGTCAGCATGGGGTACACCTTAGTTTGTACAAAGGGGGTCTAAATCCATTCAATAGCTTTTCCTGGTTTTTTTATCATCGAAGTCATGATTTTGTGGATATACACAATTTTATAATGGTCGTGGAGCAAACAAGAATGTTCAAACTGGCTTCACAGTGGTAGGTTGATACCAACGCAAGGGCATACAAGAATGTTCATGTTTAAATTTGCTATTTTCTTTACAAGAAATGTATGTTGATGGAGGCGTTATTGAATGTTGTCGTGTCTCAAAATGAGTCGTCATTTTCATTCAAATATATGAGATACCACTATTGTACATGCAATTTGTTGTTGATTCGTTAACTGTCTGTTCACATGAGCAAGCTGCTGTTTTGATTTTCAGTGTGGCATGATGTGTTTCTGCTTTACCTGTACAGGCTAGTAGGATTTTTCTTTATTAGCCTGTGAATTTGATCTCACCATGTGACGGTAGCTGCTCCTCGCCTCTCATGGGTTCATTGTAGTTTGTTGCATTCAAGACATTATTATACCTACGTCCCTTCCCATGCAAGAGCAATCTAATCCTCAACCTCAAGGTGAAGAAAATAAGTATTGCTATCGAGGAATACTACATGCAACAATGCCCACATTACATTTCCCTTGCCTATCTATTGGCAAGTGGAAAGGCTTCTGTGATATGTCAAAATGAACTATTTTCTTGAAGCAGTTACTAGGCTTCCTCTGTTCCACGAGTCTCACCCTGGCTATATCATGCAGACCTTTGTCATTCATTCTCTGTTCAGGCTTTTGGTTCTGCTTTTGTAAGAAGCAGAGGCAGTGTTCTCATGAATACTGTGGCTAATGTAGGATATATGTACCCGTAACTCTGTTTTCTTATGAATGAATCAATTAAGAACATTGAGGAGCAAGTATTTTTCTCTATTGATAGTGCTAAAACTCTTTGTTTGTCAAATGGATGTTTTGCATAATAGATATGAAATGAATGCTTGCAGACATGTTCATTGTTGTGTTCTTTATGTCGTATGAGGATCTAACTCAGAAGGAACATAACAAACATTCCATCCATTTTGTTGTACTGTGAATACTCATATTTCATTCATGGTGACTCTATTTGGTGATGGATTCTGTACATTGAAGTATATATTTGTTGCTGTCATTAGATTAGATTCAAGTACACTATACAGTGATTTGAATGTTTACTTGATACAATGAGTGCTTTTAGCAAGAACACCGCTGACTGTTGAGGGTTGGAGGTGGGTAATAGGCATGTTGACGAACAATACCAGTGACATTGTGAATGGATGGACTGTATATTTAGAGAACATTAAAAATCACAACGCTTAGATAATGATTTCTCTGCCATGTGTGAATTTGATGATCCTAATAAATGGCACATCTTCGAGTTCTACTCCCATTCCGAGTCTGAAAACTATAGTTGAGAATTCAATCATCCCTGGTGTTGTCTCTGTTTTATCTTGTTACAAATGGCAGTACTGGCTGCCTATTGAGAATGTCCGATGACAACCAGTTTATTGCTATGTCATCATGCTATGTTACTGCACTTTTATTGCTAAATCCTAAATTCCACCAATAATGACAGAATATCTATTATTTGTGCTCTCCTCTTGGGGACGGTTCATTTCTCTTATAGATTGAATTAGCTTTGTAGAGCACGCGGTTTCGTCCGCTATTGTCTTGTGCTCTACCGCATTATTGACATGTATATTTGTTATACTTAATTTGATAACACCTCTTTGTTCTGCGTTCAGATTTGTGTCAACATTGCTATGCTTACTCTTCATTCTGTCTGACTTTTCTTGTTGCCCAATCTGGTAATTGTTCTTAGCGAGTTATTATTAGTCTAGCTGTTGACGACTACTAATATTTAGTCTTGCCTTTCGCGAATCATTCATGACTGATTATCAGTCGAGCTCAGTGTAGCTCTTCGCAAATCATTCGCAACTAATAATCTGTCTAGCTGTTCACGACAAATTATTCTTCTAGTGTTTTGATGTTTGGCTACGTAATCAGAACGATCGTGATTTCTATCACTAACGTTCTGTTCGTTTCTGATAGGCGTAGTCATGCTTAGGGAAGAAGTAATATAGCTCATTTCGTTGCGTATGAACACATTCCGTTCGAGTTCATTTCTTGTTCGAGTTTCGAGTTCGTTTCTTTTCGTGTTCGTTTCTTTTTGAGCTATTTATTTTTCGTCTCTCACACTCACACACACCCTGTTTCTTCCAACATGGTAACAGAGCTATTTTCGTAGCCTGATAAGCTTCCACAGTACAAGACTCTACTGGCTGATAGAATAATTGTCTTCTTGTTTTGTAATTCTGTACTAAATTTTCATACTTAAGTCACTGATAGTTTTTTTTGTCACTTAGACTAATTCTTTCACGTGGATTCCCAAGGGAAAGCCAGTCCCATCATGGACAAGCTTGATGGAGCCAATTACCATTTGTGAAAATTAAAGATGAAAACTGTATTAATGGCTAAAAAATTGTATGACGTTGTTATAGGTGCAGAAGGGAAACCCGAAGTAGATGACGCAACAATCGCTAGATGGAAACTGAAGGATGGAAAGGCTTTCGCGCTGATCATCCTCAACATTACGGATACACAGATCGGCCATGTATTCGAGGCCTGGACATCAAAAGAAGTCTGGGACATCTTGAGCACACTACGAATTGCGAGATATAGCTTCCAAGCTACATCTTAGGAAGAAATTTTACTCTCTCAAGATGACGAATGGTGATTCTCTGCGGAATCATATCAATCAATTCAAGACCTTGCTAAGGCAAATGGCCACTGTCAGATTTGTCATAGACGATCAAGACGTAGTGATGCAACTACTTACAAGCTTGCCAAGCTCATATGACAGTTGGGTGATGATCATCACGACTCATCCAGAACTGACTCTTTCAAGAGTCATTACTATGTTGTTGCAGGAAGACAAATGGAGGAACGAAGCCTCAAGTTCCTCAGCTGATTCTCACGCTTTATACACCAATAAGAGCATGACTAAACAGAAGAAGAAAAAAGACAAGATGCAATCAAAGCCAGACCAAAAATCAGCACAACACAAAGAACAGTCGAATCCGCAGACAAAGAAGAAATTGTTCTGCAGATACAACAAGCAAAACAACCACGAAATTCAAGACTGCCGAATACTGCAATCGAAGAACAACAGCAAGGGGTAGTCGAATCAAGTGGCAAATACAGCTGTAGAAGCTCCACAGCCTATTCAAGAAGCGGATCATGATGCATTCATGACCAGCCATCAAGGAGCATCTGGCAACAGTTCTTGGTTCCTGGATTCCGGAGCCACTCAGCACATGACCGATCTCATTGACTGTTTCGAGTCCTATACACCTGACAGTACCCATAAATATGTTCATCTTGGCGACAATAGCACACAAGCTATTAAGGGTGAAGGTACTGTGAGATTAAGCTTTGCAAATGATCAATCTAAGCTACTTTCTAAAGTCCTGTATGTACCAAATTTGTCTACAAATTTGCTCTCTGTAAGCAGAATCACAGATCTAGGACATAGAGTTGAATTTCAATGTGATCAATGCAAAGTAGTTGATAGGACATGCAAGATCCTAGCACTCGGAAAGAGGCATGGATACTTGTATAAACTAAGTCAGTGCTTTTCTGCCTCTAGTCAGGCGCCCAATACTTCTATTCATGCAAATAAAAGTTTACTTTGGCATTATAGACTTGGTCACTTGAATCATGCTACTGTACAACAAATGTCTAGACAATCTATTGTTCTTGATCTCGACTATCCTCGTGATAAAGTCGAGTTATCTGTCTATCAAGACTGTCTAGTTGGTAAACAGACTAGGAAACCATTTAAATCAAGCCATCAGCATATTGCCAGAGGATTGCTAGTCGTTGTATATTCAAACATTTGTGGCCCGATGAAAAATCCTTCGCTGAAGGATGCAAAGTATTTTATAACTTTTATTGATGAGTTTTCCAGAAGGACTGTGGTGTACTTTATAGAGAAGAAATCAGAAGTCTTCAACTGCTTCAGAATCTTGAAGGAGCATGCAGAGAAGGAGACTGGAAGGACGATCAAGCCTCTAAAATCAGACAATGGTAGAGAATATATCTCTATCGAGTTTAAGGAGTACTGCCAAAGCCAAGGCATTGCAGCAATTCATCACTCCTTACAGTCCTCAGTGTAATGGCTTGGCCGAGATAAAGAACCGTACCTTGGTTGAATCTGCCAAATGTATGCTAGCACATGCATCGTTGCCCAAGAGATTCTGGGCCGAAGCTGTCTCCACTGCAGCTTACGTCCAGAACAAGTGTTCGACCAAGGCCCTCTCAAGCAAGACACCCCATGAGGTGTGGATAGGCTCTAAGCCTTCTGTGAAAAGTCTAAGAGTGTTTGGATGAGCTGCCTACGCGCAGATCCCAAATGACACGAGGAAGAAATTGGACTTCCAAGGTCTCAAGACCATCCTGATTGGATATACTTCATCTGATAATACATACAAGCTGTATGGTCATGATACCCAGCAAATCTTGTATAGCCGAGATACAATCTTTATCGAAAATCAATTCGTCGACATCAAAGGCAAGGATATTGCTCCAGAAGAACTTCATCACCCGCCATTGATACAACTGTCCGAGCTTCTGGCTCAGGCGTGTCTATTGTCGACCCACTTCGTGACAACGAATCAGACGAAGACGTTGCTGCTACCCATCAACAAGTCCCAGGAGTGGTTCATCAGTCGAATCATCCTAGAAGATCAAGCCGAGTGCGCACACAGCCCACAAGGTATACTCCTGAGTCTGCATGTCTCCTGAGTCTTTGAAGAATGGTGTGCATGACATCTTGCCCTTCAAACATGCCTCACAGGTGGCCGAATTGGTTGCATTCGAGATGCTAATCCCTGTTATTGCTCCATTATGGCTTGCTTGGTAAAGTGCCATTGAGTTCATGTGGCAGAGTCTCCTGTGCCACAAAGTGTCTAGCTGGTCATCATGAGTCTGATGCACTTGATCTGCAGGTGGGCGTACCTTTAGATGATATAGGTAAAATGAAGAAAAAATTAAAGTTTCTAGAATATGAACGGTGCAATTGAAATGTTAACAGTTCAATTGCGAGAAAACTGAATTGAAAGTCTGTAAAAAAAAAAAAAAACAGACCAGAAAAATACAATGGCTAAAAAATAAACAACCCATCACTCACACCAAGCCCTCAAACAATCCATCCCACTCATTCAAGATATAAGCCTACTAGTATGACCATGGACTACAACCAACCAACCAACCCTCACCATGAAATCACTCTCACTCATCAATGCTCTCAACAAAAGCAAGTAAACATCCTCTCCAAGTAATTTGAAGCACTCAACTATGAACTCACACTAGTAATGAGGTCCAAGCAATCAACACAAACAACCACAATCTTTCAACTCCTCAAGATGAGCAAGCAAGCATAGTAAGTAACATCACTCCCAAACCACAAGACAACTACAACTCTCAACTCTCAAACATACCCACTCCTAAAATCCTCACTCACAAAAGGACTAATATTTAAAAGTACTAACTCTTTACATCATCTCATTATTATCCAACTATCATTGAGTTATTTCAAACAACTCACAATCCTTCTAACCAACCCACAACCTTACTAACTATGGAGTTAACAACACACAAGCAACAAACAGACATGAGGGCACAAAGCAACCATTAACCTCCCACAAACTACTAACTCACATTGCAAGTGACTTACATTGAGCAACTAACATTCATAACAATTAGCCACAAAATGGAATTAACTTCAAAGCACACTCAAACAAGCAAGCAACTCCCAAAAGTGCCAACTCCTAAAAATACTAACACACAAAAGTACTAATATACAAAAGTCCTAACATTTGAAATACAAGAGTTGGCTCCTTCTTATAGGAAAATCCAATGCATCCCCTTCACAATGCCATCTTGCCATTCTTCATGCCCTTCAAGCCCTCTTTGTCATTTGTCCCCAACCCATTTGATAGTACACCTAGTGGCCTCCATAAGAGAGTGGGGGAGTGGTGCATTCAAGGCTCTCTTCCAAAACTAGCCAAGATGCCATTTTTGTCAAAGGCTAGGGAGGCCATTAAAGTTTTTCCTTTTGTACACCCTAGAAGCCCAAAATGTCAATGGCTAGTGGGTGTACCTCCCAAATTTTTTAGCCTCCAAGGTGATTTGGCATTTAATATCCAAATTTTGGGTGAGGCCCTTTTTCAACCCCTATTTTTAGTAGGCGGCCTTCATTTTTCCTTGGGTACCTTTGTTTTTTGCCTTTCTTCGATTTTTCAAGGGCCGTGCGCTTACTGCTCATTTGTCTGAGTTTTTGGTCTGTTGGGTAACTCCTTGTCGTTAATTGTCCGTAAATTGCCCAAACTTTGCCGTTAGGGTTTCCGTGATTCCTTGACACTAAATCCATGTTTCCCGATCCCGTTTTTATCCGAAACTTTTGTTTCTCGGTTTTTTCTTCTGTGGTTGACTTTTTCGACATCCATGACTAGGGCTCCTACGACAACACGGTTTCCCTGAAAAATACACTGAGTGATCATATATTAGTAAAGATGGACTCAATACATGATGAGATTTTAGCACGATAATACCGGCTATTTTTTTACAACTTGCCATTTTTTTTGAAAAGCCGTAAAATATTTGCCGGCCATTTCTAAGGCCGCAAAATTTGCTCTAGCCTCATTTAGGACGGGCTGGGACCCAATTCTAGGTGGACCGGCACTTTTGGCTCGGTCTTACAAAACTTGACCACAAAATATTTTTGAAGGATTTAAAAAAAAAAAAAAGAGTCAATTTCTTACTTTTAAACTGTGTCTAGCCACTTTAGGGACGGGCTGAGACCCAATTCTAAGGCAAATTTGTGCCGATTTTTTTTTTCTAATAATCGGGTTTTACATGCCGATTTTTTCAACTATTGCGAACTTAAACTTCAATATTAGCTCAATTTTTTGTGTGGAAATATAAGGTAACACAATGTTTGTTACACAAGCATGTGCGTAATCACCTATCATATAGGACTCCGGAAGTAGAATCCAGATCTGCTAGGAGTAGAAGGTTGAATCGCAAGTACCAAGCTAAGCGAAGACATCAGTCCTTGCTTTTGGCTTCGCAAAACCCCGTAGTGACAGAAGCCTCATATTCTAGATGGGGCCTTTTTGAAGTAGCTAGATTGCTTCAAACATCAGCATGTCATGATCTTGGAGAGATGGAGTTTCTGTGCAGTCATTGTTCGGCCCTAAGATGGAAAGCAGAAAGAAATAGCTCTTTCTGTTGCATGAAAGACAAGGTCCATTTGCCTTTGATGCCAGCACCGCTTCTTTATCTCCTTAATTTGTACACGTCTTTTGATGATGTGAGAGCTCATTTTAGAAAACACGTTCGAAGTTATAATAACTCCTTGGCCTTCGCATATCTTGGGGTGAATCTAGATAGATCCACTGCCAACTCTATAGGTGGCACGTATACATTTAGAGTGTCTGGCCGGTTGTATCATCATATTGGTGGTTTGTTGCCCTTAGATTGACTTTCATTTTCGCAGATCTACATCATGGATGGTGATGATTTGCAATTAGATCAGAGATTAGCTCTGAATCCTGATCTTAGGCGTGACATTATCTACCTTTTGCAAAGCATGATGATGGATGTACATCCATTTGCGTAACATTTTAAGAATGTTGCTGGACTCATGCGGGAGAATTTCACAAAGGATATTCGACTTCGCATAGTTTCTGGTTTTTCATAGAGTAGAGCGAATAGACAGTTCAATGCTCCTACGAACAATGAAATTGTAGTGCTTATGGCTATAGATGATACCCTGAGTGACAAAATGCGTGACATCATATTGCACTCCATTCAGGATGGTTTGCAGCATATCACAGAGCGTCATTCATCGTATGATGCCTTGTATTTTGTCCTCCTCTTTCTTTACGGTACTAATAGGTGGTATCAAGGGACTCCACATATGTGTATGAGAGATGTTGCACATGGTGATGATGATGACGTATGTGATGGTATACATTCAGATGCTCCTGAAGAGCAATTAGAGGGCGGACACAAAGTTGTCACCATTCGAGAGCTTTGCAGCTACTATTTACAGGTACGAGCAGAGCATGTTTCACCTATACATTTGGGTGGAAGGCTCTTGCAAGAGTATGTGTGTGACATGGTAGCAAAAATGGTGCAAAACAACATGAACTACATCTATAACAATCGAGATAGATTTCGTAGAGAGATTCGCAGTGGCATTGTTGATGCCCTTTGATCTCATTCTGTTGGAGAGGGGGAGAAGAGACGAAAAGAAAAAGGTGTCGTATGTAAGAAACGGAAATAATCTCAAAAAGGGGTAAGACGAACACAAGCGAGAAACGAAACTCGAAGAGAAACGAACTCGAACAGAAAGTGTTCGTGCGTAGTGGAACGAGCTATACGACTCTCTCCATAAGCATGACTATGCCTATCAGAATGAGCAGAATGTTAGTGATGGAAATCACGGTCATTCTTGATTACGCAGCCAAACCTTAATCTTTGGGAGCATCTCTGAAAAATCGATCATTTCTTCATCCAATATGGAAGACATTGTCTATATGTCCTGCAAAACAAAACACAATCGCAAAATTATAATTTGATAGAGATAGATCAGTTCTTATTGGTGAAAACATATTGATAAATTATTGGTGAATTATATCTGTCACAAAAGATGCAATAACTACAATTTCATAGCTCAAGTAAATAAAAAAAACAAAACAAAACATAATATTTGAGCTTTGACCATATTTGATACTATTTAAGACAACAACCACATAATATGCTTTAACTTTCACTTTGTTACAAACTCCAATGACCGACCTGAACACATAGTATTGCCTTTGCCGTGAAACAACATAGTATTGCCTTTGCAAGGCAAGGCCAATAAAATGTACTGGATTTTATTATATGATGAAATAAGCATCTTCTACTCGTCGACACTCTCGCAAAGAAAAAATTGTGACACAAAGTACAAATAGTGTGTGCAATTAAATCAAGCCCATGGGAAATGGACTTGGAAAATTGCGTTTCGTTGCCTACTAGCTGCTAAAAGTTTCCAACCTGTAAATCGAATTGTGTAACTACTTGATCATCCTTTCCGCCGATGGTTTGGAGGTTTTAAGTCTGTCACATAAGACTGTTCAATGTAAACATACTTCAATGGTAGAGCTTCTAATTCTCAATACCATGTATACGTAGATTTCAGAAAGTCACTGTAGCTGCCACTATAATTGATGATCGTGGGATTTGCACATAAAGAACCAAGGCAACAAAAGCTAAGCACATTCAGATCCATGAATGAGCGATTATGAACACTATCACATAAAACAATGTAAGCGGTTGTGCTATGAATCAGTGATACCTTCGCAATAGAAACTGCTAAATTGAAAGGTGCTACCATTGAGTTATAACCAGAAATTCGCCTAGTACACAAATGCGCGTAAAGCGTCAAAAGACGATTATAGGACAATAAGTGAGCAAAATTCATCACAGACTATACGAGTTATATCCTCGTAGATTTCTAAAATAAATTCTTGAAATGAATACGAAGGGCAACCCGTTTGAGGTGCCTGATGGGCCATATGTGAAGTTACACTCCTCGGCATGCAAATTTGTTTGAAAACGGTAGCATCTACATCACGAATCTACAAGTATTTGACAAGTTCATATCTCATGCCGCTCTTGAGACTGTTGCAAAAAACATGTGAAACAGTTCGATTCAAAATTAGAACCAACTGCTAGTGCATGGAGTAATTCACCACAAGGGCTCAGAAGAAGTTCCTACTCTTATTGAATTCACATAGTTTACATGGCTACATGAGAACCTACTTTGAGGAATATCACTCTCAGTATGCAAAAGAGCGTGGAAGTTGGTTTCAAAATAGTCATCTCCATGCACAAACGGCGAAATCAGTTTGTCTATAGAAGCTCCCAGATAGTGGAGACGGTCATTCACAGGTAACAGAAAATTGAAAAGTAATTTTTGTTGGGTACTTCTATGAGAAGCTGCATGCAAACATGACGAATGAAAACGAGTAAGCTAGACTCTCAAACCACATTACCAACATCTAGTCTTAGTGCATTGCAGTACAATTGGGCTTGAAACTACTGCATGAATTGATCAGAGTAGCAGTTCAGTAGAATGATCTTCCTTTACCTGTCCAGTGTAGAAGTTGTTAAAGTAACGACAGATTCCAGCATGCTTGAACCCATAATCTTTATTCTCAGAATGCGAAGCATGCAAAACTTCATTCTCAGAATGCGAGGCATATATCATCGTTGTAAACAACTACTAGACTCCTCCGATTTTATGCCAACTCAGATTCTCATATTCTTTTGCATGATAATTTTTTTTTTTCCCTTACTTATGTCTCATGCAAACCAAAATAGGAATTTAATATTTTGCTAAAAAAAATCAACAATAAATGCATTCGTTTTTTTCCTTGATTATGCCTCATGCAAGTAAAGGTTATTGGCCTTGTTTTATCCTTAAGAGGTTTTTACCTTAAACTTTAGACCACAATCACATAATATACTTTAACGTTGACGTTGTTAAAAACTCCATTGACCAACCTCACCACATAGTATTGCGTTTGCAAGGCAAGACCAAAAAGTCACAAGGTACCCATTATGCAATGGAAGGTGTCGAGAGAGGACATTTTACCTGGTTAGACTTTCCAAAATTTTTAGGGTTAGCCCCCTTCGGGCCTCGCCTAAAAATTCTAGAAATCCTTAGGAGACAAGAGCACCTTCCAAAATACATAGGGGTCACCCATTAGGTAGTGTGATTTAGGTTTACATGTTGCAAGAACATCAGCATATATCAATATATATTGCTTGGGGTTGCTTGTTTCACAACGGCAGCGAGCAGAGCAGAGGTCGTATTCTCGTTCACTCTCGCTTTCGTCTTCGTCATCGCCATCGCCATCGCCATCGACATCGCCGATCGTTAGGGTTCGGATTTTACAGAGATGGTGGTGAGTTAACTTGCTGTGCAGTTTGGCGATTTGATGTGAATGAAAGTGTAGATTTGCAGAGCGGAGCATAGCAGAGGTTGTGTTTCAATCACTCTCGCTTTCGTCTTCTTCGAACCCGAAATTACGTTAGGGTTCGGATTTTACACAGATGATGATGAGTTAACTTGTTTGTAGCAGTGCAGTGCAGTTTGGCGATTTGATGTGGATGCAGAGCTGAGCAGAGCAGAGGTCGTATTTCAATCACTCTCGCTTTCGTCGTCCGCGAAAGCAAGTTAGGGGAGACAGGTGATGAGTTAAGTTGTTTGTAGCAGTGCAGTGCAGTTTGGCTATCTGATGTAAAAGTGTAGATTTGCAGAGTGCTGTTGCATTTGCTTCTTGGGAGCGAAGCTTGCAGGTAGATGTGTTGTGTTTTGTGTGTGAGTGAGTGATTAGGGTTTAGTTGAGAGGAAGGAAGGAAGGAAGAAGATGGCGCATCTGGGAGGTGGTGCAGAAGCTCACGCTCGCTTCAAGCAGTATGAGTACCGTGCAAATTCCAGTCTGGTGCTCACAACTGATACTCGGCCTCGTGACACCCACGAACCGACAGGTGAGCCTGAGAGTTTGTGGGGCAAAATCGACCCTAAAAGATTTGGCGATCGTGCGTATCATGGCAGAGCTCAAGAGTTGGATGAGAAGCTTGCGAAATCCAAAAAGAAACGTGAGCAGAAAGATAAGGAAAAAATTGGCGAAGACGTCCCTCGAAGATCCAGTAAAAGGCATCGAGGCGCTCAAGAAGAGAGCGTTCTGTCAATCCAAGATGAAGGGATGTATCGTCCCAAAACAAAGGAGACACGGGCTGCCTATGAAGCGCTGCTGAGTACTATCCAGCAACAGTTTGGAGATCAGCCCCAAGACATTCTGCGGGGAGCTGCAGATGAAGTGCTGGCTGTGCTAAAAAATGATAAGTTTAAAGATCCAGACAAGAAGAAGGAACTGGAAAAGCTGCTCAATATCGTGTCACAAGAAAGATTCAATCAATTGGTCAACATTAGCAAGCTCATAACGGATTATTCTGAAGGAGCTGATGTTGGGGTAAGTGGAGCAGGCGAGGCTTTGGATGATGACATAGGTGTGGCAGTTGAGTTTGAAGAGGACGAAGAAGAAGATGAGAGTGATTTGGATGAGGTACAGGAGGACAGTGAGGGCGACGAGGATGGGCAAGAAACACACGAGGCGGAGGCTATGCAGATGGGAGGAATTGATGATGAAGAGATGGAAGAGGCAGATGAAGGGCTGAACGTGCAGGATATTGATGCCTATTGGCTTCAACGGAAAATATCTCAAGCATACCAGGATATAGATCCCCAGCAAAGCCAAAAGCTTGCAGAGGAAGTGCTGAAAACATTGGGAGAGGGCGATGATCGTGATGTTGAAAATTGTCTTGTGATGCTGTTGGATTATGACAAATTTGATCTTATCAAGCTGCTGTTGCGGAACAGGATGAAAGTTGTGTGGTGCACGCGATTGGCAAGATCCGAAGATGAGAAAGAGCGAAAAAAGATTGAGGAGGAGATGAACAGTGGAGGTCCCGATCTACGTGTTATTCTTGAACAGTTGCATGCTACAAGAGCTACAGCGAAGGAGCGCCAGAAGAATTTAGAGCGCAGTATTAGAGAAGAGGCAAGGAAGTTAAGAGATGAAGGTGTTGACGGGGACAAAGGAAGACGGCCTGAAAGAGAAGGGGGGAGCGAAGGGGGCTGGTTGAAAGGACAAAGGCAAATGCTGGACTTAAGGGATCTTGCTTTTGAGAAGGGTGGCCTCTTTATGGCAAATAAGAGGCGTGAATTACCTTCAGGCACCTACAGGCTGACAAAGAAGGGGTACGAAGAAGTCTTTGTGCCGTCACTCAAGCCTAAGCCAATGGCTGAAGGAGAGGAGCTTGTGAAAATTGCTGACATACCTGAGTGGGCACGGCCACCTTTCCATGGGATGAAGTCTCTGAACAGAGTTCAGAGTAAAGTGTATGAAACTGCACTATTTACTCCTGAAAATTTACTTCTTTGTGCCCCTACTGGCGCTGGGAAGACAAATGTGGCACTACTTGCGATTCTCCATGAGATTGGACTTAATAGAAAAGATGATGGCACACTTGATTTACATGCATTCAAGATTGTTTATGTGGCTCCCATGAAAGCCCTTGTTGCAGAGCTGGTTGGAAATCTTTCACCTCGGTTGCAGTCATATGGTGTGACTGTCAGAGAGCTCACTGGCGATCAGACCATGTCCAGGCAACAGATTGAGGAAACTCAGATAATAGTCACCACGCCAGAAAAGTGGGATATCATAACTCGAAAGTCAGGAGATAGGACCTACACTCAGCTTGTGAAGCTCCTTATAATGGATGAAATTCATCTCCTGCATGACAGCCGTGGGCCTGTATTGGAAAGCATAGTTGCTAGAACAGTTAGGCAGATTGAGACAACCCAGGAGATGATTCGACTGGTTGGTCTATCTGCAACTCTGCCGAACTACGAGGATGTGGCATTATTTTTGAGGGTAGACAAAGCTAAGGGGTTATTTTATTTTGACAACAGCTACAGACCTTGTCCATTGGCTCAACAGTTTATTGGGATTACTGTGAAGAAGCCTTTACAAAGATTCCAGCTGATGAATGATGTATGCTATGAGAAAGTGATGAACGTAGCTGGAAAACACCAAATTCTTATTTTTGTTCATTCCCGTAAAGAGACTGCAAAAACAGCACACAGTATCCGAGACACTGCGCTTGCAAATGATACCCTTGGGAAGTTTCTTAAGGAAGACAGTGCAAGTCGTGAAATTCTACAAACAAAAACGGAGTCTGTGAAGAATTCTGAACTGCGAAATCTGCTTCCTTATGGTTTTGCTATCCACCATGCAGGTATGGCTAGGGCAGACAGGACTCTTGTTGAGGAGCTCTTTACTGATGGGCATATTCAGGTCCTAGTTTCTACAGCAACCTTGGCATGGGGTGTAAATCTTCCTGCTCATACAGTTATAATTAAGGGAACTCAGATATACAATCCAGAGAAAGGAGCCTGGACCGAGCTAAGTCCCCTTGATGTGATGCAGATGCTTGGTAGAGCTGGGAGGCCACAATATGACACTTATGGAGATGGAATTGTCATCACTGGCCACAGCGAATTGCAATATTATTTGTCTCTGATGAACCAGCAGTTGCCAATTGAAAGTCAGTACATTTCCCGTTTACCTGACAATTTGAATGCTGAAATAGTTCTTGGCAGTGTTCAAAATGCTCGTGAGGCTTGTACATGGTTAGGCTATACATATCTCTACATAAGGATGCTTCGTAATCCAGTGTTATATGGTCTGAGTGCTGATGCTTTGGAGAAGGGTCGCACATTGGAGGAGCGACGTGCAGATTTGGTAAGTCTTGTGTTACTGGAGGGTATAAGAAGCATTCATTTGATTTTGTAAATTCACTAATCTAAACTTCAGACCTTGTTAACCTCTCTCATAATGGTTGACTTTTTGCTTTTCAATTTTTTGATATCTCAGGTGCACACAGCTGCAGTAATTTTGGATAAGAATAACCTTGTGAAGTATGACCGCAAAAGTGGCTATTTTCAAGTGACAGATATTGGGCGCATTGCAAGTTTTTACTATATTACGCATGGTACAATGGCCACTTACAATGAGCATCTGAAACCAACAATGGGAGACATAGAGCTATGCAGATTGTTTTCTCAAAGTGAGGAGTTAAAAAATGTAATGGTTAGAGAAGAAGAGAAGCTGGAGCTGGCTAAACTTCTTGACCGAGTGCCGATTCCAGTGAAAGAGAGCTTGGAAGAGCCTTCAGCTAAGATCAACGTGTTGTTGCAGGCATACATTTCACAGTTGAAGCTTGAAGGCTTGTCACTTACCTCCGACATGGTTTTCATAACACAGGTGAGTTTGATCGATTTTCATGATTCGCAGTGCACTTTTATCTGTTCACAGTTACTAGTGTGCAAAACTATGGTTTTCTTACGTGCTGACTACAGTCCAGCCTTAGTTTTGTATCAGTATAATTATAATGGCTTTTGATCAAGTTCCTTAATATTTGTGGAACTTGAACCATGCATAATCTCCAACACTCAAGTTTACAGGGCCTGTGACCCAATTTTGCTCTAGGCTGATGCACTACCATACACTAGGTTCTTATTTGTTTCACATGATGGTACCTCCAGCTCTTAGAGCCTGGTTAATGAACCTAATAACTATCGGCTCATCATATCTGAGGCCTATTCTGGTGCTTAAGGGTCTTTTTCAAGAACATTGAGAAGCAGCAGTCTTCGTCAATCTGATCACTAACAAAAAGACTGTCACCTGCATTTTTGATTCAGCAAAAACGGCTTGCAGTACTGAAACCCAACAGTTGGCATTGTACACAAGTAAATAACTGGCAAAAACTGAAATTCAATCTAGGGTGGATGCAGTGGCGTAACAGCTTACAAGTTTTTGCTTGTGAACTTTTTGTTTTGGATTTTCCTTGTTTCTCACTCATCAGGCTTTTGGGATTTTCGAAACTCTCCTGTTCTTCCGTATGGCATGTATTTCAATCTATTAAGAAGTTAGATCTATTTGTCAAATAAGTATGTACGGGGAATATGGGCTGACATCTACACAGCTTCCATGATTAAGTGAGCTTAGATGTTCAAGTTAATTAGATTTTTCTTTTATTGCGTATTTATTCCTCCTACCCTTGTTTGTTAGTCAGTTGTTTTTGCAAACTTTAGTAACAAGACTAGTTTTCATTATTCCTTAGAAATCAGGATACATACGTTTCAATCCTGAATCCTGAGGCTTCACATATGTTATTCGTTGTTGTTAGTTCATATACTTTAGCAGTTTGATTTTGTTATTTGGTCATAACATTTGATTATTCATTTTTTCTCTGAATATTTTCCTCAGCAATGAGTCAGCATCCCTCTTCATTTTTTGGATGCATGGAGTTTAATGAAGTTGTATCTTATTAAGGTTTTGCCTAACTGCAGAGTGCTGCTCGTTTGATGCGGGCTCTATTTGAAATCGTTTTAAAGCGCGGATGGGCTCAGCTTGCTGAGAAAGCTCTTACATTATGCAAGATGGTTCAGAGGCGCATGTGGAGCAGTCAAACACCCTTAAGACAGTTCAGGGGAATCCCTTCTGATATATTAAGCAAAATTGAAAAGAAGGATTTAACATGGGAGCGCTATTATGACTTATCACCACAGGAGATCGGAGAGCTTATTAGATTTCCAAAGATGGGAAAGACCATTCACAAGTTCATTCATCAATTTCCAAAGCTTGAGTTGGCTGCACATGTCCAACGAATTACACGATCTGTGCTTAAGGTTGATCTCACAATCACACCAGATTTTCAGTGGGATGAAAAAATTCATGGTTATGTCGAACCTTTTTGGGTCATAGTGGAGGATAACGATGGAGAAAATATCCTTCATCATGAGTATTTTGTATTGAAAATGCAGTACATTGAAGAGGATCATAATCTGAGCTTTACTGTTCCTATTTTTGAGCCCTTGCCTCCTCAATATTTCATTCGAGTTGTCTCTGATAGGTGGTTAAATGCAGAGACTGTGCTTCCTGTGTCTTTCAGGCATTTGATTTTACCAGAAAAGTATCCACCTCCTACAGAGCTTCTTGATTTGCAACCACTTCCAGTTACTGCTCTGCGAAATCCGGCATTTGAATCACTGTATCAGGAGTTCAGGCATTTTAATCCTATTCAGACTCAGGTTTTTACAGTTCTCTACAACACAGATGACAATGTCCTTGTTGCGGCACCTACAGGCAGTGGAAAAACAATATGTGCAGAATTTGCCGTTCTAAGGATGTTACAGAGAGGGGCTGACACAATTGGTGCTCGTTGTGTTTACATAGCACCGATAGAAGCTCTTGCAAAGGAGCGTTACAGAGACTGGGAACAGAAATTTGGCCAGGGGTTGGGTGTGCGCGTTGTTGAGCTTACTGGAGAGACAGCAATGGACGTGAAGCTTCTTGAAAAGGGCCAAATAGTAATAAGTACTCCAGAGAGATGGGATGTCCTATCGCGTCGTTGGAAGCAAAGGAAACATGTCCAGCAAGTTAACCTTTTTTTGGTAGATGAACTCCATTTAATTGGTGGGGAAAAAGGCCCCGTGCTTGAGGTTATAGTGTCAAGAATGCGGTATATTTCCAGCCAAACAGAAAGTCAGATTCGAATTGTTGCTCTTTCAACATCCTTGGCAAATGCCAAAGATTTGGGAGAGTGGATTGGAGCTAGCTCACATGGGCTGTTTAATTTTCCACCTGGAGTTCGTCCTGTACCACTTGAAATCCACATTCAGGGAATGGATATTGCCAATTTTGAGGCCCGGATGCAGGCAATGACGAAGCCCACATATACTGCTATTGTGCAACATGCTAAAGGAGGTAAACCAGCCATTGTATTTGTACCTACTCGAAAGCATGCCCGATTGGCAGCACTGGATCTTGTCACATATGCTACTGCTGATAGTGGCGAAAGGTCTCACTTTTTACAATGTTTAGAGGATGATTTAATTATGTTTCTGGCAAAGGTGAAAGATCATGCTCTCATCCATGCTCTAAGTCATGGAGTGGGCTATCTACATGAGGGTTTGACTCCAACAGAGAGAGAAGTCGTTGGGCAGCTCTTTACTTCTGGGGCAATACAGGTTTGTGTGGCCAGTAGCACCATGTGCTGGGGAATGACACTTTCAGCACATTTGGTTGTGGTAATGGGAACACAATATTATGATGGCCGTGAAAATGCTCACACTGATTATCCAATCACAGATCTTTTGCAGATGATGGGTCGTGCAAGCAGGCCCCTTGTTGACAGTTCTGGAAAATGTGTGATACTATGCCATGCACCTCGCAAGGAGTACTACAAGAAATTTTTGTACGAGCCATTTCCTGTTGAAAGTCATTTAGATCATTTTCTACATGACCATCTGAATGCAGAGGTGGTTGTCCGAACTATTGAGAATAAGCAAGATGCAGTAGATTATTTAACTTGGACTTTCATGTATCGTCGTTTGACACAAAATCCAAACTACTACAATTTGCAAGGTGTCAGCCACCGGCATTTGTCAGACCATCTTTCAGAGCTTGTAGAACAGACACTTACTGACTTGGAAGCCAGCAAGTGTGTTGCAGTTGAAGATGACATGGATTTGTCGCCTTTGAATTTGGGTATGATTGCAGCTTATTACTATATCAGTTATACCACAATTGAGCTTTTTAGCTCTTCCTTGACTGCAAAGACCAAGTTAAAAGGGCTCCTAGAGATTCTTGCTTCTGCCTCGGAGTATTCAAAGCTTCCTGTGAGGCCTGGTGAGGAGGAGATGATCCGTAAGCTTACTAACCACGTGCGGTTTGCGATTGACAAACCAAAGTATTCAGATCCTCATATAAAGGCAAATGCACTTTTACAAGCTCACTTCTCTAGGCATGCTGTAACAGGCAATCTCGCTTTAGATCAGCGCGAGGTGCTTCTGGAAGCAAGCAGGCTGCTTCAAGCCATGGTTGATGTTATTTCAAGCAGTGGCTGGTTGAACCCTGCTCTTGCGGCTATGGAGCTTAGCCAGATGGTTACACAGGGTCTTTGGGAACGTGATTCTGTGCTACTTCAACTCCCTCACATCACACAGGACTTAGCAAAGAGGTGTCAAGAGTACCCTGGACGAAGTATCGAAACAGTATTTGATTTAGTTGAGATGGATGACAATGAAAGGCGTGAACTTTTACAAATGACAGACTTGCAGCTTTTAGATATTGCTCGTGTCTGCAACCGTTTTCCAAATATAGACTTGAATTTTGATATCCTTGACAAAGAGGATATTTCGGTTACGGAGTCCGTGACACTTCAAGTCACCCTTGAAAGGGAGTTTGAAGGCAAGCAAGAGTTAGGTCCGGTGGATGCACCGCGCTTTCCTAAACCGAAGGAAGAAGGGTGGTGGCTTGTGGTTGGTGACCCCAAGTCAAATCAGCTTCTGGCAATTAAACGAGTATCGCTGCAGCGTAAAGCAAAGGTGAAACTTGACTTTACAGCACCCTCTGAAGTTGGAAAGAGGACTTACACCCTTTATTTCATGTGTGATGCTTACCTTGGATGTGATCAGGAATATGAATTAATGATTGATGTCAAGGAAGCACCAGTAGATAACGATTGATGGAAGGGGATAGCTGCTTTGTGATTAAGTAGTACCATGCAGCTGTTGTTTTCCTATACACCAATCAGAGCATTATAGTCTGTTTAGATGATATCTCTAATCGGTTATCATGGTTATGGTTGTTATTTCATGATCCATATGTCAAGAGCTGGCCTCACCTCAACTTACCAAGGAGGAACTGGGGATGCATGTACTCAATATACCTGACTCTCACTGTTTGCGCATGCTTTTTATTGACCAACTTTCTAAAAACCATATCAGGGCTCCATGGATTCTCCTAATTACATATACCATGCTTAGTTCTCATTTTATAGAAAATTGAAGAATACCATTGGTGGGAATATGCTATAAAAAGTCTGATTTCTTCTTTCTTCACCTTGAGATCTGGAGTTTGAATCCTCTTGTGCTCATGGGAAGGAATGTAGAAGATTTTAAAGAAAAGGTTTTGGGGTCTGTATTGCATTGCACTTAAAAAGGTCTGGAAGAGGGAAAATGCTGTAAGAGTTTCAAGTCTTTACTGCAATGTAGTGAAATGTCTGGAAGATTGCAGATACTAAAATATCTTTCTTGGTACTAAGGTAACTCATTGGAGCATGTTTCAGCAGTTACCTTGTGTGAAATAACTGTAGATGATCTCATAGTGGTTGAAGTATTAACATCGGGAAGACAATCTATTATACAGGTGATCAGTCGCTTATATATTTTTGGAGTTGCAAATATTTTAATTTCTTTCTGTTTATTAGTTGCTATACGCTCAAATGATTTTGCAAGCATAGTGAGAATTTTTAAATATCAATGGGTAGTAGCTACACCGCATCCTTCTCTTTGATCTTGTATGTCTTTGGTGTGGATGAGCGAGTTGAGCTCCAGAATTTAACCAACATGAGAAAGCTTAACCAACGTGGCACTTATCGATATACATGTTAACATTACAGTAGTTAAATGATGGTAGTCAGCATGGGGTACACCTTAGTTTGTACAAAGGGGGTCTAAATCCATTCAATAGCTTTTCCTGGTTTTTTTATCATCGAAGTCATGATTTTGTGGATATACACAATTTTATAATGGTCGTGGAGCAAACAAGAATGTTCAAACTGGCTTCACAGTGGTAGGTTGATACCAACGCAAGGGCATACAAGAATGTTCATGTTTAAATTTGCTATTTTCTTTACAAGAAATGTATGTTGATGGAGGCGTTATTGAATGTTGTCGTGTCTCAAAATGAGTCGTCATTTTCATTCAAATATATGAGATACCACTATTGTACATGCAATTTGTTGTTGATTCGTTAACTGTCTGTTCACATGAGCAAGCTGCTGTTTTGATTTTCAGTGTGGCATGATGTGTTTCTGCTTTACCTGTACAGGCTAGTAGGATTTTTCTTTATTAGCCTGTGAATTTGATCTCACCATGTGACGGTAGCTGCTCCTCGCCTCTCATGGGTTCATTGTAGTTTGTTGCATTCAAGACATTATTATACCTACGTCCCTTCCCATGCAAGAGCAATCTAATCCTCAACCTCAAGGTGAAGAAAATAAGTATTGCTATCGAGGAATACTACATGCAACAATGCCCACATTACATTTCCCTTGCCTATCTATTGGCAAGTGGAAAGGCTTCTGTGATATGTCAAAATGAACTATTTTCTTGAAGCAGTTACTAGGCTTCCTCTGTTCCACGAGTCTCACCCTGGCTATATCATGCAGACCTTTGTCATTCATTCTCTGTTCAGGCTTTTGGTTCTGCTTTTGTAAGAAGCAGAGGCAGTGTTCTCATGAATACTGTGGCTAATGTAGGATATATGTACCCGTAACTCTGTTTTCTTATGAATGAATCAATTAAGAACATTGAGGAGCAAGTATTTTTCTCTATTGATAGTGCTAAAACTCTTTGTTTGTCAAATGGATGTTTTGCATAATAGATATGAAATGAATGCTTGCAGACATGTTCATTGTTGTGTTCTTTATGTCGTATGAGGATCTAACTCAGAAGGAACATAACAAACATTCCATCCATTTTGTTGTACTGTGAATACTCATATTTCATTCATGGTGACTCTATTTGGTGATGGATTCTGTACATTGAAGTATATATTTGTTGCTGTCATTAGATTAGATTCAAGTACACTATACAGTGATTTGAATGTTTACTTGATACAATGAGTGCTTTTAGCAAGAACACCGCTGACTGTTGAGGGTTGGAGGTGGGTAATAGGCATGTTGACGAACAATACCAGTGACATTGTGAATGGATGGACTGTATATTTAGAGAACATTAAAAATCACAACGCTTAGATAATGATTTCTCTGCCATGTGTGAATTTGATGATCCTAATAAATGGCACATCTTCGAGTTCTACTCCCATTCCGAGTCTGAAAACTATAGTTGAGAATTCAATCATCCCTGGTGTTGTCTCTGTTTTATCTTGTTACAAATGGCAGTACTGGCTGCCTATTGAGAATGTCCGATGACAACCAGTTTATTGCTATGTCATCATGCTATGTTACTGCACTTTTATTGCTAAATCCTAAATTCCACCAATAATGACAGAATATCTATTATTTGTGCTCTCCTCTTGGGGACGGTTCATTTCTCTTATAGATTGAATTAGCTTTGTAGAGCACGCGGTTTCGTCCGCTATTGTCTTGTGCTCTACCGCATTATTGACATGTATATTTGTTATACTTAATTTGATAACACCTCTTTGTTCTGCGTTCAGATTTGTGTCAACATTGCTATGCTTACTCTTCATTCTGTCTGACTTTTCTTGTTGCCCAATCTGGTAATTGTTCTTAGCGAGTTATTATTAGTCTAGCTGTTGACGACTACTAATATTTAGTCTTGCCTTTCGCGAATCATTCATGACTGATTATCAGTCGAGCTCAGTGTAGCTCTTCGCAAATCATTCGCAACTAATAATCTGTCTAGCTGTTCACGACAAATTATTCTTCTAGTGTTTTGATGTTTGGCTACGTAATCAGAACGATCGTGATTTCTATCACTAACGTTCTGTTCGTTTCTGATAGGCGTAGTCATGCTTAGGGAAGAAGTAATATAGCTCATTTCGTTGCGTATGAACACATTCCGTTCGAGTTCATTTCTTGTTCGAGTTTCGAGTTCGTTTCTTTTCGTGTTCGTTTCTTTTTGAGCTATTTATTTTTCGTCTCTCACACTCACACACACCCTGTTTCTTCCAACATGGTAACAGAGCTATTTTCGTAGCCTGATAAGCTTCCACAGTACAAGACTCTACTGGCTGATAGAATAATTGTCTTCTTGTTTTGTAATTCTGTACTAAATTTTCATACTTAAGTCACTGATAGTTTTTTTTGTCACTTAGACTAATTCTTTCACGTGGATTCCCAAGGGAAAGCCAGTCCCATCATGGACAAGCTTGATGGAGCCAATTACCATTTGTGAAAATTAAAGATGAAAACTGTATTAATGGCTAAAAAATTGTATGACGTTGTTATAGGTGCAGAAGGGAAACCCGAAGTAGATGACGCAACAATCGCTAGATGGAAACTGAAGGATGGAAAGGCTTTCGCGCTGATCATCCTCAACATTACGGATACACAGATCGGCCATGTATTCGAGGCCTGGACATCAAAAGAAGTCTGGGACATCTTGAGCACACTACGAATTGCGAGATATAGCTTCCAAGCTACATCTTAGGAAGAAATTTTACTCTCTCAAGATGACGAATGGTGATTCTCTGCGGAATCATATCAATCAATTCAAGACCTTGCTAAGGCAAATGGCCACTGTCAGATTTGTCATAGACGATCAAGACGTAGTGATGCAACTACTTACAAGCTTGCCAAGCTCATATGACAGTTGGGTGATGATCATCACGACTCATCCAGAACTGACTCTTTCAAGAGTCATTACTATGTTGTTGCAGGAAGACAAATGGAGGAACGAAGCCTCAAGTTCCTCAGCTGATTCTCACGCTTTATACACCAATAAGAGCATGACTAAACAGAAGAAGAAAAAAGACAAGATGCAATCAAAGCCAGACCAAAAATCAGCACAACACAAAGAACAGTCGAATCCGCAGACAAAGAAGAAATTGTTCTGCAGATACAACAAGCAAAACAACCACGAAATTCAAGACTGCCGAATACTGCAATCGAAGAACAACAGCAAGGGGTAGTCGAATCAAGTGGCAAATACAGCTGTAGAAGCTCCACAGCCTATTCAAGAAGCGGATCATGATGCATTCATGACCAGCCATCAAGGAGCATCTGGCAACAGTTCTTGGTTCCTGGATTCCGGAGCCACTCAGCACATGACCGATCTCATTGACTGTTTCGAGTCCTATACACCTGACAGTACCCATAAATATGTTCATCTTGGCGACAATAGCACACAAGCTATTAAGGGTGAAGGTACTGTGAGATTAAGCTTTGCAAATGATCAATCTAAGCTACTTTCTAAAGTCCTGTATGTACCAAATTTGTCTACAAATTTGCTCTCTGTAAGCAGAATCACAGATCTAGGACATAGAGTTGAATTTCAATGTGATCAATGCAAAGTAGTTGATAGGACATGCAAGATCCTAGCACTCGGAAAGAGGCATGGATACTTGTATAAACTAAGTCAGTGCTTTTCTGCCTCTAGTCAGGCGCCCAATACTTCTATTCATGCAAATAAAAGTTTACTTTGGCATTATAGACTTGGTCACTTGAATCATGCTACTGTACAACAAATGTCTAGACAATCTATTGTTCTTGATCTCGACTATCCTCGTGATAAAGTCGAGTTATCTGTCTATCAAGACTGTCTAGTTGGTAAACAGACTAGGAAACCATTTAAATCAAGCCATCAGCATATTGCCAGAGGATTGCTAGTCGTTGTATATTCAAACATTTGTGGCCCGATGAAAAATCCTTCGCTGAAGGATGCAAAGTATTTTATAACTTTTATTGATGAGTTTTCCAGAAGGACTGTGGTGTACTTTATAGAGAAGAAATCAGAAGTCTTCAACTGCTTCAGAATCTTGAAGGAGCATGCAGAGAAGGAGACTGGAAGGACGATCAAGCCTCTAAAATCAGACAATGGTAGAGAATATATCTCTATCGAGTTTAAGGAGTACTGCCAAAGCCAAGGCATTGCAGCAATTCATCACTCCTTACAGTCCTCAGTGTAATGGCTTGGCCGAGATAAAGAACCGTACCTTGGTTGAATCTGCCAAATGTATGCTAGCACATGCATCGTTGCCCAAGAGATTCTGGGCCGAAGCTGTCTCCACTGCAGCTTACGTCCAGAACAAGTGTTCGACCAAGGCCCTCTCAAGCAAGACACCCCATGAGGTGTGGATAGGCTCTAAGCCTTCTGTGAAAAGTCTAAGAGTGTTTGGATGAGCTGCCTACGCGCAGATCCCAAATGACACGAGGAAGAAATTGGACTTCCAAGGTCTCAAGACCATCCTGATTGGATATACTTCATCTGATAATACATACAAGCTGTATGGTCATGATACCCAGCAAATCTTGTATAGCCGAGATACAATCTTTATCGAAAATCAATTCGTCGACATCAAAGGCAAGGATATTGCTCCAGAAGAACTTCATCACCCGCCATTGATACAACTGTCCGAGCTTCTGGCTCAGGCGTGTCTATTGTCGACCCACTTCGTGACAACGAATCAGACGAAGACGTTGCTGCTACCCATCAACAAGTCCCAGGAGTGGTTCATCAGTCGAATCATCCTAGAAGATCAAGCCGAGTGCGCACACAGCCCACAAGGTATACTCCTGAGTCTGCATGTCTCCTGAGTCTTTGAAGAATGGTGTGCATGACATCTTGCCCTTCAAACATGCCTCACAGGTGGCCGAATTGGTTGCATTCGAGATGCTAATCCCTGTTATTGCTCCATTATGGCTTGCTTGGTAAAGTGCCATTGAGTTCATGTGGCAGAGTCTCCTGTGCCACAAAGTGTCTAGCTGGTCATCATGAGTCTGATGCACTTGATCTGCAGGTGGGCGTACCTTTAGATGATATAGGTAAAATGAAGAAAAAATTAAAGTTTCTAGAATATGAACGGTGCAATTGAAATGTTAACAGTTCAATTGCGAGAAAACTGAATTGAAAGTCTGTAAAAAAAAAAAAAAACAGACCAGAAAAATACAATGGCTAAAAAATAAACAACCCATCACTCACACCAAGCCCTCAAACAATCCATCCCACTCATTCAAGATATAAGCCTACTAGTATGACCATGGACTACAACCAACCAACCAACCCTCACCATGAAATCACTCTCACTCATCAATGCTCTCAACAAAAGCAAGTAAACATCCTCTCCAAGTAATTTGAAGCACTCAACTATGAACTCACACTAGTAATGAGGTCCAAGCAATCAACACAAACAACCACAATCTTTCAACTCCTCAAGATGAGCAAGCAAGCATAGTAAGTAACATCACTCCCAAACCACAAGACAACTACAACTCTCAACTCTCAAACATACCCACTCCTAAAATCCTCACTCACAAAAGGACTAATATTTAAAAGTACTAACTCTTTACATCATCTCATTATTATCCAACTATCATTGAGTTATTTCAAACAACTCACAATCCTTCTAACCAACCCACAACCTTACTAACTATGGAGTTAACAACACACAAGCAACAAACAGACATGAGGGCACAAAGCAACCATTAACCTCCCACAAACTACTAACTCACATTGCAAGTGACTTACATTGAGCAACTAACATTCATAACAATTAGCCACAAAATGGAATTAACTTCAAAGCACACTCAAACAAGCAAGCAACTCCCAAAAGTGCCAACTCCTAAAAATACTAACACACAAAAGTACTAATATACAAAAGTCCTAACATTTGAAATACAAGAGTTGGCTCCTTCTTATAGGAAAATCCAATGCATCCCCTTCACAATGCCATCTTGCCATTCTTCATGCCCTTCAAGCCCTCTTTGTCATTTGTCCCCAACCCATTTGATAGTACACCTAGTGGCCTCCATAAGAGAGTGGGGGAGTGGTGCATTCAAGGCTCTCTTCCAAAACTAGCCAAGATGCCATTTTTGTCAAAGGCTAGGGAGGCCATTAAAGTTTTTCCTTTTGTACACCCTAGAAGCCCAAAATGTCAATGGCTAGTGGGTGTACCTCCCAAATTTTTTAGCCTCCAAGGTGATTTGGCATTTAATATCCAAATTTTGGGTGAGGCCCTTTTTCAACCCCTATTTTTAGTAGGCGGCCTTCATTTTTCCTTGGGTACCTTTGTTTTTTGCCTTTCTTCGATTTTTCAAGGGCCGTGCGCTTACTGCTCATTTGTCTGAGTTTTTGGTCTGTTGGGTAACTCCTTGTCGTTAATTGTCCGTAAATTGCCCAAACTTTGCCGTTAGGGTTTCCGTGATTCCTTGACACTAAATCCATGTTTCCCGATCCCGTTTTTATCCGAAACTTTTGTTTCTCGGTTTTTTCTTCTGTGGTTGACTTTTTCGACATCCATGACTAGGGCTCCTACGACAACACGGTTTCCCTGAAAAATACACTGAGTGATCATATATTAGTAAAGATGGACTCAATACATGATGAGATTTTAGCACGGTAATACCGGCTATTTTTTTACAACTTGCCATTTTTTTTGAAAAGCCGTAAAATATTTGCCGGCCATTTCTAAGGCCGCAAAATTTGCTCTAGCCTCATTTAGGACGGGCTGGGACCCAATTCTAGGTGGACCGGCACTTTTGGCTCGGTCTTACAAAACTTGACCACAAAATATTTTTGAAGGATTTAAAAAAAAAAAAAAGAGTCAATTTCTTACTTTTAAACTGTGTCTAGCCACTTTAGGGACGGGCTGAGACCCAATTCTAAGGCAAATTTGTGCCGATTTTTTTTTTCTAATAATCGGGTTTTACATGCCGATTTTTTCAACTATTGCGAACTTAAACTTCAATATTAGCTCAATTTTTTGTGTGGAAATATAAGGTAACACAATGTTTGTTACACAAGCATGTGCGTAATCACCTATCATATAGGACTCCGGAAGTAGAATCCAGATCTGCTAGGAGTAGAAGGTTGAATCGCAAGTACCAAGCTAAGCGAAGACATCAGTCCTTGCTTTTGGCTTCGCAAAACCCCGTAGTGACAGAAGCCTCATATTCTAGATGGGGCCTTTTTGAAGTAGCTAGATTGCTTCAAACATCAGCATGTCATGATCTTGGAGAGATGGAGTTTCTGTGCAGTCATTGTTCGGCCCTAAGATGGAAAGCAGAAAGAAATAGCTCTTTCTGTTGCATGAAAGACAAGGTCCATTTGCCTTTGATGCCAGCACCGCTTCTTTATCTCCTTAATTTGTACACGTCTTTTGATGATGTGAGAGCTCATTTTAGAAAACACGTTCGAAGTTATAATAACTCCTTGGCCTTCGCATATCTTGGGGTGAATCTAGATAGATCCACTGCCAACTCTATAGGTGGCACGTATACATTTAGAGTGTCTGGCCGGTTGTATCATCATATTGGTGGTTTGTTGCCCTTAGATTGACTTTCATTTTCGCAGATCTACATCATGGATGGTGATGATTTGCAATTAGATCAGAGATTAGCTCTGAATCCTGATCTTAGGCGTGACATTATCTACCTTTTGCAAAGCATGATGATGGATGTACATCCATTTGCGTAACATTTTAAGAATGTTGCTGGACTCATGCGGGAGAATTTCACAAAGGATATTCGACTTCGCATAGTTTCTGGTTTTTCATAGAGTAGAGCGAATAGACAGTTCAATGCTCCTACGAACAATGAAATTGTAGTGCTTATGGCTATAGATGATACCCTGAGTGACAAAATGCGTGACATCATATTGCACTCCATTCAGGATGGTTTGCAGCATATCACAGAGCGTCATTCATCGTATGATGCCTTGTATTTTGTCCTCCTCTTTCTTTACGGTACTAATAGGTGGTATCAAGGGACTCCACATATGTGTATGAGAGATGTTGCACATGGTGATGATGATGACGTATGTGATGGTATACATTCAGATGCTCCTGAAGAGCAATTAGAGGGCGGACACAAAGTTGTCACCATTCGAGAGCTTTGCAGCTACTATTTACAGGTACGAGCAGAGCATGTTTCACCTATACATTTGGGTGGAAGGCTCTTGCAAGAGTATGTGTGTGACATGGTAGCAAAAATGGTGCAAAACAACATGAACTACATCTATAACAATCGAGATAGATTTCGTAGAGAGATTCGCAGTGGCATTGTTGATGCCCTTTGATCTCATTCTGTTGGAGAGAGGGGGAGAAGAGACGAAAAGAAAAAGGTGTCGTATGTAAGAAACGGAAATAATCTCAAAAAGGGGTAAGACGAACACAAGCGAGAAACGAAACTCGAAGAGAAACGAACTCGAACAGAAAGTGTTCGTGCGTAGTGGAACGAGCTATACGACTCTCTCCATAAGCATGACTATGCCTATCAGAATGAGCAGAATGTTAGTGATGGAAATCACGGTCATTCTTGATTACGCAGCCAAACCTTAATAAATGAAGTGCTAGAAGAATAATTTGTCGCGAATAGCTAGACAAATTATGTGTCGCAAATGATTCGTGAAGAGCTAGACTGTGCTTGATTGATAATTAGTCGCGAAAGATTTGCGAAAGACAAGACTAAATGTTAGTCTTCTATTACAAGAATGAGCAACTAGAAAGATCAGACAGAATGAATAATAAGCATAGCAATATTAACACAGATCTGAACGTAGAACAAAGAACTATTATTAGATTAAGTATATCAAGTATACATGTCAATATTGCGGTCGAGCACAAGACAATAGCGGATGAAACCGCGTGCTCTACGAAGCTTGTTCAATCTGTAAAGGAATGAAACCTTATTATTGACAATGAAGAATCGATGGACAAGGCATCTACTTCGTCTATTTCTCTAATAAGCTTCTGATGCTAATTTACATACATTTGATTTTCAATCCATGATTTCTGATCAATCAATCTTGTCTCATCATCCTAGTGAATACACAGATGGTATTCAATATATGCATAATGTTACAGGTGTGCTGATGAAGAAAGTACAGGGTGGATGTGTTGTCCTTCCATCGTCTTATATTGGTTCCCGCATCATATGCATTAGCAGTACGAAGATGCTATGGCCATCCTTAGGGAGTTGGGTTCTTCCGATTTGTTTATCACAATGACAACGAACCCAAATTGGTCAGAAGTGAGGAGGGAGTTGAGATTTCAACAAACACCTGCAGATAGGCCCGATTTGGTGTCAAGGATTTTTAGCATGAAGCTTCAACACTTGATTGATTTGTTGAAGAAGGATGAGATATTTGGGAACATTATAGGAAGGCTTCATGTTGTAGCGTTTTAGAAGAGAGGATTGTCCCAAATCCACTAATTGATTATATTGGAAGAGTGGAGCAAACCCATCACTGTTGGAGATTAGGATCATATTGTATGCGCAGAGATTCCTATGAGGGGGGATGATCCGGAGTTGTACGAGATAGTGAGGACATGCATGATGCACGGCCCATGCGAAACAACTTTTCCAAATGCACCATGCATGAAGGACGGAAAATGCTCGAAGAACTACCCAAGGAATTTCATTGATGAAACATCGGTAGTGAATCAGTATCTTTCATATAGGCGTAGAGACATCAGAGAGAAGGTGAAATCACATAGTATAGAACTAGATAATAGGTGGGTGGTACCATACAACAGATGGTTGACACTACATTTTCAGTGTCACATCAACGTAGAGATATGTGTACATATACGTAGTGTGAAGTATTTGTACAAGTACGTGTACAAGGAACCAGATATGATTACGGTAGAGGCTGTGGAGGGTTTTGGTCAGACAGCTGCGCCAGTGAATGAGATAGAGCAATTTTTGAATGCTCGATATTTCTCTGCGAGTGAGACTGCTCGTGACTATTTGGGCTTTCTATGGGTGCTCGTAAACCAGTTGTGACTCGATTGGCGGTTCATCTAGCTGGACATGAGTTGGTTTACTTTACTGAGGGAGCCAATTTAGAGGAGGTTGTAGAAGGTAGTTCGAGTGCCACTTTAACAGCTTTATTTGAGCTGAATAGAAAACGACGCGATGGAATGGAGTAATCGCTTGCAAGAGGCGGTGTCATGGGGAACTCCATCACAACTTAGGCTCATGTTCATTGTACTTCTTTTGACATGTGCCGCTTCTAACCCATTAGATCTTTGGAAGAGTATAGATTCCCATTTAGTAGAGGATTAGTAGAGGAGTTAGGACAACCAGTAACGTGCGAGATAGTTACTGTGAGTCAGATTATGATAGATAGGGCTCTTCTAGACGTGGAGATGCACAATTTTTGGCTTCACACTTTCCGATAGCAATATCGAGTTTTCTCCACTATTTCACGAAGAGATATTTCTCGATGAGACCCTTTCAGAGCTAGAGGCTGACATCGAGAGATTGAAAGTGGATCAGCATGTGATTTTTGACCGTGTGGTATGTGAGTATGTGGTACAAAGAGTGGGTGGTGGAGTGTACTTTGTAGATGGTCCGGGTGGTATGGGTAAGATGTTTCTCTATAGTGTCATGTTGTCGTACATGCGTGCACAAGGTTGGATAGCACTGGCAGTTGCATCGTCGGGGATCGCTGCATTGTTAATGAAAGGTGGTAGGACCGCGCACTCTAGATTTTGGATTCCTGCGACGGAATTGAATGAAAGCTCAACATGCAACATCTCAAAATCGTCTCCGCTAGGTAAGCTTTTAATGGCATGCTGACTCATTATTTGGGATGAGGCTCCCATGGTACATAAGTATGCCATCGAGAGTGTGGATCGGTCTCTAGGTGACATATTGGGTATTGATATTCCATTTGGAGGAGTTTCAATTGTTTTTGGTGGTGATTTTCGTCAGGTGCTCCCGATGGTATGACAAGACAGTCGTGCATAGATTGTGAGCGCTTCACTGAAGAGTTTGCGTTTGTGAAAATATATGGAAGTGCACAAACTGTCAACAAATATGTGCATTATGGGTGTGGAGGGAGCCGATAGGAACGAGCAGTCGAGGTTCGTAGAGTATTTGTTGAGTATTGGAGATGGTCGCGAGCCCACATTCATGCAACGTGGCTTGGATTTGATTTCTTTGCCAAAGTTTATGTGTCTAAGGATGCGTGATGTGTGTGAATTGATTTCGTTCACTTTCCCCGATATTGCACGACGTTACATGGATGCTAATTTTTCAAGAAGCCATGCAATATTGACTCCGTTGAATGAAAACGTGGATGAGATCAATTCGAAAGTTGTTGAGCAACTTCCTGGTGATGCTTGCACGTTTTATATTACTGATAGCGTGGTTGAGCGTGATGACTCTAATGTGTACTCCTAGTATAGTTTCTGAATAGCTTGCAACCGAGTGGATGTCCTCCACATAGATTGGTGTTGAAGGTTGGCATGATAGTGATGTTGTTGCGGTCCATCGCGTCACACTTAGGATTGTGCAATGGTACGAGACTCATCATTCGTAGATTGGGTAGACAAGTCGTAGACGCAGAGATAGTTACCGGTAGGAATATTGGGAGTAGAGTCCTCATTCAACAGATCCCTTTAGTGCCGAGCACTTCTGACTTGCCGTTTGAATTGCAGCGAGTACAATTTCCTATTAGAGCAGCTTTTGTCATGACAATTAACAAGGCATAGGGGCAAACTATGGAAACTATTGGATTGTACTTGCCATGTCCTGTATTTAGTCATGGTCAGTTGTATGTCGCATTATCGAGAGTGCAAAATGCGGAAGTGTACGAGTGTTGATTACTGATACTGATGGCCAATTTACAAAGGTGGCAGGAGTGGCGAGGTGCACTCAAAATATTGTGTATTCTGAAGTGTTGTAGTATTTGTTTTGGAGTAAGGGTTAGTGTTAGGATTAGGGTTACATTAGAGTTAGGGTTAGAATTAGAGTACAGTTAGAGTTAACTAAGCAAATAACTATGGGATCATTGGGTTGGACTTAAACACGCAAGGTACCAAATCCCTCTCACTTATTAACTTCTAACTAGGGTTAGGGTTGTTTCGATATTTGCAAACCCTCCAACATTGATGTTTTGCATGAAAGGGTACAACGTATCCACAACTAGTCCAAATTTTTTTTTTTTTGTTGATGAGCAATTGAATAAGGCAACGACATGCATCAAGAATGCATTTTCATTGCTAAAGAGTCATGGGAGAATTTTGAAGAGTTTGAATGTGGACATCAAATACAACGCATAGGTAATTGTGGCATGTTGTGTCTTGCACGACATGTGTCAATTTTGGGGTGAAAGTGAAACTGAGATCCATGAGGAGCACATTGTGCCAGAGGTCAGGGGACCAGTGCCCTCAGATGTCAATGAGTCAGCAGCAGGTGCATGACATGCAGGGCAACGAATTCGTGATGCACTCTTCATAGATTGGTGCGATAGAGCTATTGTGGATGGACATGAGCATGCTAGCTAGAAGAGTGGGATGCTAAAAGATATGTTTAAAATAGCAGTGTTGTTTAGAATAATTATGGCAACGCTACATGATGTACTCCTTGTTTGACAAGCAATGGCAATAAAGATTTCTTTGCAACTATGTCTTTGCAATTTGTATTGAATTTGATTGACAGTTCTTGGAGTTGTTTGTTGTGTGCATGATATTTATCGTTGAATATGGTTGTTTGTTGTTGAAGACGTGGTAGATTCTACGGTATAAAACCTAATGACTTTTTATGGCTAAATGTGATGCTCTGATGCTAGTGGCTATTGCTTCTCTGATGGCAACAACAAGGTTATTTGCAATTAATGTTTGTCATAGTTATTAATGGGTGCAAGGTATAATAAAAGAAAGACCAATATAGAAATCGCCAGCCAATAAACTTGCATTTTTTGCTATATAAAATCCGTTCATGTGTGTAGGAAAAAGTCATACTGAATTGGAGATTATCTTACACAATCATGATACTTAAAATGAAATTACACACATTAAACTGAAAACCCAAAACATCATGAGAAAGAATACTGAAAATTGAAAATATCAACACATGCCAATACGACGCCCAAAATTCCATAAATCTTTCATTCAATAGTACTAAAAGTCATTAATTAACATAGAAGACAAGCTTAAACTCATAAAAAATAGCACAACACATCCACAACTAGTCATTTGTCTTGGGAGTTGTTTGGTTGTTTGATCGAAGTAGTTCAATTGCCTAAATTGTCTGCATCATCATCAAGGCAATTTGCTCCTGGCTGGCAGCTTGAGTTTCTGCAATTCTCTCATGTTGCCAGTGCCTTTTCTTGCCACAAGTCTCTTGTACGTTGGTTGTCACTTTGAATATCTATTTTCACATAACCCTCGTTGAAGGACTTGACAATACCCACCAAGTTTGAACTTTTCCGATGCACACTTCTCTTATCCATTGGCTAACCCGAGACTCCTTCCAAGTTGCATGCTTGAGTCTTGGGCAAGTCCACCTCCACCTCGTCAACACCTACTGGAGGAGAGCCTCTCACTGGTGAAGCACAAGAATCATGATCATTTGGATGCCCTTCTTGCCCATCGTCAAAAGTTGCCTCTTGCCACGAGTAGTGTTGGATGTGACATTTGGGGTTTCACTATCGACATCCACAAGCAATATGTACCACAAAGGCCTTGCCATTTCATAATAGCATGAATTCTATAATTTTAGGATTTGTTTAAAGTGTTTCTTATATTGTTGCGATAAATTTTGTTTTATTGTTTCTGTCCAATTGTATCTCTTTTATTTTTTGTTGTTTGACAAGATACGTGGTTCTATGGTTGTTCTTAGTTCTTTCCAAGGACATACTTCTACTTTGTTGTTAGTATTTGTTTGTATGACGATTCATTGTTCCAATTGGATTGTTACATGTCACAATTTCTCGAATTGTTGTTGCTGAATCAGTGTCACAATGATATACTACTAACTTATAATTTAGGCATTTGCAAAACCAAAACAAACATAAGCTATCACATTGTATTGTTGTTGTTGGTAAGAAGTTTTATGTATGTTTCATTTGATGTGATTTGATCATATTGGATTTTAAAAATTGGATCCTTTTTGTAATGTTCTTTCCAAATCGTAGCATCACAATCATTTTCTCTTAAGCTTAGCCAAAAACATTGCACAACATTTGCTCAAATGTTGTTTGAAGGAATACGATACTTCAATAGAAATGATAAGATGTTGAAAATGTCATGGTTGACCTCATAAATAAATAGTCTCTTGGTCCATAGCCATTTGTGCAAATATTGCTAGTCATTGTGGTTGTAAAAGATAAAATACTATGCTTCTCAAGCTAAGAAGAAAATAATAAAAACTTGACAATTGAATCGACTATAACAAAAATCTTCTCTAAGTCGATATTTGCTTTGATCCACTAGGACTAATTGACATCGTATGTTTTACTTTGCTATTAACTTCAATGTATCAAAACCAACGATTATATCACTAGCATTTGTGCAAAATTTTCCTTTGACGTTCACTTGCATAAGTTTTGAATGTAGTCCTTTTTTAAGAATATTCAAAAATCAACATTCACGATCAACATTTACAAGACGTATTCACAATATTCACGTATCTCATAATATACATTTCTCAATATTCACAATTTCACGTCAGTATTCACGATTTGTATTCACAATGTTCGCGATCAGTATTCACAATATTCACGATCACTATTTACAACATTCACGATGAAAATCTCAGAATCTCAGTTTCTCCGTTTCTCAGTTTCTCAGAATCTCAATTTCTCAGTTTCTCATTTCTCAGTTTCTCAATATTCGCAATTTTAGCGATCACAAACCATCAATAAAGTAATCTTTGGGACGCATCTCTGAAAAATCGATCATTTCTTCATCCAATATGGAAGACATTGTCTATATGTCCTGCAAAACAAAACACAATCGCAAAATTATAATTTGATAGAGATAGATCAGTTCTTATTGGTGAAAACATATTGATAAATTATTGGTGAATTATATCTGTCACAAAAGATGCAATAACTACAATTTCATAGCTCAAGTAAATAAAAAAAACAAAACAAAACATAATATTTGAGCTTTGACCATATTTGATACTATTTAAGACAACAACCACATAATATGCTTTAACTTTCACTTTGTTACAAACTCCAATGACCGACCTGAACACATAGTATTGCCTTTGCCGTGAAACAACATAGTATTGCCTTTGCAAGGCAAGGCCAATAAAATGTACTGGATTTTATTATATGATGAAATAAGCATCTTCTACTCGTCGACACTCTCGCAAAGAAAAAATTGTGACACAAAGTACAAATAGTGTGTGCAATTAAATCAAGCCCATGGGAAATGGACTTGGAAAATTGCGTTTCGTTGCCTACTAGCTGCTAAAAGTTTCCAACCTGTAAATCGAATTGTGTAACTACTTGATCATCCTTTCCGCCGATGGTTTGGAGGTTTTAAGTCTGTCACATAAGACTGTTCAATGTAAACATACTTCAATGGTAGAGCTTCTAATTCTCAATACCATGTATACGTAGATTTCAGAAAGTCACTGTAGCTGCCACTATAATTGATGATCGTGGGATTTGCACATAAAGAACCAAGGCAACAAAAGCTAAGCACATTCAGATCCATGAATGAGCGATTATGAACACTATCACATAAAACAATGTAAGCGGTTGTGCTATGAATCAGTGATACCTTCGCAATAGAAACTGCTAAATTGAAAGGTGCTACCATTGAGTTATAACCAGAAATTCGCCTAGTACACAAATGCGCGTAAAGCGTCAAAAGACGATTATAGGACAATAAGTGAGCAAAATTCATCACAGACTATACGAGTTATATCCTCGTAGATTTCTAAAATAAATTCTTGAAATGAATACGAAGGGCAACCCGTTTGAGGTGCCTGATGGGCCATATGTGAAGTTACACTCCTCGGCATGCAAATTTGTTTGAAAACGGTAGCATCTACATCACGAATCTACAAGTATTTGACAAGTTCATATCTCATGCCGCTCTTGAGACTGTTGCAAAAAACATGTGAAACAGTTCGATTCAAAATTAGAACCAACTGCTAGTGCATGGAGTAATTCACCACAAGGGCTCAGAAGAAGTTCCTACTCTTATTGAATTCACATAGTTTACATGGCTACATGAGAACCTACTTTGAGGAATATCACTCTCAGTATGCAAAAGAGCGTGGAAGTTGGTTTCAAAATAGTCATCTCCATGCACAAACGGCGAAATCAGTTTGTCTATAGAAGCTCCCAGATAGTGGAGACGGTCATTCACAGGTAACAGAAAATTGAAAAGTAATTTTTGTTGGGTACTTCTATGAGAAGCTGCATGCAAACATGACGAATGAAAACGAGTAAGCTAGACTCTCAAACCACATTACCAACATCTAGTCTTAGTGCATTGCAGTACAATTGGGCTTGAAACTACTGCATGAATTGATCAGAGTAGCAGTTCAGTAGAATGATCTTCCTTTACCTGTCCAGTGTAGAAGTTGTTAAAGTAACGACAGATTCCAGCATGCTTGAACCCATAATCTTTATTCTCAGAATGCGAAGCATGCAAAACTTCATTCTCAGAATGCGAGGCATATATCATCGTTGTAAACAACTACTAGACTCCTCCGATTTTATGCCAACTCAGATTCTCATATTCTTTTGCATGATAATTTTTTTTTTTCCCTTACTTATGTCTCATGCAAACCAAAATAGGAATTTAATATTTTGCTAAAAAAAATCAACAATAAATGCATTCGTTTTTTTCCTTGATTATGCCTCATGCAAGTAAAGGTTATTGGCCTTGTTTTATCCTTAAGAGGTTTTTACCTTAAACTTTAGACCACAATCACATAATATACTTTAACGTTGACGTTGTTAAAAACTCCATTGACCAACCTCACCACATAGTATTGCGTTTGCAAGGCAAGACCAAAAAGTCACAAGGTACCCATTATGCAATGGAAGGTGTCGAGAGAGGACATTTTACCTGGTTAGACTTTCCAAAATTTTTAGGGTTAGCCCCCTTCGG